>PYHW01010255.1:125599-159077 GCA_013186435.1 Turdus rufiventris | reverse complement strand
GCCCCTCATTCCCCAGTCTGTCTGTACATTCAAGTTAGCCCCGTCCCAAGTGCAGAATCCAGCACTTGCCCTTATGAAACTTCATGTGGTTGGTGATTCCCCTCTAATTTATTGGGGTGTCTCTGCTGAGTCCCTCTGCCTTGATAATTTGTATCTTCAGTCAAAACATTGCACAAACATGAATAAGTCAATCATTGCAGTCATGTTCAATTGTATTTGTCTTTTTTATAGTTGAGAAAAGCAGAATACAAACAAGCCATCCATTATGCTCAGCATTGCAGCACCCAAGGACATACAGTGATAGGACAAGCGCTTAAAACTGAAATAACTAAAAAACTAAATACAACGAAGAATTTCTTTGCTGTGAGAGTGATCACGCTGGAAGTGCCCAGAGAAGCTGTGGATGCCCCATTCAAGGGCAGGCTGGATGGGTGTTTGAACAGTCTGGTCTAGGGGAGGGGTATCTCTACCTACAGCAAGAGGGCTGGAACTGGGTCCCTTCCAAACAAAATCATTTTATAAGTGTTTCTAGGTGAAAACTCCTGATATTGTTCACACCCATGCTACAACACTGCCTTTCAGTTTGTATTTTCTGCAAGTTCATCTGGAGCAGGGAAGAGAGGAGTTTATGCAGCTACACCCTTTGTCCTTTCTACTTTTCTGTGTTGGTGCTTGACAGTCACAAGGTAGATTAGCAACATCATTGTCCTCCAACTTTGTTGTCTAATATTAAGCCTGTAGATTTCTCAATTTTCTGATTTATACTCTCCATGAAGTTCTGCCCTCAGGTACATGAAAACCATGATGTTGGCTGGCAAACAGCTCATTTAATGCCTAGGTTGTATCACAGTCTTTCCTGCCTGTGTTGCCTGGGATGATTCACGTGGGATTGCAAAGTAAATATCGAATTCAGGTACACATAAATAAAATTATGGTTTTGTTGCTGATGGCAGGAAAGAAACTCCTGGGAGGCAGGTGATGGACAACAGTACAACATCCTGTGTGTGTCTAGATGCTGATCCTCTTGGTAATTTTACAGATGCATTTTTTTTTGCAGAAAGTGATATCCTGACCCTTCCTACCATTTTCTGACACTGCTGATTGCTACCCAGAAGCATGGCCAGCACCATCCAGCCAAATTCTTCTGGAGGATGTGCTCCACAAGACAACTGATCATATAAGCTCATTGACACACAACTCAGCTGCCAGCACCACTCCATTTCAAAACAAGCAGAAGATAATGGACTGGCACTTGCTCTAGGTAATCCTTGATCTTTCTGTCCTGTTAGTTTTTTCTGTATCTTGACTAGGAAGTTAAAGAAGGAATATATTTTCTTATGATAGGTCCATCTTTCCCCTGTCCTTACTTTCCAAAAAGCTGTCTTGATCCACTGCTACCCCCAAATAAGATCTTTATCCCAAAGACCAATTTTGCCATAATTCAGCCTTGAACAGAGAAGGTAAAGGCATTAGCACCCTTTTTTTTCCCCTTCCTTTCTGTCAACAAGGAGCCTCTTCAGCACACTGAGGAGCAGGAGAAAGTCTTTCTTTAAATTAGGGTCAGGCTGAACACAGATATCTTTCAACATTAGAGTGGTTTCTCACTTAAATTATCTCATATATATGTATTTTAAAGTATATGTATTTCTGATGATAAACTGATCTTCTATATGACCATCAGAGGTTGGGGTCCTTGGTTACTTTTCTCTCTCACAGACACAATATAGAAGACACAGATTCAGTGTTTCATATCTAGGTAACAAAACAATGGGAGGGTAAGAATTGCTGGAAGTTTCTGGCTATTCACATAAGGAATTTAACAGTTTGTCCTCACAGAAGCTTTTATTTTGCTTCTTGACTCAGTTGTAACACCACAGATGTTATAGATAAGAAAGATTCATTTATAAGTCTCACAAAAGTAATGAATGCTTTAAAGAGATACCCTTGTTTATTGCACATGTGGGTGAGGGATGGGAAATCATGTATTTATTTTTTTAATAGCTGTGAGAATTGGGAGAACTAATTTACAGTTTATCTGAATGGTATTTTATAGTAGGGAAATAAGAGAGGAAGACACAGGAGAAACATAATTCATATTTCTGCATTTTCCATGTAAGAGGAGTCGGAGAGTAAGGAACTTTATCAGTATTTTAGCCTTTCTGAGGTAGGACACAAATGCAGAAATTATGAGAGTTGTGAAGGTTTATGTGCAGAGAGACAGAAAAAAAAAAAGGGCTATGTTATAGCCATCAAACACATGAATACCCCACATGAAGAATGACAGTCTGTTCCAGAAGGTAAAGCCATTGAGCAGGACACACATGAGGTGCTCTGACTGCACGGGGGGCCAGGGATTCCCTCCTGGTATGATAGTGAAGGTATATCCTAAATATCTTCTAGGTTTTCATGTTATGAGTGTATGTAATTACTTTCATGAGTCTGTGTCTTGGGGATTCACTCATCATCGCACAAAGGTCCTTGAGAGCTCCAGACACAGAAAGTGTAAATTAACACAAGAAACACAAAGCTGCTCTCTTTCACTCCATTTCACACACATAACCATAAATCAGAGAGTGAGGAAAGTCACTGGAGGCAGAAACCCTCATTTGGCTTTAAGTCCAGATTTCAGCTCTTTTCTGTAAATTTGTTATTGTATCTGTCTTAGTAATATGAGCTGAGAGGAGCTGTAGAAATCCATGAGGGGAAGCTCTTCCAAAAATATTTTATTCCTTCAGCCTTTTAAACAGCTGGTTTCTTTCTGAGGAAAAGCTGACAACTACACCAGACTCTGTTGAATTATGTATTGTACATTTGGGGAGCAAGCTGCAATATGCAATGCAGTGAGCGAAGATTTCCATATGCATTTGTCTAAGGATAAGACACAAATCCAAGTCCAAGAGGTGATAAACCCAGTGGTTTGTGTTCCAATCAGTTATAACTGTGCTCAAAAATAATACCTTGTAAGTGCACATTAGGGGCAATGGAGCAAAAAATTACACTGCAAATGTAACTCAAGACCCTGAGCCTTGTTGTTGGGAAAAGACTCCTCTTTTGTAAAACAGCACTGAAGAGGAGAGCTGCTTGCAGGGTTATTGTTCATTCTGTCTTCTGAATTATGATCATTACTGACAAAGAGAGCAGGTGCAAGAAAGTTTGAACTGGGGTAAAAGAGTGAAGTATAGCAGTGTTTTAGGACAACATTGAAACGGAAATTCTTTGGCTGCAAAAAAAATCTTCCTAATTATGAGGATCACTGTTACTCTGTAAATGGAGACAAAGTGAAGACTTGACATTAGTAGTCATGTTCCTAAATAATAATACCAGCTGCTCTTCCAATAAGACAATGTTGTATAGATGCCATGGTTTCATCCCAGCCATCGGACCAAGCTCCACACTCACTCCCACCAATGGGATCAGGGAGAAAATTGGAAGGTAAAAGCTGAAACTGGAATATCCCTTTGGTCAGTTTGGGTCACCTGTCCTACCTGCATCTACTCCCCACTTCCCATGCACTCCCAAGTTTCCTGCCAGGATGGGAGTGCAGAAAACAGCTTGGTTCTTGTGTAAGCCCTGCTCAGAAATAACAAAATAACTCTATATTATCAACTCAGTATTCAGAACAAATAAAAAACACAGCACCATACATGCACAGTCTCAGCTACTGAGAAAAAATTTACTATACCCCAGCCAAAACCAGCATAGTAGGTTATAGGTTCAATGTCAAAACCCCAATAAATGGCTAAAAGAAGAAGAAATGCTTATGCAACACCCCCACTCCACCTGAATGCAACCCAAACACTTGGTAAATTGCAAAGCTAATCACAATAGATTTGACAAAGTTGTTGGGAGTGTAGAACACCTCTGCAAGCCTCAGGATCCTTCATTTATACCAAGAGATTCACAGTGCACTGCTCCCATACCCTACCACGTAGACAGCATGATTCCCTGCATGAAACATCTGGCCCTGAACTTGTGACTCTAATTAACATACTATTTCCACTAGCTATTTTCCCTCACCTAGAGCATTTCTGAAATAATTTGCTACTGCTCAGTGGTAAATGTAGGTCCTTAATACTTATAAAGGTGCCTGGTAAATTCAGCCTCTGGGTACTGCCTTGGAAGGTGTTGTTCAGGTTAAGCATTCTGCTCTGCGGGTGGTTAATTACCAATAAACAAGTTGTCTTCTGGATGCTAACCACAATAATATGTTAACACAGTTCCAGAAAAATGCTTAATATAAATTGTTCAATACTGGAAATTTATTATTACTCAAACCTTCAGATGTTTGTAACTCTGATGTCTCAGAATGCCTGTGGGCTCTGCCCCGAGGAGCAGACCACAAGCCCAGGATTTTTTTATTCACAGAATCTGTTTGCATTCATTAAGAACACAGCTGATTCTCCTAAGAAAAACAAAAAGAGAGTGGATGATTGACAGCAAGGTGGGAAAATGGTGCAAAACATGGGTGAAATGTGAGCAAAAGCATTGAAATGAGAGAGAGGAAGACTGACAACAGAAGGGGAGATGAGATACTGAGGAGACTGAGACTATGAAAGAACAGGTCTAAGTGGATTCTGCTCTTGTGTATTCTGGATGAGATGCTGACCCAGAAATATTAAAATTGCAGAATGATTTGGTTGAAAAATACCTTCAAGATTATCAAGTTCAACCACTAACCCAAGAGTGCCAAATCCACCACTAAACCACATATCCTTAAGTGCCACATCTATATGTCTGTGACCTCCAGGGATGGTGACTCTATCACTACTTGGGCAGCCTGCTCCACACTTGACAGCAATTTCTTTTAAGAATTTTTTCCTAATATCCTATCTAAAATGACATTAGATAATTTATTTTCTATTTTTACACTTTCTTTGACATTGCATTTAGAAGTATATACCTACTAATACAGAGGAGTTTTGGCACAAGTTAAGAATGATTGGAAGGCTGGCAGCCTCGGATGGCACATTTAAGTTCTCCAGAAAGATAAAAATCACTAATAGGAAGACAATTCCTGGCTGTAATCACCTCTTCTGCCATGTAGCTGTTACCTGAGTAGGGTTTCATTTGTGAGAATAAAAGTCACTAAATCTGGCAAATGAACGTGACTATCAAGATAACAGATACATACTTTCCCATTTTTAAATTTTTTTCCCTTACAGAGAGAAAATTTTGAAGGGTTCATTTTAGGAGCTGTGGGATTGCTCATGCAGGTTGAGCAGGATGTGTGGGATTAAACCAGTGAAATCCCTCCTTGAAGCACTGGCAGAACAACAAGTGATCCTGACTGGGTTAAAGACATTTCGGTGGGGAAAGACAATAGAGGTAAAATTCCACTAGATGGAATAGCTGAAGCAGATATGAACAGGCTGTGTGTGGAAAGATAAGGTTTGGGCCAACACATCCTATTATCTACTTTACTTGGAAGAGGAACAGAAACATACAAAATACACATTCCTGCTCATGCTTGGCATGAAAAACATGCCAGAATGTTCTCAAGCAGAAACAAGCAGAAACAGTGCTTTTATGAAGTCTTCCTGTGTCAGACAGAACTTTTTTTACCTAGGAATGTCCAGGTTTAGGCCCCAGTAACTAAAATAGAATTTTAGTTATTTGATAGTATGGCAGTATTAGTAGCAATAGTTTTATAGATCTATTGACTAAGATAAAAAAAACCACAAAGTTCTTCAGATTGAATAATTGTTTCTTTAGTGAATTATTTAAAGTACTACCAGGCAAATATTCTGTTTTGCTATGACTTATTTAGCTACATGAGTCTATTTTGCAATGGTGAAATTAGGTCCAGCCATCTCTCCAGTCATAGTGGAGTGACAGATTATAAACCTCCTCCATCAGCAAGAATGTTTATCAAAATACTCAGAATGTCATGTAGACTTGGCAGGAAAAGAGCTTTGTTGACAGGCAACTCATGGCTACACTTCAGTGAAAAAATGCAGCAAAGGTGGACTACAAAGGAGGAATTTGGAAACATTGCCTGGTTGTGTGGGAATGGTGACAGAACAGTAAAATCCCAGCTGAAGATAAGAATTGAAAGGGATACTGAGGGCATCAGGAGCTCCTACTGCTGCATTAGTAACAAAATGAGGAACAAGGGGAATGTGGGACTGCTGAATGGGGCAGGGTGAAAGTGGACATGAAGCTGAGATCTTTGGGACAAGAGGAATAGGCCTTGAGTTAGGGTGAGAAGAAATGGCCTCAAGTTGGGCCAGGAGAAGTTCAGGTTGGATATTAGAAAAGAAATTTCTCCACTGAAGGGGTTATTGGAACAGGCTGCCCAGGGAAGTGGCTGAGCCACCATCCCTGGAGGCATTTACACTTGTAGATGTGACACTTGGGGACATGGTTTATGGGCAGACTTGTCAGTGCTGGATTAACAGTTGGATTTAGTGATTTTAGAGGTCTTTTCCAAGCTTAACAATTCTATGATTCTGTGATTCTACTTTTAAAGCTCTTCCATTCCAAAATGCAAGCACTGTTTTCAATAGCTCTGAAAAACCAAAATTAAGTATCTTACTGAAGGGAGAGCTCTTTTTCTAGAAAGCATTTCTACAAAACATTCCAATATTTTCAAAACTTTATTTTGTTCTCTTTTTTCTTAAAAATGTTTACAAAAAGAGAGAGAAAACTTTGAAGATTTGTTTGCTAGATATTGATGGGCAGCTGCTACTTACCCTGCGACTGCTTTTTCTCTCAGTTTATTATAGCTGAAAACATTTTATCCTGCTTGAGGGCAAAGCCCAGATGTGTGAGAACCGTGTCAGGGTCCTGACTCTCAGGGATAACTTCAGGAAGATAATACCATGGTCACCATAGGACTGTCTGGGAAAAAACAGAGAATTCCTTTCACCAGTTTCTACCTCCCCCTGAAAGCCTCCCACTTCCCACCTTTTGTTGCTGGCATTTTTGACACAACATCATTTTGGAAATTGGAAACCAAGGTTTCTGTGGTCAAGCAATATGTCTCACTCCTTTGTGCACCTGGTCAATGGTCTCTTGTATCGCTGAACTCAGGGCACAGATGGTTTACATAGCTGAAAGACCCACCACACTCCTACTGCAATATGATCCACAACCAGGATTTGGTTCCTTAGGCAGAAGACATTAATTTTAATTTGGCAGGATGACTAAAGCACCCTAATGAATTTCAAAAGTCCATTAAAATCTACACAGAGAATATAAATATATTCTGAATATTTGTTACAATGAAAAAACTTTTGGGTCACTAATGCATATGTGTTCCATAACTTTTACAGAAGAAGCTTGTGTTACATCACAGCAGTTTTTATCAAGGCTGCATTTCCTGGATACCATTAGAATTTTAGAGTCAATAAAAGATGTGAGATTTACTGCAATGCATTAAGTCACATTTATTCTACTGTTCTTAGAAGTTGACCTGCTGGAGAGGCACGTCCAATAACACTCAAATCTGAACCCAACTCCCAGTTTCATCACTGAAAGTCATACAAGTATATTAAATGCATAAAATGTCTTCCTGACCCAATTACTCCTAATGGAATATACATAGTAAAAATCAATGTCACCATCTTTTGAGTGATGCACTCAGAATGCTTGAAAATTAACCTCTAGTGCATTCATTCATTTTCTAAACTTTTGCCTACTTGTGTAACTTTTGCCTTTGTGAATTAAGGCAATCTACTATCAGTGGGTAAGCAGCATTCTTCTGCCATGTCTCAGTGAGTAAAAAGGAGATAGGACAATTGCACTACAAGCAAGGCTGCCACATCAACATCAGGAAACGCTTTGAAGCTGTCGCCTTGATGCTTGCCAGGGCTGGAGATTGCTTAGAGGAAGGTAAATTGCCTTGAAACAAACTGAAAGTGAGCTTTGAAGGCTTGTTTTAGGTGTTTCTGCCCTTTCCAACTTTGTCAGAACTTACTTCAGCTTTTGAGGAGTAGCAGCACTAGCCACAATGATTTCCAAGCTGATACCTGAACTTCCATTGCACGGGCAAAAATCAGTCTGGACAAAGACACAGGATACAAACAGGACTTGTTAAATGTCAATTCAAATCCTCCTATGTTACCATTGTGACAGGGATGGTAACTTCTGGCAGGTTCATGAAACAATTAGAGATATAAACCACTGCAGACAAACTTTCAGAAGTCCATCCAACAAATTCCTAAATTCTTTCTCTCCATGTAGATAGCTGGCAGCTGACAGCTGAAACAGGACATTTCCAATTCCTCCAGCCATAAATACTCGCAGTGTTGTGCTCAGTTCCTTGGCTGTTCACCTTTACCCTCCCCAATCTGCAGGAGCACAAACATTGAGAACTCTAACCAGGAAATGCAGCCCAGTGTTCCAGTTTCAGACACAGCATTTGTTTTGCAATCAGTTTTGTCTGACATGTATCCCTTTACATTTGACTTCAGGAATACCATGCTTCCCCTGAAGAAAAGCATTCTGGATGAGTAAATACAAATAACATCATTATAAAATTATTTTATTGTTTTTATACATTTTTGTGTACTAGTTAAAAGCAATTTTCATTTCAAATTATTGATGCTGGGGTTTTCTTAGACAAGTAGAATTTAATTTTATTTACAGTCATAAACGTATAGTTTAATCCACTCAAGTTTTCTGAGATATTGCAGGGTGGCTTGCAGACAGAAGTTCACTGCTCCAAGTCCTTTTCAGTTTTACTTTCTTTTTCTCTCTGTTTCTTTCTGTCTCAATTCTGATATTCAGCAATCAGATCCCATTAATAGCGTCAGAACTTTCCCTCTGTTAAAGATATACAGATGTTGATACTGATGTTTCTGAAGTCATGATTCAAAATTATTCTTTTGGGAAACATTCTTGAAGCCAACAAGAATTACAGTTTTTGCAGAAACTTCCCATGACTTGATGTTCATCTTGGGTAATTATCATAACCTTTTACTTTTTTACAGGTGTTTCATGTTTTTCAAATAATAAGCTGGAATCCATATAACATATGCTGATAGTTTTCAGACAATTAACATAATTTGTGACTCTCATTGTGACCTACTGTTTTTACATATAGCCAACATTTGGTAACAGTTAAGAGTGTATTTATATATAAATATAATGTCCCTTGCTACATGGTATTTTCCTGACCATAAAGTGCATGCAAATTTAGGCTTGAGAGCCCATCATGTCTCATCCAGAAGTGAGCTGCAGAACCAGGAAAGCTTAGGAGTGTAGAAAAAAAGATGAACTAACTCCAGCCCAGATACACAGACTAGCAGCAAGATTGCTAAAATGGAAGGAGTGGCCAGGGGCAGGAAACAGAAGTTTACAGATATTGTCAGTGGATTTATGATCAGCATCAATTGCATGTACAGTGATAATTTTGAGGGCTAACTTTATTCCTCATTTCAGCAATGAAATCTGTATGAAAGAGACTAAGAAAATAAAATATAAGTTTTTTCAGAATCAGACAACTACTTAGTTTTTTCCAGATAAGGGTAGTCTCTGCATTAACTGCTAATTAAAACAAAATTTCCTCTGCTTTAAGAGTAAGCCTGTGATCTCTTTTCTTTCCCTCTTTGAAGCATTTTAAAGTAGCTATTGGCAGTGCTTGATTAACCGACTCTTAATCTCAGTACCATTGCAGAATCCTCCCAGTCTGTCCAAGAATAAGACACTATAAAAAACTGTTTCTTAAAACAGAAAAAAAATTCACTCCAAATATGCTACTTTTCAATTTCAGATACACCACTGTTTATTTTTCTGAAAAAAAAATTGATTAATTAATAACAAACTTTACCAGATGGCTACCCATTCATGAAGACTTCAGAGCACAAAAGACAACTGAAGTAAAATCTCAGGTGAAAACAGCCATCAAAGTTTAAGAATAAGAGGAAAACAGTCTTCAAAATCCTAATAGATCTGTAATAAAGTGTAAAAAATCAAAACTAAGAAACTAAAAAACAAATGATACTAAAAATGGAGAGGAAAGCTGGATGGGATTTCATGCAATGGGCCAAGCATTATATGCATGGCATACATGGTAGTGGGGTTTTGCAGCAATGGCAAGAAACCATTAAATGTACTGTAGATTTTGTTTCCCTCTAAAAAGTAGGATTATCATGAATATGAGTATGTGTCATCCTAAATATTAATTAAACATTTGCTGCTCATTGGCTGTGCTGACACACATCTTATGATATGCAATTGTCAGTGCCTGAGCAGCCTAATTAAGAGCCAGTGCTCCTCCAGAGCCTTTCCTTTTCTGCTGCTGAAGTGAAGGATGCGTTTTACTAGCACTTATACATCCATCAGCAGATGTATTTTACCTGGCAGTTAGTTCTGACAGTCTGATTAATTAAATTCTTCTGTTGCTCTAAATCTCTTAATTTTAAGCACATTTCAGTCAGTTTCTTGATCTCGCGTGCATTACTGTACTTTCCAGGTCTTTGTTTTATTCTTCCCTCTTTGATGATTTGGTTCATTTCCAGGTTAAACTCCACGGGACAGGAGCTCTTTTATTGCACATGTTTGCTCAGAGGCACCTGAGTTCTCTCTGACACCTCTAGGTACAACCACAACACAAACCCACTGGTGTTCATTCTTTCTAAAAGAAGAAATTAATTTAAAAGCTCACTTGCATTTTTACTTAGATAAAAGCTTGCAAACTCAGATATAGTTTTTACTTTTTCCCTATCTATTTCAATACAAAGAGATTGAAAATTAAAGGAAAATATGACTGCAGATTTCCTGGTACCAAAGTTATTAGAATTAGCCAATAAAACGTGAGATCTACACCACCTAATTAGACTTGCAGTGTAGCTTCAGCTGCTAAGAAAGCACCAGGACTAAAATAGATGAGATCAGTAGATATCCCCAAGAGAAAAACCTGCTGCACAATTTAGACAAGACAGCCTCTCAGGAAGGAGTTCAAGAGCACTTGCTTTCACTGATTAAATAGGATGTACTTGCCTGAGGAAGGTGGGTTCTCAAGGCTACATACCTACTCTTGATTAGATTTGTTTGGGACAACTTTCTGCCACTGAAGCAGAATGTACAGCCTGTGTGCAAGTTGCAGTCAGCTCTCTTACCCTCTAAAACTGGGTAGTTTCCTTTAAAACACCAATAGCAATTTTTTATCCCATCTAGGTTCTGCCATCTTGCACATTCTTCAAGGGCTCTGTTTGAAAAAAAAATTTCAGAAGAAAATACTTCTAGGATCATTTCACCAATTAAACTCCATAAATCTTTAAATCCCAGTACTTAGTTGCTGTCCCAGACTTTTTAATTTACTAGCATAGGTGTAACCTACATCTTTAAAAACCTGGAGCAAGTTAGGCAAACTGGATCCTACACAGAAAGCCTACTCCAGGCACAAACTTATCCACATCCCTGAAATCGATATTCTCCTTTTGGACAGTGAGGAAGGCAAGAAAAAGATGTGTAGGCTGCAACCTGAAAAATGAAGGGAGTGCTTTTTTTAAATAATTCTTATGCTGGTATTTTGAACACTGATTAAAAATGCCTGCTTGGACAAAACTTAGTTAGCTCAGATCATTGCAAAAATAAGAGTAATAAATCTGGAGTATTCCTTAAAACTAAGCAGACATATGTTGCATTGCAAAGAAATTCCAAGAAAAATTATGTTTAGTAGGTTTCAAAAAAAAACCTCAGAAAAAGTGACTATCCAGTTATACTGGTTAACATTTAAATGGAATGTTGGGAGTAATATAAAACCTGATGTTTCAAGTCGTAAGTATATCTTAAATTTTAAAGATTAGCATGAGATCTTCCTGGCAAGTAGATGGGGACAGATTATCCCCCATGTGACTGCTGTGGAATTTCCTACATGTTTTTTCTGAAGCATCTGGTGCTGGCTGCCATCTGAAATAGGCAAGACTGAACACTCCAAGGTTTTCTACACCTCAGTCCTCCCCAAACGACACTTTCTGTGCTTCCAAACTGAGATGGAGTTGATTGCTTTTTGCTGATTATTTTCCCCACAACATTCTGCACATACACTGAGATTTATGATTTCTGGGGTTCCTTTTGGTTGTCATTTTCCATGGTTTTATTAAAGTGTTAGCTCAGGGACCGTTGTAATATGGGTTGCAATCAATAAATCTTCAGCTTTTTGTGCTTTCTTTACCAGAAAAGTTGTATTTCTCTGTTCCAGTCCCCTGATTCCTGGAGTGTGTGCTTATTTTTCCATTGTTCCCTCTAGCTTCCTCAACCAACTGATGTGAGTTTCTGCCAGAGTCCAGGGGGTCATGGGGAGCTAGCACTGATGTCCCGTGGAGCAGCACCACTTGCATAGCTTCTGCTGCTTTAAGGAAACACATGCTCAGGTATTTTGCAGCAGAAACCAGATCGTTCCCTCATAAATAATCCCACCATCTCTTATCAATTTGTTGACAGATATGAGGATCTGCAGCCTCAGCAGATAAGTATTCAAAAGATTTGTTGGGTTCCCCGATTACCACTATAACTTCTTGATTATACTGCAAAAAAGCAATTGAATGATGCACAGTGTGATGAAGAATTTTGCCATAGGATTTGCAATATCTGCTCTGGACTTCCTATACCTGCATATTCTCACCTCATATGCACAGACTAGAATACATAGATCAGTAGGGGTTTAAAGACAGAAATGTTGCAGGACCTTTCACTTTGGTCATTTAATCTGAAGTAAAGAGAAAGCAGAACAAAGGTCTCTGAGCTTAAAAAATTCTAGAGGGCCAAGAGCAATACTGGAAATTCCACCTCCATGCACATTTACTCAGTCACCTGCATAACTTGTGTATCCAACCACCAACTCCAGCAGTTGGTAACAGTTGTTTGATGACATCTAGTTAAGCATTTTGGAATATATTTCAATTCCACGGAAATTTGAATATGGAAATAAAATTCCAGCTTGTTCCTCCTGGTACTTCAATAGCAATAATGTTTCAGTTTTGTTTAGCATTTCTACTTACTGGACTATTCTAATACATCCACATGCATACTCATCCTTTTTAAGTAGATGAAACAGTAAAAAAACCCAGAAGATAAACCCAGACAATCCAATTTCTTTAGGGAAGATTTTAGGTTCATGCTGAAGTGATGGAGTTTCACAGTGGATTCAAGTTACACACAGGAGCATTGCACACCCTCTTTGGGGTGTTTCCAGCCCTTGTCTTCTACAGTCTCATCTTCTCAAAATACATCATAACCCGAAGTGCCAAATGCAGTTGTCAGCATTTGCCAGTTTTCCAAATTTGCAACAAGAGAATGGGGTGACAGCCTGCTGACCTGTTATCTGAAGGAGAAATCAGAAAAGCACCAGCTGGTGTCAGAAGATGTATTGCTACTAGACTAAGAACCTGGGGAATGCCTTGAATAAAAGAGTTGCCTGAATGTTTGAGGGTTCTACAAATCAGAGTGGATAAAGTATCATCAAATCAATCATCTGGTTTGTGAAGCATTTGCAACCAATGACAGCATGTGCCTTGCACGCTGTAAAACGCAGCTACAGAATCACAGAATCAGAGAATCAATCATAGAATGGTTTCAGTTTGAAAAGACCTTAAAGATCATCTCATTTCAATCCCCTGCCATTAGCAGGAGCACCCCCTGTTCGACCAGGTTGCTCAGAGCCCCGTCCAGCCTGGTCTTGAACACTTCCAGGAATGGAGCATCCACAGCTTGTCTGGGTAACCTGTACAAGCGTCTCACTACACCCACAATAAAGAATTTCTTCCTAATGTTTAATCCAAATCTACCCTCTTTCAGTTTAAAGCCATCCCACCGTGTCCTACAAGCTGGGCACCCAGCAGTGCTGAGACCAGCAGGTATCACAAGGCACAAATGTCAATTTGAATTGTCTACCACTACCACCACCATTAAAAAAAAAAAAAAAAAAAAAGTTAATAACTAAAAAAAATTAAGTTACCGGCAGGCCTGTAAGACTTCCTCTCAAATGTGACTTGCATTTTGTTGCTTTTTTATTACTCAAATGTCTAAAAATATGAAATGTGCAAATAATAAGCAAAAGGCTATTAAAAAGGAACAGAATTACAGTAATTTCATGACCGTAAGGCGCACCGGACTATAAGGCACACCCCCAGAGAGTCAGCAACTTTTGCAACTTTGTAGCTCAGATAAGGCACACCGGACTATAAGGCGCACTAGTTTTTTTTGCAGCGAGGAGCCGCGCGGCGTGCAACAAAGTAGCGAATTACTGGCAGGGTCTCAATTTGCAAACATTTCACTGCGATTTTTCGCCACTTTTTGAGTTTCCTCTGCCTGGCAGAGGCGGCTCCCGCAGTTCCTGACTCCCCCCGCACGGCCGCAGCTCCCGCGGGTCCTGGCTCAGTTTGCAGACTGCACTTCCAGGCTCGCAATTTTCCGAACTTTGTAGATCAGATAAGGCGCACCGGACTATAAGGCACACTTCCAGGTTTGGGGGAAAATTTTAGTCAAAAGGGTGCGCCTTATAGTCTTGAAATTACTGTAATCAGTACTCCAGGTGGGATGTATCTCTACCACCTTAGGTACTTTAAAGTTAAGCTGTTCAATTCTTAGGTAAATTCCAAAGGTGAGGAACATGTTATCCTCTGATAACACCTACTTCCTTCTGTCCATAATAAAAGGAATCTCTGTTTGACTAAATTGGACAATTAACTTGAAGGCAGCTAAAATTAGGTGAGGAAAATCACACTTTGCATGATTATGCATCTGAAGTGAAATTAGCATGTATTGGGCTGGGGGGACTGTTGCAAAAACAAAAGGGAAGAAAATTATCTCCCACAGAAATGTTCAAGAAAAAACCCACAAGAAACACCTTCTTTAGGGGTTTTACCTCGGATTTCCAATGGATTACTGGCCTTATTGCTAAAGCTGGAGGCTACAAGAAGTCAGGATAATAAAACAGTGACTTTGTCTTGGCAAAGAAGAACATGATAAAAACAAATTCACCCTAAAAAGACTCAGACATAGATGGTGGAAGTGAGAACAGATTCATGAGTTGAAAGAATAGAATATACCAGCTAAGATTTCAAGAGTCTTTAATATCTCAGTGCTACCAGCATCTCCCTGGAACATAGCTGACAAGTTAGATTTTTATTATTTTAACACTTCTTTATTTTTTCTAAATGTTTGTGTTCCAAATACGTTGCTTTAAGGAGATTGTTGCTTCTCTGGCTATAATTGCTATTGCTCCCAGCATGAGGAGTCATCCAGATGATGGATATGCCAGAGGTGCTGGGGTAATTGCTGTCAGGTTCCACAGGATTTCAAACTCTAGGTCTGGCCTGAAAATGGGAGAACTGTGCACAGCTGAAGTGATGGTCAGACCTCAGAATAGGTTACACTTAATGAGACCAAAATGACAATCAAGTGATAAAACCCTCCAGTCTCAACTGGAACGGCAGTAGTTCAAGTATGCAAAGAGATTACAGACTAGTTCTGAGGTGTAAAGAGATATTTTCCCACTGATTTTTAAGACTAGTCACTTTGCAAAATCTTCAGCATGAGGGTAAAGCACTGCCTGCCGCAGTATTGGATGTTGGAAGCAGCTCTTTTGAGGCCTCATCAGACTGCCAAAGTGTTTACTGATAGCAGCTATTTAGAAGAGCATTTCCAGTTGCATTTTTGCTTCAACATGTGATCTTTCCCTGTCACTTTATCAAGGTACATCCCTTTTTTCCTCTCAGACACCATGGTAAAACCAACATGAATTACATGGAATAATTGCTTTTTCTCCATGTGCTTTTTTCACTGTTCCTTTGATATAATTTCCAGGGCTTATACTTTAATGATAGTTCCAAACCATTTCCTGTACTTTTGTTAATCTTGCAGAACAGATCTACTCTTGCAGACAGCTCCTCTTATTTTCATGCCAGCACAATGTTAAGCCCTTGCAGCCTGATTTGAGTGATTGACAATTTTAGTTCTTTTTAGCAGTCTGGGAAAACTGGTTTGCCACTGTGGGTGTAACTGCTTTCATTCCAACACTGCTAATTTACCAAAAGAATTGCGTTCTTGTACATGTGCTGAGAGTAACAGAATTTGGAAGGTAAAATTATGTAATTCAGTTGCAAACTTACTCTGAATATTTCACTTAAACTGGTTTTTATCATTGCAAAAATAGACTCCATGTGCTACCATTAATTAAGATATAATTTGCAAAGATAAGTATCCCATTTTTATTTCTAAATAAATAAAAAAATCCACCTCTGACATATAGTTAATGTTTATGGAAAAATCAATACTACAGCAATAACTTCCTGTGTGCATCTTTTATGATTGTTTTTCTCATTCTTCTTCATTCTATACAACTACAAATGAAACTGCATTAAAGCTAAAGTATTTGTTGTTAGTCCAGGATTAATTTCAAATTCAGGATTTAACTGAATTTACATTGAAGGAAAACAAGAGAAATTTAGACATAGTTAATTGCTTTCATGTGCTTTATTTCAATATGTTGTGGGGTTTTTTTGTTTTGATTTGGTTTAGGTTTTTTTGGTTTTTTGGTTTTTTTTAGCAAATGTTACATTTAGTAGCTTATGGGCTTGCAGAGTTTTCTGTGGCCTTGCTATGCTTAATATGAGCTCTGTGCTCCTAAGCAAGCAGTAGAAAACTTCCTTGCTTTGCAGTATGAATGATTTGAAATTAAACAAATCTAGCTGGAGGTGGACTTAAAGCTTTGTTGAAAATTCCCACCCATCAAAACCAAAACTGTTTTCATAACGGATTGAGTATCAAGGTTTTTAGTCTTATAGAAAAAATATGATAGATTTTCTTTACTTTTAATATTTTCTATAATTCCTGCCATTTGATAAAGACACTCTATTCCACAATTTCACATTGGTTTCTAATGTACTAACATTCAGTTATAGAAAAAAATACTCATTTTACATGGGACTGAAATCAGTTCTGTAAAAGTTGTTTCTCTTTCTGATTGCTGTATATGCCAAAGCTACTCTAAACAACTTTAGATCACTATGACTTTAATTTCCTTTATATTGTACTGTGAAAATATTTCCCCAAGTATTTATCTTTTAATCTTAATTTAGATTGAAAATTTATTTTTATTTAATATATTTTTTCATTTTTATCCAAGCCTCTTTTTAAGGGTACCATTAAAGGAATAAGAACATTTTCTATAAGAAATGCCTGATGATGTTAGCAGAGGGAGTTAGTAAATAACTGTCTGGAAAAGAGAAAAATAAAATAACTTCTTTTGAAATTGTTAATAGAAAAAAAAGTTGAATAGTGAAGAAATTAACCAAACTGACCACCAAACCTCCATATATAAATCATGCCTTATTGAAGGATCAGGTGAATATTTTAAAGCAAAATTTAAGAAAAGTTTTAGTGTATTCTCAAGATGTGATAAACCTACAGAACTGCTGAGGAACATTAAAGGGAGAAATTGCCATGCTCTTACTATCAGTGCTCTGCTGAGTCCATTGATGTGAAAAGTGGGGAATTGGGCCCAAGATGTTCATCCCTTCCAGGAGGCTCCTCTGGCCAACATCTACCAAGCACAGCGCTCCTTATTTTGAAGACATGCAGAGGTGACACTTGGGGACATGGTTCAGTGGTGGTTTGGCAATGCTATATTAACAGCTGGGCTTTAGGATCTTAAGGGTCTTTTCCAACTTTTTCCAAACTATTCTATGGCCCTGTGATATCCCAGAGAGCACACAGCTAAAGGCAAGCGCCGAGTGAGTGTAAGCTTGGCACTGGTGGCAGCTGTGGGGCAGGATGATGAATGCCAGGAACATGAGAAAAGTGTTTAGGAAGCCAAAATAAAGGTACTCCGCATAACAGGCACCCTAGAAAACACAGTTCAGTTAAGAAGTAACTCTACAGCCCAAGAGAGGAAGTGTTTTCAGGAGCCCTGCAAGCATCCCACGCCGGGAGTTTGCATTGCCATGTGTTTGCTGTTACTGTCAGCCAGCTCATGGATAACACCGACAGTTTGGTTGGACTCATCTCCTCCAAGGAGCTGCCTCTGCTCCTCCTTATCTCTGTGCTCTTGAAGAGGTTCTGCCCCAGTGCCTGCTGGGCTGGCAGCCCACTGCTAAGTGAGTAGCATTTCCAGGGTAAGGGCTGCGGGCAGTGGTGTCTCAGGGTGGGGTCAGTGAGAAGGCACCCAGCAGAATGTTTTGAAATGGACATCTGGCATGCAGTAAATGCATTTAGGAAGCAATAAACAGCTCATTTTGAATGACTTCTGCAATTGGTTTCAACACAAGCAGTTGGTGGAAAAACAAGCTTTTAGAAAGGTCATTTATTGCCATATATAACCCATCTCTTCCAGTTAAATTGCTTAGCAGTGTACAAAGCAAATCCCAGCCCATTTCTGGTCTGATAATTAATAGAGTCTTCTACTCCAGCTGGAGCTGCACAAAGAAAGTGAATGTTGTCCTTGTTATCCTGACTTAATAATTCACCATTTGAGTTGTCAGGGTGTCTTTGAAAGAAGCAGATTGTTGAAATCTGAGTGCAGTAGATGTGAAATATTGTATATTGTATCTTCAAGATGAACATGGAATTCACATGCTTTTAGTCAGTAACAGATTACTGGCAGTCCCTGGAAAAGAAGAACATATCTTTCATCGTAAGATGTAACACTGCACTTTTCTTGCTGATGTTCTGTTCAAGGATTATAAATAAAATATGAATACTAAAGAACTTAATTTTCTAATCTTTACTAGATTAGAAAGGTATTAGAAGGTATTCTCCTTCCCTTATTTATAATTGGATACAATAAATGAACAGCATGAGCATTATTAATGTAGGTTTCCAGTGAAAAATTGAAGGATTTAATTTCTAAACTGGCCAGAAAAATTGACACTGATACATGACAAAGACACTGAAATTATCCTGAGTGAGGCTACTCCCAAAATAAGTAAGTATATTGGAGTTACTAAGTTGTGACTTCTAGAGAGCATTGATTCCACATGGTCCATATTCAAAACTGATCATCTTTACTTCTGAAAATTGACATATTAAGTTTGATTTAGATGTATCAAGCCTGTATTTATATAATTGAATGCAAGTAAATCACATTTCAAATTGTGCACCAAAATTTCACTGCCCCTGCACAGGTTATTCTGATTTTTTCTGCTTGTAAAATTGTCTTGAGGAGACTTCAGTGTTTCAGATTATTATTCTATTAACTGAAAACATGATGGTGTCAGCAGCTTTTCATGAGCCTAGTCCATGGTGAATAAAACCAGCAAAAAAGGAAGAGAATTTTGAAAAATTTTCATATTCTTTAAGGAGAAAATGTAGTGTGCAGTCCTGCCTGGGCTAGCTCAGTAAGAATAATTTCATTTTGCTAAAAATGTCAGTATTTAAGGCTTTATTTCCATTTTGTAAAGCAAGGCTAAGAGCTTTCAACATTTTGATTAAAAATGAGAGAGCAGTGTTGTGTCATCATGGGATCAGCTTGATCCTTCCTCCTCCCGGTGTCGGGATGGTGGAGCGTTCCTGGCATGCTGGCCCAGCCGCCAGCCAGTGCCTGCTGTGCTCCAGCTGTTTGTGTCAGGAAGGCCACTGGTCCCTCCAACCTGGGCATCTGGGCTGGGGGAACTCTGAGAGAATGCCCTGTGCTAATCCGAGGGTGATATTGTCTGTGAAGTGCCATCACATTGGATGATGAACCTTTGTAGTGATGAGCAGAAAGATGAAGAAAGACAAAACCTAATTCTGTCTGTGCCCTTCCCACGTTCCCCAAATTGCAGGAGACTTCTGCTGAAAGCACCTGTGAGAAGGTGGTTACAGGTAATGGTCATAATTAAGTCTGCAACTTAATAACCTATTGAATCCAGGAATTCCAGCTGTATGACTTCAGAAACTGCTATTCAAAGTCATTGGTCTCTGGATCCTGCCACAACCTCACTTGAGGAATGAAGGTTTCTTGTGGCTTGTGTAGACACAGCCAACCTGAATCTTGCTAATTCACTGCAAATAGCATCAGAGAGTTCAGCAAGGGCCAATTAGTCAGACATTCACTCAGGCTGGCACTTCAGACCACGGTTCAGCAGGGCCACAGCTGCCATCCTTGGCCTGCTAAGGCAGGTAGGTGAGGGTAGGACTGTAAAACAGAGACACCACCTCTGATTCAGAAGTCCTGAGAGTCTCACATTGCTAGGAGATGGGGAAACATGCTGCACAAGAATTTCTCTGTGATAATCAGGGCTTCATGGTCCTTTCAGCCCTTTTGGTTGGTGGTGGGACACTAGCTGGAGCTGCTTCCTATCTGACCTTCTACAAATGTTTTTGAGTACTTCCCTAGCAGACATATCTCTGAGAGTGCCCAGCTCTGGACAGAGATATGAGCCTATTATCAGAGCATTTAATTTTCTGATGAAGCTCTCAAGGGCTTCAGTGTGCCAACAGTAATATTTATCCCAGCATAGATCAAACACTAGTGTGCACACAAACTAGTTATTTCCTTTCTCCTTGCTTATGCCTTTACACCACATCTTCATCCTTTAATAATCACAGCCTGCCACATGAGACACAAAGCTGAGATGCAGTGTTCACACCTAACCCCTTGCAAGGGATTAGTGTTGTTCAGGAGCTGGAGATTGCCAGCTAGGGGAAGGTCACCTGTCTTGTTGAAAAAGTTAAGCATTTCACTGAACCCAGAGACTGGAGAGTGGTGCATGACATGCCGGGGACTTTTTCCCACCTTGCTGAAAGTTTATATGCATTAAATAATTCTGCACTTTTCCCACTTAAAGGAGGATCAGACTGAAGGCACTCTAAGCAGAATGGATATTTATGACTGTAGCTTAAGATTGTTCTTTCTTGCTAAACCAAAATTTGAAATACTGAGATTGCACTGATTAAATTAGGGCACAGCTAAAGATCACAGTTGGCCTCTCCAGCAACTTTGAAATTTTATGATACTTAAGTTATTTAAGTTTACAACAGTTTTGGTTGAACATAAAATAAATTATACTTTAAAATGTTTGTATAAAATTGAGCAATATTAGAAATTAACTGTAATAGAAACTATGCAGCAAAATATTTGCAAAATAAAAAGGTGTAATTTCTATAGAACAATTTTGCTTCTTGCAGCCCATTGTTTGTGAGAGCAGCACCTTGATTCCAGCACTTGTTTTTCAGTGTTTTCAAAAGACTGTTTGGAAGCAAGGAATTTGGAGGGGGGAATGTGGGGGCCAGCTGACTATTGTCACTCTTTGGGGAAGGGCTACAAATATACAAACGTACAAGTATGTATGTATACAAAGAGGTTGTATTCAACTTCCAGCTTTAAATATCAGCCTAAGGGTACAAATAGATTAGATTATCTGAAGAAGTTATCAGCATTGTGGTGATCCTGTGCCAAACACTTTTTTGACACTGCAATGGAGAAATGCTTGATTGCACAGACACTTGAGGGAACGGATTCAGGTAAGGCAGGAGTGGAATAGATTTGCTAAATATGGTAGATGAAGGCAATTGAGATGGAGTCCTTGCACAGCAAGTTCTCACACTAATTACAAAATGGAAAAAATAGGTAGAGAGCAGCTGACCTTTGAAAAAGCAAGTCTGTTTCTTCTGCTCTGTTAATTCATCCACAGTTATGACTCGTCTATGTCTTAGAAATAAAGACTAAGTACATGCTTAAAAAATAAAAATCTTATTACTTTGGGTCTCCTAGTCACTACTGTTATTATATCTTAGCATCAAAACAGACAATAATCCCTTCTTATAAATAATAAAAAAAAAAAAAGGCCAGGCTTTTAAACCCCACCTTGATCAATTGAGGGAGAACTTTCCTCCAGAAAACTGGCATCATTCCTTACCTTCAAGAATGGAGTCAAGGAGGCACCTAGCTGTTATCAGAGCTACAACCAGATTGAATTCACTGTCTTCACATGACAAACACATGCTGGATCTTCCTCAGCAGAAAGCTGGAGAGAAAATCTCACAGTCCTGGCAGGAAGGATGGTGGAAAATCATAGATCTGAACTAACTTCAGAAAGGAAATTAAGGTGCATGGTTGTATTCATACACCTTCTAAAGCTGTCAAGCCCCAATTTTTTATAAACATCTAAGCAAAGAATGAACTTAGAACAAACTTTCAGCATTAAAGATGAGCCTGCAGGCACACAGAATTCAACAAGAAACAAAGCACACAGAAAGAGAGCTTTGCTCTCAGTCCCATCCACACAAAGCTGTCTTCCTCAAGAAACAAAGCTCTGCAAGGAACTGATCCCTGATTTCACTCTGACCCCCTGGGCTGATGTCACAGTGGTCAGCACACTGAAAGTGGCTCAGTGTGCAAGGAACGAACTAAGGATGCATCAGGAATGAGAGAAAGAGCAGCAACAGTAATATTGCAATTCTAGTTAATGATTTCATGGTACTCACTGGTGGTCTAAAATTTAAATCCTACATCATATCAATATCCCAGGATGACTGGCTCTTTATCCTGTAGAGGGACACTCAGACATGTTCAGCATACACAGGCAAGGTTTGGGATGATTCTGGCCCATGATGGACATCCTAAATAGGAGCTACCAGTGTCTCAAAACAGGCATTTTACTCTCACTTAATAATCAAAGAAAAAAAATGAGCCTTTTAAACACTGAATTTAAAAAANAAAAGAAAAGAAAGAAAAAAAAAGAGGTATAGTATTGAGCAGACAAGTTATTATAAAAGGAGACAAGCAATACCAGCTCACAGATTTTGGCTCCTTGATGCAGACACAGTGATTCACACCATCAGTGTCTGGGTGCCTGGACTGTCCAAGAGAGCCAGATCCAGTAGATCTACTGGATAGAATTAACTCATGTGGAGGGCACTCACCTGGATACAGAGGGCAGAAGCTGTGGTGACCCTCAATATACATAACATACATGTTGGGAGCTATGAGCAATGAGACCACTTTAAGCCTAGAGAACTGAGGCTTGGTGAGGTACAGTTTATCATCAATCCCTCTCCCCACATCCTCAGCACTAACCTTTGAACCCACCAGTCAATCACAACTGGGTAGTGTGTGGCCACTCTCAGCAGCAGCTATCCTGTAATGAGCTTTGGTGCTTTAATGATTTAAGACACTGTTTTAAATATTGCTCCTGGTGTCAATGCAGTCTCAAAATACTATTTTTATTTTTATTTTAATGAGGGATTCTCATCTCTCTTACTTGAAAGCACCTTTTTCCCCCTTTAACTGCTGTCAAAGCTCACAGAGAGGTTGTTCTGTTCTTCCTTTGGTCTTCAGGAAGGGAACCGAAACAGTGGGTCTTCAGTTCCTCCGCTGAGTTACTGGAGGAAAGAGGGGAAAGGAGAAAAGAAGCAGAGAGCAGAGCAATTAAAATTAACTGCAGGCATATATGATTAATTTTATTTGTATAACAGCATTTAACCAACAGCAGCACCCTCATAACAATAGGTGGTTTGAGGGAATGTTGTGGCAAATGGAGGGAGCTGCTGGTGGTGGATAATAATGTGCTTCTGCAAAAGGCTCTTTTCATGATTCATGTTTTAGAATTGCAAAAATAACAATAAGGGGGGAAAATAGCTCCTGGGTACAAATATCAGAATGCAGCTGAACCTAGACAGCACCTTTATGAATATTACAAGGACATTGACATCACTGTTGTATTTTCTGCATAACAGTCTTCAAATTGCTAATAGGAGTACATGAAACTAGCAGCACGCCTTGTTTCTCTATCTGTATCCTACTGTAATATATAGATGTTATAAAAATCACTAAAATAGTTCTCGAAATTTTTAAGCATGCAGATATTTTGGCAAGAATTATCTTCCTGTACTACCTTTTTCAGTAAAAAATGCAACCAAAAGAAAATTGTCCCAAACTTTTTTTTCCCAGAGGCTACACATAAACACACAGCTTTTATTCTGACTGCTTGCCCTACTGTTCTTTTGCAGCCTACAGGAAATCAGGTCTTTGAGGGTCACATCCTTAAGTCATTTTTCTATGGTCATCTAATGATTTGCTCAAGTCAATTTTCCATGCTGGTCCTGGGGAACATTAGAAATGTTCTGTTACACAAGCTGTGGCTCCAGTCCTACAGAGACATGTATGATTTGCTAAATTTAACCCCCTCCAAGTCCTGCTGGCTCCAATGACATTATTCATTTGAGCAGAATAGTTCACCAGTGTTGTGATTTAACCAGACAGGTAGCTAAATATCACCCAGCCATTCACTCACTCCCCTCCAGTGGGATGGGAAGAGAGTCAGAAAAATGGTAAAATTTTGGGTTGAGAAAGTTTAATAGCACAGAAAATGAAGGGAAAGTAATCATGATAAAAGAGTACACAAAACAAGTGTTGAAAAATGCAGTTCTTCAGCAGCCACTGATTAATGCCCAACTAGAGCAGAGTGCCATCATCTCCAGCCAACTCCCTTCAGTTTTGTTGTTCAGCATGATGCCATGTGGTAGGGAATATCCCACTGGTCAGGCAGGATCAGCTATCCTGGTTGTATCCTCATGCATCCCCAGACTCCTCACTGGCAGGGCAGCATGAGAAGCTGGAAGATCCTTTGTCCTAGTGCAGGTCCTGCTCAGCAACAACCGAAATATTGGTGTGACATAAAACTTTTGCTCACCCTAAATCCAAAGCACAGCCCTGTTCCATCATGCTTTAAAAATCTTGTGATGTTCTGATTTAACAGAAACCCATGTGAGGCAGGGTTCTTCATCACACTTCTGAACTTAGGATTATACCCAGATGAAAAAGAAGCACAAATATAACTACACTAGACAATTACATGGTGTCTGGAGCAGGAACAGGAGGGTTAAAATAAATCAACACCTTCACAGAAGCAAGCAGCACAGTTTAATTTCTTCTGCTGTTTACAATATTGATCATTCTGCATGAAGAAAGAATTCTGCATGAAGACAGAATTTCCAGCTGATTTTGCTGGCAGCAGCAGATGTGTTTTAGGGGCATATTTGGTACACTTCATCGTCTTTCAGGAGGAAACAGTAGATTCCAGAGGTTAGAATCAATGAAGTTGTTGGAAGCAACACAACCTAAACTCCTTCAGCTCTTGGTTCCACCTTCTCTTCCAGCCTGCAAATACACGAATCACCTCTACAATGATGTCATTTATTCATTAAGAATTCGCTCCAACAGTCACAAGAATGACTTTTCAGTTTTCAGCCACATGGGATGATGGCACTTTAGACAAGACTTGGTTCTACTTAATATTTCTATTAGAAGTTCTGATGACAGTGATTTTAGAGAAGAATTTTTTTCATATTTTGATATTTTAGAAGGGAGATTTGTAATAATATTATTTTAAAAGTATAATTTTTTTTCAGTGTTAATGTAAATGGATGAATTATTTTCTCTGCAGATTTCATCATTATTGGCTGTTCTATCATCCACAGGTGTGTGCAGTTATTGAAACCGTTCTTTCCTTGCAGCAAGCTTATATGATGACATGAATAAATTAAAATTTATTCTGCAAGAGAAGTAACCCCCTGCTAAGAGTTTTTTATTGTCTTGGTAAATTTGCTGTTGCAACTGTTCCTAAAAAATAGATGCAGTATTATCTGCAAGCTCATGTAAATGCCAGAGAATATTAGTTTTATTTAGAGTATTGTTTGCTTTCTGGTATTATGTTGATCTGGGGATTTTTTTTAATATTATGTTTTAATATGATAGGTTATATTTTATGTATTTATTGTGGAGTCTATCAGTTTAATGTTGATGGAACACTAATGGCATACCAATTTTTTGATTAAATTAACTCTAAATGCCTAATTTGGAATTCAGATGCATCATAAGAACAACACAGTTACAGTTACACAACTGTCTAAAAAGATTTGGCTTAAACAGATCATGGAAAGAGTTACATGATGAGTCTCAATCAGTTCATCACCCAGTTTTTATGGACACTGGGGGGGTGTCCCAGCAAAGGTTCAGGACCTTGCTTTGGTCTTTGCTGATCTTCAGGTTTGCTTGGGCACTCTCCTCAAGCCAAGGATCCCTTGGGGGACTTCCCTTCCCCCTGGCAAATCAACAGACTGGGCCAACAGATCAGTCAGGATTTCTACACTCTAGGATGGGCCTGTGAGTTTTCATGTTTCTTTAGTGTGGATATCACAGTTATATGTGGTAGACTGTCCTATGCTACTTTATGAAATTTGAGGAGCAAGTAGAAACTTCACATAGTGGGAGTATGAGAAATGATACAAAAGGACTATGCTGACCTTAGCAAGATGAATGAAAAGTTAAACATTTATTCTGAATTAATTTATTTTTTCCTCCGTGCTTTAAAGTTGCCAAAATAATAATAAAAAAATGTTATAGAATTAAAGATCATTGCATAATCAAAAGGAGAGTGCTAATTCTATGTGTCAATTCTGGCAGCACTTAACTCCTGTATATTTGGAATTTTTGCAAATGTGAGATTGTATTGTACTTTCTGTACTTAATTCTGGATGGTATGTTAAGAATTCAGTTAACATGCTCTGCAGAGCATGAGTTAACTAAGAGTATCTGGTTTAAAACCTGAAATTCAAAACTTCACAATACCTGGAATAATTATGACAGGAGGGATAAAGACACACCTTTGACACCCAAGACAGCCTTTTAGTTTTCCAGTTCTTGCTCAAAAAGCTAAGCACTCTTCAGGCTTTTCAGTTTAAACAGTCACATGAAAAACTTCATTTAAAAGCACAGGTTATATGTCACTGCAAGAAACTGCTGTCTTGCTTTAACTTTTTTTGTTGCAAAATCAAACTGTGGCAGACACCTGGTAGGGAAATTTTGATTGCAAACAAAGTCATAAAATTTAAGGAATTTATGCCTTTCAATCTCCATATGGGACTGAGAGCAGGCATCACAACCTAACTCACAGTATACAGGCAAGTGACCTCTCAGTTGATTAAAAAAGGTTAAACTTCAAAACCAACAAATGTATTTTAAATTATAAATTGTGCAATTTGACTGGGTAAGACATCACCACAGTGAATTGTTAAAGTCAAATTCAGGTAAAATTCAGAAAAAAATTCTTTTCTGATTCCAGTAACAAGGCTGATAAACAGCCAAAATTAATTACAGTGTCCTTATTTTTAAATCAAGGACAGAAAGATTCAGGATGTGAGCCTTTAGGGATGGGGTCTAATATCTACCATATTTTATACTTGCTTTTCTGTATAATTATTTCTACTGATTACAGGAGAAAAAGCTGGTGGCATCTCACCCATTACAGTAATTGCCCTGTTGTGTAAAGTGCTGCTCAAGATGAATAGTAAAATACAGATATACTCTGTCCCTGAACTATGAAGAAAGTTTTTTGGTAAGAAAACAGAATTGCCAACTTCCCTAAGATGCAAATATTGTGCTGGGAGCAGCTGCACTTATTTACCATATTTATTGAGAGCTTTAGGTTTAGCTTTAGAAGCTTTTGCTTCTCATTATATTTGATTTACTTTGAGAGTTTAGTCATCTTACAAATATTACATATATACTTATGTAAAAATACTAATTTTATATTAAAAACCACAATCCAATAGATTCATCTGAAAATGAAAAATGTGTTGAGCTTTTCTGCAGTAGAATTACTGTTTGTCACAGTATCTGGTATGGGATTATGGTTTGGATTTGTACTGAAAACAGTGTTGATAATACAGATTGCTTTAGTTATTGCTGGGCAGTGCTTGCACAGTCAAGGGATTTTTTGCTTGTTACACTTCCTGAACAGGCAAAGGCTGGAGGTGCACAGGAGACTGAGTGGAGACACAGTTGTGGCAGCTGTCCCCAGCTGACCAAAGCATTTGTCTGCACAAGTCACCATTGTGGATGACAAAGCCCTGCTGTCCTGGAGATGACTGGCTACCTCCCTGCTTGATGTGAAGTATTGCATTAATTCCAGGTCTGTTTGGCTTGTGTGCTTGGCTTTTGCTTTACCTACTGAACTACCTCTACCTGAAATCACCCTTTTTCAGGTGAAAGGGAGTGAGCAGCTTGGTGGTGCTCAGCTATCCCACACCACACCACACCAGAACATTCATTCCTGCTCTTCTGCACTTTGTAAGAGCATTGGCTCCAAACTGTGCAGCTGTTGCAGTAAGAAATGTGTGAAATTTGAAGCCTAGCTTCATTAATTGCTGTTTTAAAAATCTTTATATTTATATCATGAAATGGTCGAGGATTATTAAAGTTGTTTAAGAACAGACCAGTTGCATGACATGGAGGGTGCGTGTGCATGTCTGTGCTCCATGATTTATCTTCAGGCACAATAGTCCTGAGGTGAAAAACCTACCCTGTAGGTATTTCTCAAGGAAAGGTACAAAATTTCTTAGGAAATGAATTCAGCACAGACTAACACAGAAATACACAGAATGTGCTAAGAAATCAGAATGCATTAAAGAATGCTGATTTGGACTAAGAATTTCGGGGTTTTATTTTTTAAATTTATTTTTGTGTTTTACTAAGAGAAGTTCAAAGAAGAACACAGAAATTAGTGCTTTCATGAATAGAAACCTAACTACTGCAGATCTGGAGAATTCCAGTAAAACATTCTTTATCCTCTCCACCCAAAATGCAATTCCTTACCCAAGGAGATTTACCACTTTTTGCAGTCATACAGAGTCATTCCTAATATGATTTCTGTTTGGCCTCTGCAGTAATAATAACAACCATAATTACACTGTGCCTTCTGACCCCAGTTTAACATAACACATTTCAGTTCACATACTAAGTAAAATGTTTAATCACAAGTGTGCTGAGGGAGGAGCAGGTGTTCTCAATATCTCACCTCCAAATGCTTGCCCTTTGGCTGGTTTCCTCTTACACACCCATTTATTATAAAGCTGATGGAACTTGCTGCTCCTGCCTCTCTGAACTTCTTAAGTAGCACCTCCGGCATCAGCATTATTAAAAAATAAAATCAAATGTGAAAGAAATAGGGCAACTGGATGGTCATAAGGACGCAGTGCTGTTTAGATTACACAGCTCCTTAGGTATGTCCTTACATTTAACAATGGGCATTTGGTACCTGCAAGTATATAATCACCTAAGCTCATGTCATTACTTGGTTTAACAGCTTATGCTTAAATCATGGTTCTTGATGGATTGACAAGAGAATGCTTTTCCCTTCCACATAATAAAAAGGAGAAGGATCCAGGTTTCCTTTTTTTTTTTTTTTTTCTGAGGGTTTTTAAAGGCTGCTACGTTCCTGAGCCTGCAAGGGCTAGTCAAGGGATTTCATGTAATAATATGAGAAACGTAATTGATGGAGATCTTGTCATTCTGTGTAGAAAGATGAAGCAAAGATCACTTTCTTTAAGCACATTAGAACTATTCAGTGGGAAATAAAGCTGGATTCTCATTCTGCATCTCTGAGACTCAAAATAATTAAAATGAAGTCCTTGAAAATTTATTAAAACCCAGTGGAGGCAGATGCTTGTTATACACAACTGACATTTTGAATATGTTGAATAAACTGTTGTCTCTTGTATGTTTGCAATGTACTTGAAGCTTTCCCAGTACTGACCTATATTTTAAGATCCAAAATGACTGCTACCTTCAATGCACAACATGACACAAAAAGGAGAATGTTGCTTGGCAATTCCTGACTAAAAGTCATAATTCCTGGTTGGAATAGAGCAGCTGTCTTTTTTGAAAACTATCTAGTCTTTATTTGAAGAATTTAAGTGAAGATGAATGCATGAAATGCCTATAAAATTAACTGCTGTGAGAAGGTATTTTTATTTAAGATTTCATAACTCAAACTAATAAATTGTATGTTATCTGTTTGGATGAAGAGCCTTTTCCACTCAAAAACAATCCTTCAAAGGCTGTACTTGTACTTTACAAACAAGTCACCTTTTAGCCCTCCCTTGGATGCAAACTTTCTTATCCTCCAGCTGAAAACATGTTTTCCCTGGATGAGACTGGGTTTTATAACTCTTGTCAGCCTTTTCTAATAACCTTTAACACGGACACCAGAACTGACAGTAATACTCTCATTAATGCCAAGGAGACCCATACTACTACTGCTTTATCATTTTCCTTGTTTCCACTTCAAAAGTTCCCATGGGGTCTCTCCATGCTTAATAGTGCAGGAAATGGGTGCTCAATTGTTTGGCTACAGTAACCCTGTATCATCTGCAGCATCACTGATTTCTAAAATAGAACCTTGCCCTATAAACATGACCAATTTCCTTATACTTGAATATATTAAAATGTGAGTTGCTAAGTATTATTTATAATGAATATCAGATCACTCTGTAGAACTGGCCTCATCTTTGCATTATTTACTGTTCCCCAGATTTTTCTTCAGCTGCTAATTGTCTATTTTGTTCAATTAAACATCAATATGCCATTAGCTACCCCTCAGACTGTTCCATGACCCATCTGTTCACACCAAAAGCAAGCTGTATTCATCTAAGTCATTTTTCTTTAAGTTCATCTATTACTTCTATTAATATTCCTTTGTGAAATCTGAAGTCTTTCTTCCTTCACTCCAGGAAGCCAGGCTTGAGTGCAAAGACTGGCAAAGGCAGTGATTGTAATGGGTGCAAATCTGTTTTGTTTATTTTTAACTTGCTTTTTTTCCCCTCTGCAGCTGTTCTAACTGATTTGGGAATGACCTGCAGGCAGCCAGCAAGCACCCCCTATCCCTATCCATCATAACTTGTCCTTTCTTTTATTCTGTCTCATCAAGTCCACTAAAGCATTTTTCAAAGGATCAGTCTTTTTATTTCCAGTATTTTCCACATGGCAGTGCAGTAATAAGCCTGGCACAAGACCCACTGCAGGGAATAAAACTTGTCCTAAGCCCAACTAAGCCGTTTTCACAGCCCAAATCCTAGCCAAAAATTTATTGTGAATTCTCTCTGCTGTTCCATTATCTGCACAGTTTACTGTAGCCCCTGTATCAGGAAAAGTCTTTTGCTTCACAAGGGAAAATGGCATGGACCAAGAGAGAAGCTGTTTTGTACAGCACAACAGGAGTACTTGGAGATGTTCCATTTCTGTCTGTAGTGTAACACTCTTTGTTCCAGCCAAGTAATGTATCCTTTTACTAGACATTAGCCACAAAGGGATTTTTAAGCATCACACTTGGGATGCTGAGAAGAATTTGACCATGTGTCGATGTTCAGGCTGCAGCATCTTGCCCGTGCACCAATGCTCACACACTTGGCTGAGCTGATGCTGCACCCAAGCTGAAGCCATCCTTGCCTCCCCTCCTCTGTGCTGTGCTCACTGAATGCCTCACCTTCCATAAACACAAAAAAACCACAAAAAAAAAACCCCAAGAAACCCCTAAACAAACAAAAACCCAAACCAAAGAAACAAAAAACCCACTCCAAACCAACCAATGAAGTAACTAACAAACAACACAGCAAAAAACCCCAGCAACCGCCATCCCTCCGAAAAAAAACCCCAAACCAAAACACCCCCAAACAGCTGGGGGATCTTTTTTTTCTTACTCCATAAACTGAAAAATTCCTCTGAGAGAATAAATGACCTGCATGCCAATCCATTTTATTCTGGTTTTGAGCAAAGAATTTGATTCCAAATTATGACAGATATTTGCAAAAGTTGTATTCTTTAGGGCTTCTTTAAATATCTCTTTAAGAAGGGGCTGATGCTCACATCCTCATTCCCAGGAGAAAGTGCACACTCTTGGTTGTAGCAGGGCATCTCCCTGACCTTCTAGCAGGATTGTTCTTCTAAGCAAGAAAACATTCATAGCTTGTGGAAGGGGCCAGAAATGAACAAAAGAAGCCAATTCCAGCATGGAGCCTGAACTGGAAGAAGTAATCCAGATATCTGATCCCTGCTGAAGGAGAAATTCATACAGGTTATTTGACAGGTTTTCTGTGTAAACTGCAGAAACAGGATGTAAAGAATTAATTTTGGTAATACAGGTCTGTAGCAACTGTCCTCAAAGTTGTTGAGCTACAGGAGATACAAATGCCTGTCTAAGGTCCTTACTCGAGGTATTCCAAGACTGGAAAAAGATGGATTTTACCCCTCTGTGCTGAATATTTCTCTTCATTTGCACTTAAGTGACCCTCATTCAGCGTGCAGAATTTCTATTATTGTTTTTCATTCATATTTTGTGACTAATTCTGAGCTCTGGGTGTTGTTCTGGGGCCTCAGGATGTTTATAAGGTAAGTACTGCAGCACTGACATGGTGAGGGCTGCCCAGATCCTGTGCTAACTCCAACCCCAATTAAAGCAGGACAAGTGCAGGTCAAGGAGGGGTAGTGGAACTGCCTCAAACTGGGGAAAACTATGATTACGAAGGGAAAAGTCCCTCCAGCTGGGATGCATTAGGGCAGAATGGTGTAAGGATGAGACTGAAACAGATTTTTTTCCCAAAGAAGGAATTGAGACACAGAAGAAAAAAAAAGTTTCTTATTTTAAGAAGTCTTTTAAAAGTCACAAAGGCATAGTAAGGACCTAGGTAAGAGTATCTCTCATGATCATGTATTCCTCTGAGTCTCAGAACGGTTTCTGACAAAAAAACCCTCTCAGTCTGAGGTGGTCCAGGGGTCAAAGTCTCTTCTGTCTCCATAGTCCTTAAATGGTTCTTACTGCTTGCGCTCTCTCCACTCTTTTTGTTTATCCCTAATGAAGCCATCTGGCCCAACATCCACAAGGCTGTTCAGTGCCTCGCTGGGTAGGGCCTCATACTCCCTTATTCATGTCAAGGTTTTTCGTGAAACACCATTTTTAGGGCTTTTTGCTTATAAAAGCTATTGAAGCTTGGAAACAATAACAGGTTTTTCAAAATATTTTTTGCTATTGCAATAAAAATAACAGACCACAACAATAAAACCATTCTACATTAAGTAAATTAAAGAAAAACAAAAATGCTCTGATTAAAACATGGGGAAAGTGAACTTTAAAAGTAGGGCTAATGCCTGAGTCCAAACAAGGTAACTAAAACTGAGTTAATTCATTGTATTAGGGAGCCAGAACCTTTTCCAAAATGTCTCCAACTCTGAACAGGAAAAGAAACTGAATTTCTTGGAATTTTCATTCTCAAATGGTGTTTGGTATTCTGACCCTAAGCCAAAGGTGGGTTTAGCTGACCTTGATGTGCAACAAATTCCTTCGGGACTGCAGTTTCATACTAAACCTCTTCCCCTTCCCAAAACTTCTTTACCCCTTTCACCCTCAATTTGCCACAGCTAAGGCAAGACAGATAGGGCTAGTAACACCATCAGCCCTTTCACTAGCATTCCTTACCAGTCTTAACTCTGCATATTTCCATCTTCAGTCCTTGTTCTCATACAACTCTGAACTCATTTCTTCTACAGATCTTTTTCTTATACAACACTGCCTCTTTTCTCATAAGCCTCTCTCTTAGCACTGTACAACTCTGTCTCTTTATCTTACAGACCACTCTGTTAATTCTGACTCCATTCCCACATTAGCAGCTTGTACTGATTCCTTTACCTTTACCTCCGGAGGGAAACTGCACCTTGTACAGGAGCACTGCTCCAGCTGAATCACATCTGTCACTGCAAGAGGACTGCAGCCACCATTTA
>PYHW01010255.1:113978-125549 GCA_013186435.1 Turdus rufiventris | reverse complement strand
TTTACATTCTCCATTTCAAAGAGAAGCTCCTGCCTTTCTCAGCAGATACCTGTCCTCCAAACTAGGACAATAAAACATTCTGGGACTGCTCTAGAAAGGCTCACATCTACTCAGTTTAACTTTCTTAGCTCTTCCTTAAACTGCCCATGAAGAGCATTTTCTGGCCTGAGCTAGCTCCCAGATTGTCCCCATTGTAGCACTACCTGGCTGAGACCAAAACTCTGTGAAACTTTTCACAGTATGAATGGTTGTGTTCTTTTTATGCTCAGTCTCATGTGCTGACCTGGTTTAGTTTGTTAGTTTAGCTGTAACCTTTGTGGCCATATTGAATTATATATCAGCTTCTTTTTGTCTTTAAGTAAAGTAGATTTTGTATACTCAGCCTTGGATTGAAATTGCCTTATGTACAGTTCTGAAGTCTGTCTTTTAAAAAATTGAAACAAATAAATACTCAGAGAAAAACCAAACAAAAAAATAAACCAACCAAAGAAATAAAACCCCAGTCCAAATTCTTATCTTAATATATAATTCAAGTTGTGTTGGTTTTTGTTCCGGAAATTTTTTACCTTTTAATCCTTTTGTTTTAATGTTTTAGGACAAGACAAGATGGCCTCAAGTTGTGTTAGAGGGGATTTGGATTAAATATGAGGAAAAATTTATTCAATGAAAGGCTGTCAAGCATTGGAACAGGCTTCCAAGAGGAGTGGTGGAATCACCATCCTTGTAAGTGTTCGAAAATGTGTGGATGGGACACTTGGGGACACAGTTTAGTGGTGACTTGGCAGTGCTGCGCTAATTTTTGGACTTGATGATCTTACAGGTCTTTTTCAACCTTAAAGACTCTGTGATGCTATGCATGTTTTAAAATTTAAATTCTGGAAATCAACCGAAAAGAAATATTTAACCATTTAAAAATAATTAATAACAATAATAAATTACGGGTGCTATATAGGGAATTCATAGTCTTAAAAATAGGGGAAAATTAGTATCTGTTATAAGAAGCATATCAACAAATAAAACCCATTAAAGATTAATGTTTTTTCTTGATTAGCCTTTGACCACTCCAAACTGAGTCCCTGCAAGTTCTGTTGGTTAGAAAAATGTTGATGTTATCTCATGGGGATATAGCAATGACAAAAGCTACTTTCTTTCTTGCCAAAAGTTATCTTAAGTAGAGATTGTTGTCAGATGCTGAAATTGGCTTTTCTTCCTTATCTGCAGAACTGGCTTCAGCTTCAGGAGTGATATGACACCTGCTAATCGGGGAGGTGGAAAAGCCAAGTGGACAGAAGTCAGCTTGTACCATGGAAGAGGAAACTTGGTATAACTAAAATTGCTATGACTTTGTTTTTACAAATATCAAGGGCTTTTACCACCCTGACTACAAGAAAAATTTTGCAGCACAGACTCCCATATGTAATTATTTCTTCTACTTAAACAAATATTGTGAAGATGTTATTTTTCTTTTTTACTTTTAGTATTTCTTTGGAAAAAGCAAATACTGGTACTTTAAAAAAGAAGAAAAAAAGTGGCAACTAGCTTGCTGGATATGGATAATGTGATCTGAAGTCCTGAAAGGCTCATGGAAAGTTGATTTTCTATATTGTGGGGCCATTATTTAATTGGTTTGTTAGGATATAAAACCCACAGAAAATATACTGATAATATTGCTTCCTACTGCTGTGCAAAGCATGACCCTGCATGAGGAGTCTCACAGCTTGCTCAGTATATATTTTGGATCTGTCTCCTTTCCCTGGAAGATATCTTGCCCTTAATTTTAAAGACTTTTCATAGACAAGTATGCCTGCTCTGGAGAACGGTAATTTTCTTTTACCTACATCTCTTTTCCAGTTCAGCAATATAAAAGCATCCAGCAAAACTAACCTGTGTGTTCCCAGCACAATAACCCAGGGTCAGGACAGATGCTCAGCACCTGTGGGTGATCTGGTTCCTTTTCCACCTTTTTGTGGTTTCTAATCACAAGCAGAGGCGATGGAGAGAGGGTGGCAAACTTTTCCATCCTGAGCCTCATCATACCTCAGGTATTTTGGATTAGAACAAAAGTTCTCCTCAAACCTGTGTCCCACACTGCCCAGGCACTGGTTTAAATATTTTTTAGGCTACTTGGCTTTGTGAAAGTGCTTCGGGAATCCTTTGTGGCCGCCTTCAGAGAGGGTGTCAGAGCATGCCTGCTGCACTGGATGTGGGCTAACCCTTTAAAGTTTATAAAGCCCAGACCTGCAGTGACACAGCTATACTGTATTCCTGTTGTGCTGTGCCTTTGAAATCACAATGTAAAATTTGTAGCAGATGAAATAACAAGAAATAGTCATTAAATAAATGCTCCTTTGAAGAATGATAAGGCTGCAGTATGCTAGTGAGAGCTTTGACTATCATATGAAAGTGCAGAGTTAACTATACTGTTATTAAAAGCCAGGCCATATTTTCCATCCATTTTTATTTGTGAGGTCTCCTTGAAATGCTTTATAAAACTTGGGAACCCAGGCAGCTTTTCTCTGGGGAATATAAAACTATAGCAGCTGATACTGGTAAAATAGGTTATATGGAACCCTAGAAATGACTGCTTGATTTGTCCAGTATTTATTGCCTGAGTAATGTGCAGAAACAGTAAAACAGAAAAGCACAACTTTCCATCTGTGCTGCATTATGCCATACGTAGGAACTATTTTTCATTTCAAATGGTGGTATCCCCGTAGGCTTTCTTGCTTTGATATCCTATGCTACCACACATGATATGATAGAATATAAACAGACTGACTATAAATCTAAATCTTTACAGTTTTGAAAACTGAAACATTCCAGCATTCACTTCCCACCCAACAGGCCTCCTAATGTGTAGCCCAGGTCAGGTGTTTGGATTTTTTTAAAGTGGAGGCGAACGTTGTTACACAGAAACCTGAAACCAGCTAAGAAAACAGAAAAAAAAATTGCCAGGACCAAGCAAACAGAAAAGTGTTTCCATCTGGTATACAAGGTGCACAGCCCCAAAATCTCACCAGAACATAAGGGAAGGGTTTGTTGTTTTAAAAACACAGTCCTCAAGCATTAATTTCCCTTTATTCTCAAATCTCTGCTCACAAGTTTGCACACCTTAAATGTCACCAGAGTCTGAGTCTGTGTGACACTGGAGGAACACTGTCTGCCTTTACCACTACCATTTGAAACCACAGAGACAGCATGTCAGAACAGATGGCCTGCTAGCCTTAAAAGAGGTCAAATTTGCTGTTTAGATGGAGTGATCAATTTTGGTGGGTTTTTTTGTTTCGGTTTTGTTTCCCATTGCATGCTTTATTTATTCAAAAGTAAAAGGCAGAACTCTTATAACTAACTATCTGAGACAAAGTGAATTTTGTGAATTTAACAATTCTCATTATTTCAATGTTTTATTCTATTTTTCTGTCTTGAACATTATGTAACTTGATATAAATATGAAATTGAAAACAATTTCTGGCACTTTGGAGCCCCACAAATCCTTTTGACTGAAGCGAAGAGGGTGGAAGGATGAGTGTCAGGTATTCTGAACAAAAACTTTCTGAATATGACAATAGAATCTGTGTATGGAGCTTAAATTAAACAACTATAACAAACAAGAAGGCTCACTTTTTCAGCAGAAACAAATGCAACCTCAGTAAATCTCACTGAAGAGATAAAGAGAGGGCAGGAGTTGGTGAAATCCGGATGCTTTGACCACAATGTCTTGCAAATTCCTTGAGACATTTTAAATTATCTTACTGGAGCAAACTGAGGAAGGGTGGGCAAGAAGGCTGTAGAAACAAAAAAACTAGCATGAGATTTCATCTCCCATCCATTCTGCAAAAATTTGGAAAACACTAAGTTCCATTTCAGTGGTTTATTCTTCAAAATTACATTTATTACTTTCCTGAAGAACAGTGCTGTGTATAATTTTTATTACAAAGGAAGCACTGCTAATTATATTTATGAATCAAAGTGAAAATTTTTCCTTGGATCTACAGGTGTGTCTGTGTTAAGTACGGGGTTGTCCTGCGCACTACAGTAATTAGACATATATGTGTGTGTGTGTGTGTGTATATATATATATATATGCACACATTTTTATGCAACATATGTATACATATATGTATTGATGCTATTTATAAAATGGGAGAAAGTTGAAAGTAGAAAGTAAAAAAAGAAAAAAAGAGTTTGAGATCAGAGAGGCTTCAAGTTTATAAGTTTAGTTATTTTAGGAAAGATCATTTCCACAGGAAAAACACCCCCACTTATGGGTGGGATGCCACAAGTGCCCATTCCATTTTTTTTTTTCCGGTTAAAATTTAAGTTTTGGTAAATTCCCTTATTGACTCTCAGTCCTCAAGTGTGTTCCTTCCTTCCCCTAGTTTCCCCAAGACAGAGTTGCTCAATACTCCAGATATCATTCTTGATACTGGCTGTATTGCACCAGATTTTTATCTCTTCAAACAAACCATTCTCTTAAATACTGACCCAGTCCCAGTCCTGCAATCACTTACTAAAAAACTGTAGCAAAACTTCTACTAAATGCAAGGGCCCTCACAACCAAATAACCTTCTTTTTGCCAACAGTTTCTCAATATTTGCATTGATACACAGGGTACAACAGAGCCTTCTGCACATCTCTGCATGAGACACAAAAATTCTGTAACTTCTTTGTAAAGAGGAGAAAAGTTGAATTCCTGAGTAGATGAGGTATGTCAAATTTTTTATAAGCAGTGGTGTCACAGACAGATGTTTGACTTTGTTCAATTACGTGCAGATACTTTAGTGAGCGGAGGAGAGAAATTTCCAAACTTGAATCCAGTTGTTGTTTTGTTTTCCTTATCTGCTGAAGCTGTGCATGGTTAGTTGGACTTACTTCAGTGCATGTGTCTACTGGGATGCTCCAGAACTGGTCAGGATCCCTCCTGCCTCAGCTGGGGGTGCAGCTGGAGCCCATCCCCAGGACGAGCCATGCCCAGCCTAGCCCTGGACGGTGTTAGTTGGGATCCTGACAAGGATGGATGATCATGGTGAGCATCCCTGCAATGCACACGAAGGGCACAGACCTCAGCGCTTGGCAATATCTCCAACATCACTCACAGAGGAATCTATACCTAGCACTGCTCACCTTCAGTACAGCTATCAAGGAAGTGAGGGGGAAAATGGATGAAAACTTAATGATCAAGAAAATCTTGCCTGTTCCTATGTCCATTCCACACTGACAGCAGACTTCGCAGCGTGGATGGAGCAGACAGACATTCCATTGTTCAAGGAAACACATCTAAACATCTGAAAGCCAAGCAGAATAACTATACATTATGGTTAATCTTTTCCCCAGAAATCCTGGACATGATTTTTTTCTTTGCTACTTGAAACATGCTGTCATTGCTACACAACCCCAGAATGATCCTCTAACTTAATTAATCAGCTTTCAGTCCCACATCCTTGTCAGAAGCAGAATATTTCCCCTCAAATATCTCTTGTCCTGCACTTTCCTGCAGATCATTAACTAAGCTCACTGTGGTATCATGAGCCTGGCAGCCTATGAGGATAGGCATTGGTTGCTTAACCTTGTTCTGACTATCTCATAATAAATTGTCTTATGAATGGTCCCCACATTCACAGATCTTTTAAAATCAATGTTCTTAAAAAACACAGAAAGAATTTGTGATTCATGAACAAGACTAGCTGTAAGTCATCCTTTCCTCTAGAAATGTAAGTTTCACATCAGAGCTAAACCACTAATATCTTAACTACCTGTGATTGACTTGAGATATTACTGAAAATAATATTAAAAATGTACAATATAATGTGACATGGCAGAAACAGATGTTTCTAATTTTGATCAAAACTGATAATTCAAAATGCAAGTTCTTCAGAGAATTATTAATGAGGGATTAATAGCAATTAGGAATCAATCAGTAATCAGTGCAGTACTATCAGCACAAAAAGAGGTGACATAATAATAGTTTACATATTTTGCATTCATGAAGTATACATATGCTGTATCCATTAAAGCTGACTTCAGTTACTTAACATTCAATTGTGCATTTTGTGGAGTGAGTCAATCGAGTGAATCACTAGCCCACTGCAGTACCATATGGGAAACTTTCCCTCTCCCGAGCAGATGGAGACTAAGAATGTCACAGACAAAATGTGTTTTGTCTCTGGAGAAAGGATGTTGGCTGCTTTGTTCTTAGACTCTTCTACATGCCAAGCCTTCTGCTCGCGTTGGGAGTCCTGCACTTTGGGGTCTCATGGATATTTCAGTATGCCTCTGAAATGCTGACCTGCAGGAGACAGAGAAAATCAGCCTATCCAGGGTCCTGCAAGTAAAATATGACAATTGCTGTGCAATCCAAGATTTAACTGGAGGGAGAAAGAAAAAAAAATCATCACCTTTGCCATCCTTTTAACACATAATCCTGTCTGAGGAAGGCAAGTGCTTTCCATTTCCCTTTGGAAGACTTAGATGAAGGGTAATTGAGATGGTGTTACACTTTTGCAGGTGACTGAGGCCACAGGAACCCTATTTTCTATTTCCTTTGGCTCCATCTTCCTAGAACTTTTTTTTCCTTCTTCTTTTTTTTTACTTTTTTTCCCCCTGCTGTACTTTTCCTCATTTTTCTGTAGACATCCTTCTACAACTGAAGGGCGATCACATCCCTTCAAATTGTCTGAAATTACCAGAAGGAAAATACCAAGAGACATTACAATTTCACTTTCTTTCTCAAAAAAAATGTACTCAGGACCACATATATCCACCCTAAATTTTTTAAATCAACAAGGTTATCAGGGTTATAAATCTGATTCTGCCACCTGCCAGTGGGCAAAATGACCTGTCAGCCTATGCAAAATATAACCAATCTTCTGAAAGTATCTGTCTACAGTATGATGACCATATTGGAGCGTAAAGCTACCCCTAATTTAAATGCATCCAGGGCTGGGTGAGTCTGAGTTTATGTGCAAAAAGTCTGAGCCCACACATGACCAAATAGAATATGATTTTTTTTTTTAGTTATTTCTTTACTAGCACTCCTAGGTTCAAGAGCATTCATTCTCTGTTTTTTCAGTGTCTATCACAGAGAATCCCAGTCTAACTAGTCTTGATTACAACCACTTTATGACTCTTGCTAGATTCAACCCCAGATGGGCTTTGGTTTTTCTAACCCCACCTCTGCACACTTGTGCAGTGCCTCTGTATCCCTTCTGAGTCATATTTCTCCTAGAGAAACACCAGCTTCTGTTCAATTGTTTATATTGTGAGGTCTTTGCTCATTCATGCAGGTCTCCTGCTGTCTTTTCTTGAACATCCATAAGGGTGGATAAAACTTGAGCTTGTGGAAAATGATCCTTCTAAATGAATGAGATCTTCAGGACCTTTCTTCTGTCCTGTTTCAATGTCTCTTCTGCCAGCCTTTACCAATCCAGTCCACAAACTCTGAAGGGTGTGGGTCATCACCATCTCCCTTGCCTGCTCCTTTATTCCCAGTTTAAAGCTCTCCTCTCCAGACTGGCCACCCTGTTGACAAAGATTATTCACCCCTTGGTACTTGCTGCAGCTGGTCATGTGGATGATATTTTTATCTCAGAGAGGATCCCAAGCTTGTAAAAGATTATCCCTGTTGTCAACACTGGCTATACAATGGTTTGTTAACTCATAAGATCCATCTATTTTTCATCAGGTCCTTCCTTCTCACTGGAAGAATGAAGGAGATGCCAGCTGAGCCCCTGGGCCCTTGGCTTCCACTTCAAATGCAATGTCATGCTCGCTACAGTTCAGGTTTCCCCTACAAGTATTGGTGCCCACAGAGAGGAGCAGCAGTGGGGGATAATCTGATTATCAGACAGGCAACCTGGTGCCCTGGATCCAAATTCCTGACAAGCTGCAAACATCCCTAGACAGCAGGCCAGACCAGGAGATGCTGGTGTCTGTCCCTGGCAGCAGGGTTTCCCACAGCTCATACTTCTGCTTCCTCCTGACACTGCTGCACGTCTCAGGCTCAGCCTACCCAGGCGCTTCATTGGGCACAGCTCTAACCCTTCATGTGCCACCTGGGCACTGAACCCACACTGGAGCTACAGACTTGCAGGTGGGGCAGGAGTTATCCTCCCAGTATGAGAAACCACAGAATCCTTCCTTTACCATCATGGAAATCTATATTCAGCTCAGACTTGATCTACTCCTCTCTCAACACAGTTAGATGCTTGCATTTGTGAAGATTCAGTCAGTGTTCTCGCTTCCTCTACTGCTGCTCTGCCTGGTCACCTCTTCCCTTCCAAGACCAGGAATTAGCAGCAAACAGAAAAGCACCTTTTGATCAAGAACACCTGACAGAGCTTGTTAGATGTGACTAGATCTTGCTAACCAGTTCAGCTCACTGTTGCCACCCTTTCCCCATGGTAGTAGACACCCAAATTCCTCAAAAATTTCTTAGGAAACATTTCTGAAAGATCTGAGATCAAAAACCAGAAACTGCTGCACGAACTGCTGCATCTACTGGTTACCTAATTTCAGACATCAGGCTATTTTTTTATTACTCTGATTTGCAACAGACTGTGTTTCTGAAAAGGGACCTTCTACAGACTGTGTTCAAAATGTACAGACATCAGAGCTGACAGCTGTGCTTGTATTGAGCTTCCCAAAATTGAATGAGGCTCTACATATTTTTTAGCTTGAAATATGCTATTGCAACTCCAGGGTTCGAAGTTTTTACCTTATGGTCAGAGACTGGGATCAAAGAACTGCAGCTGTCATAAGTTTCTTTACCTTCACCAAGAGCTATGTTTACAGCAATTTGCAGTCGTGCTGCATCTGGAGAGAGTGGTTTCTCCACTGCACCTGTGAATGACAGCTTTAGTGATGAGACAGGACTAGACTGAGCCTTCAGACTTCACTCAAATCACTGTCACCCAGGTATATTTGCAAGAGGAGAAAATTACTATGGCTAATCAAAAATGTTTTCAGAAGATTCCTCTTAGCATAAAATACTGTCTGTGACATCACACCGAGCAAAGTAAGAATTTTACTCAAAATCTGCTAACGAAGGATCCAGATTTTAAGAGACTTCCCTAGTTCCTCAAGGAGGGAGGACTTTACAGACAGTGCATTTGTTTGTAGCCTGTGAGCAAAAACAGGGCAACTGAAGTCAAGTAAATTGAAAATTTTTATAGCTAGACTTTTCATTTGTAATTTTAGTTAAAGATTAAATGGACACAAGTATAACACGTTGAGGTGACTAACAGTGTTAGCACTGTTATTTTTTATTTTAAAATATTTTAAAATATTCACACATACGTTATAATAAAACAATTAGAAAAATAGAGAACACAAGTTTATAAAAGTGACATATTTGAGAGTCTCTTAACTGTAAAATTTTCAGTCCATCCTTTCCATAGAGCAATAAAATAAATATTTTGTTCATTTATTGAGCCAAAATTTTACGCTCAAATGAGAAGGGAACTCAAATTCACCAGCCTAGAGAAAATATCTGATTGAGGAGTACATTGAAGCAATTAAAAGAATTGCATTAAAGAATACAATTAAAGAACACAAATTTAAAATCTCTAAAATGACAACCCATAATCTCATAAACCATCAAAATTCTTGGAAGAACAAAGAAAGAGACATGCCAGAAATCCAAAATGTGATTCATTAAATGAGGGTCTCAACATCCTCCTTCCTAATTCTTTTTATTCTTTCTTATTATTAAGTAATTGTGAGATTCTATTTCCGCAGCTTGGAGAAAAGCTCATTCATAGCAGGGAAAATGATATAGAATGCTTCCCTAAGATGACACAGGACATCCTTCCACTCTCTCTTTCCAGGAATTCAGAACCTAATTCAAGTGAATATTAAAGCAGAAATGTGTCAGACATCGAGGTAATTTGTGATTTATAGGTTTTGAATATTGCTCTTTTCTGCTTTGACATTCTTTTTCTTTACTGCTGAATAATTTGGCTCCAGTTTACTGTTTTACACTTTGTTTACATTTTAATTGAATTTATTATTATTCATTAAATTTCTTGGTTATGTATGATTGATACAATTAGAAGTGAAAACTGTGGGCTCCAGCAAACTTTAATACATGAACTGGTTTGTTCAAAGTAGAACCTAAACTCTGAGAATGAGCAAGAGCAAAGGAAGCTTATATGAGATTAAAGCTGTGGTAGATTTTGGAGGAAGAAGCTGACACTCAGGACTTGCCTGCTTACTTTTGCCATGAGATCACAAGCCTGTTTCAGAAAGAATACACAATTATTTGATTTCCCCTAAAATTTCATCTCCCAGAAGCTTCATTCATGTATGTGTTAGTTCAAAAATCACTTGGGAATGTGGGAAAATTGCTCAATTAGTCCATTCACCACAATTTCCTAAATACAGTTAGATTTGCAGAAAAAGGGAATCTGGCACCATGTCCCTGCTCATTCATAGCCAAGCAGCGCTGTCTGGGAGCAGAGGTGGGGCCAAGCCCAGGTGCTGGCCCAGGGCTGGACGTATCACTATACATGTTGTTATTTATTCAGAGTGCATCTTCTTCATAACACCTCCAGGGAAAGTCTGTTAGCTTTGGCAGACTTCTCACATCCCTGCACTTTAATCTCCTAGTGTAAGTTTATTACAAGGTCACAAATTATTCATACAGGCAGGAGTTTTTCTAATACTTGGCAAAAGTGGCAGGACCTCCAGAGGAATTATTGTACGAGTACAGAAGATTTTCCTTAAGTGATAAATTGAATGACTGGGTTAAAATTGTCATTTAAAATTCATGCATTAATTCACTAAGCTTTGTTTTCATCTCATTTTTAAATTGTCTGGGACCAGCTAGGTCCTGTCTGTTCAGCCTGGCTGTCACTCCAATTCCTGGCTCCCTTGCCTCTGCAGATCAGACCCTGCAGATCCCAGGCACTGCTTCAGCACCTGTGGCAAGGTGTGGCCATGCCTTCCTGCTTCCACTGACCACCAAAGTGTCGTCATCTCAGGTCATGTATGCAGAAGTGACTTGCCTCAGCCTAAGCTTATCAAATAGGAAAAAAGCTTGCTAAAGAAAAATTCACCCCTTTCTGAAACAGGTGACTATCTCTCCACTGAAAGAAGGGCTGCCAGCTCAGATTTAAACAAATATTTTTCCTGTGTGGTAAGTTAGGTGAGATGAATCCCACCTCCAGTGCTCAAATTAGGAGTCACAGCTATTTCTTTCCCACCAGTTATAGTCGAGGCAAGATCTGGCAGGCCTGGATCACTCATCTCACTCTTAAACACTATATTAGTAGCAATGCCTAAATTAGGCATTTAGAGTAGGTGGCTTAAATATGGTCTCTGATCATAATTTCATGCGCTCTTAGTGTGCCTGGAAACACTTGGGCTCCTTTCCAGACTGAAACATCCAAATAGTACTGCATTATAAAGATATCATGAATGATGTATAGTTCTGCATCACAAAGTAATGCATAGCAATTTAATCTATGTTTACTTTTTCCCTGAGCTTCATTTGACTGTCCCCAGCAAAGCTGCTCATGTTAACCACAACAGTGACCAAAATATGATTGTACCATTGAGAAAGAAAGAAAGAAA
>PYHW01010255.1:88252-109363 GCA_013186435.1 Turdus rufiventris | reverse complement strand
TTCTTTGTCCATGTATAAGCCACACCTGATTATAAGCAGCACTTCGGGTTTGGACCAAAATTTTAGTCAAAATGGTGCAGCTTATAATCGTGAAATTACTGTATTTCCCTCGTCCTCAAGACATTCCAAAAGCTGCGTCTGAAGCCCATGAGCATTGTTCTCTTGTTCCTGATTCATCACATCAGTGAGTTTTGTGAGGTGCTCTTTCACAGTGCGAGCTGCACCGAGCTTCAAGAATAGGCAATTTTTTATTTCTCAATGAATCAGTCACAAATGCAGGGAAGCTGAGTAGATGTATGGGACAAATTCAGGCTGTCTAAAACATTTTTTGATGCTTCATAGCACCTAAAGGTCTTAGAGGACTATAAGAATGTTATAATAGACAATGAACCACGTAGTGCAGGTGATGTGATGATAAAGGTGCTGCGCTGGCACCCAGCTTCTCTTCCCATTTTGCCACCGGTCTGTTCCCAAATTCATCTGCCATCTACCAGCTTTCCTCAGTTGTGCCAATTTCATCAGCTGTAAATTCACTGTGGCCTGAACATTCACTGTGAAAATTCAGTATTTCACATGCTTCTGAAGGATCTCAGCACTTCCTTAACCCAGCCAGAAAGAGTCTACATTCTGCTTCAGCTTTCAGAGAAGAAACTCCAGGGGATTTTAGAATAAAAATCTTTCCACTCTCAATCCCCAAACGAAGTCTCAACAAAAAGCCCACAACTCTATAAGAGAACTACAAGCTATTGTTTCCATTGCTTTCTTTCTCTATCAAGTTTACCATTTCACCATTTCTCCAGAGCCTTTCTTTCTCCCCTTCTGATCTTGTCCTCTCTCTCCTTTCTCTCCTAGACTGTTCCTCATCTGTCTTTTTCTCCTTCCTTCCTTCTTTGAGCAGGGCTTTGGGTCAGCACTGCTCAGCCATTCTTCCTCCAGGCTGATTGGACACTTCTGTCTCTGTTTGACAGATGAAATTCCCAAAGCTCCTAGTTAATTTTAGGGTGTCTGGGGGAGGAAGGAGCCTGGCACTGAACCAAACACACATTTGAATGTGCCAGAAAATTACACAGCGGTCAGAAAATTGCAAAATCTGCAATTTTTGTGCAGCCCACAATTTTTAAGAGGTCTTGATTATCATCCAGAGTTCAGTGTTTTACAGGAAGTGCAAGAGGTTACATTTCCAGTGATTTTTAAGTGACCCCGAAACTATTATACTGGAAAAATTCATACCAGTATTAACCATTTCAGTGAATTTCTATCCATTTCAAGAGCTGTCAACATGGAAAATAAGCTTTTCTTCTGAAACAGATTAGAGTTTTGAAGTTGCTTATTCTTAGGGTCTATATCAACAACAAATTATCTAAGCAGTGGTGGCTCTAATACATTTTGCCTTTGGGGAGATCAAAACTGAGAATATTGTTGTAGAAGTGTGGTTTTGTGCATATGTGCATAAAACAATAGAGATCTGAGAAGAACAATCTCTTACAAAACAAGAGCAGGAGAAATTATTAATTTATAGATAATGCCGACAAGATGAAAATCTGTAGCTGATGACTCCTGAAAAACAGGAAAAAAGGATGTTACCTTATGATTGATCTTGTAATCTGCTCCAATATGACCAATTTGTTATTTGCTCCAATAGCACCCCAAGCTGCCAGTCGGCAGCAAAAACCCACTGAAGGTGACTCTGCAGGTGATGAATGTACAGAGTTCTTTAACAGGTTTTCCAGAAAAAAACTCCACATCTATTTAATTCAAATTTGTCATTAAATGGAATGCTGAAACTTGTATCTTGAATTCTTACTGTTCAGCTCACAAATGAAATGTCAGGACAACTGGAGTGTCAGGACAATCCAGTTTCTTGCTGTGTGCTGGGCAGGCAGAATTGCTACAAGTATGTCCCTGCAGCTTTGGGGATATCCACCAGAATTCCCTCTCTGGATATTGCAGAGACACAGCACAGCACCCCGTGGACAGAATGTGTTGCTTGCATTCAATACAAGAGGAAAAGAGATTTTACTAAGGGTTGATAAGGACCCAAGACCCCTGAGAGCTGCAGCTGTATCCAAGAATACTTGGAAGATTTTTCTTTGAATTTCACTTCTCTCAACTTCTTAATTCCTGTCAACAGACAGTTGTAAATGTTGAAACTTGCAAAGATTGTCATAACTTGCAGAGCCTGTCTTAGCCCGGAATAAAATTTACACAGAGGTGATTTCGCACTGCTGTGCATCCCACTGCCCTGACCCCTCCAGGAGCAAGCTGGCCAGTGTGGCTTTGTGCAAGGTGGCAGCTGGGAACATGCAGCCACTTCTCAGAGGTCTCAGCAAGAAAGGAACTGGCACCCTCCTGCTGGTTTCTTAGTCTGGGAAATAAACTCTCAGGATCGCCCAAACTGAGGCACAACCATGATGCACACAATCCTTTCATTCCATATTTATACAGCCTTGACAATTAACCACGGTATCTTTTTGCTTCTCAGAGTTGCAGCACGTTCCCATTACAGGCAGTTCTGCCAAATTTGGCCCTTTGTCTAGGAAAATCTCTAGAGCTATCTGACTTTATGCTCCCCTGAAAAGTGAATGATAAAGAGCAACAAGAACAGGCAAAGAGGTTGCACCACACTGGATTTACAACCCACGAAGATTTGCAATCTGACAGGTAGATACCTGAGCTTCATAGGAAGGAAATGAAATGAGGATGAAGCTACAGGAGAAAGGGACCTCCTTACCTTGCTAAGGTCCCTGCAGGCTGTTATCTCCAGAGCATACAAGGCTTATTGCATATTAATTTGTTTTTGTACTCTGGATTCAAGCCGTGTCGATGACTTCAGTACTGACACATACACAGGAACTGCTTGGGGTCTTCCATTGAGCCCAGGCCCCCTTAGGTGAGGGATGTCCTGTGTTGGACCAGTAGAGTGTTAAGTACAGTTAACTTCCAGTAAAATATTTCCTTGTATGATGAGAACAGTTGGACACAGCTCGTGTGAGGAGCAGCACTTCCTATGCAAAGACAGTCTGGTCTTCAGCATGTGAAGTTGCTACATGAAGAGTCATATTTGACCTAAAATATATTGAGAAAATCTTGCAAAAGCTACAGCTTGCTCCTTTGTGTCTTTTAAGAGGAATAAACACGAGATATGCCAAACAATTATTACTTATAAGATTGACATCATCTGTATAATGAAATACCATCTTTCTTATCTATCAACACACTTCCTAAGCTGATATTTAAGAATAGCATCAGAGATATATGTTCTTAAGCTTAATTTTTCCTATGCTAGCTCTCATAACTTACAATCATATATCAGCTTAAAATTGCGCTCCTTGACACTAGAGAAATTATGATGACTGTGACTTCTTTTTATAAAAAAGAAGACTAATAAAATTAAGCAATAATCTATAAGCATGAGAAGGTTACAATTTTAAATATCATCTTCTGCTGTGAATTGAATAACAAGGTAAAGGTTTTAGCATTTATAAATGTCAAGGCAACACACATGTTCATTTTAACAGCATGACATGCGTATCACTTATAAACTTATTGCACTTAAAGATTACCACTGCACTGTACAGATGGTTTCAGGATACTACTTAAAATTTTAAGTGGTTCTGAATTTTAGGGCTTTGTTGCAATAGCTGATAATTCTACTAAATGTCTTATCACTGTAACCAGGAATTAGAGTAATGCTATAAAAAGCATCAGACAAGCTATTAAATTTTTCAATGAGAAAAGAAAACCCTAAATAATTTGACTACAGCTCTTGATGCTGTCTCAAATGTTCTGATTAAAAAGCACTACAACTTGAACTGGACAGAAATGTCATTTATCTCAAACAGCATTTTCTACCTACTTGCTGTCAAGAGACACAAGAAATGCTAGAATTAAATGGTATGGATTCAGACTGTCATCAAGACACCGTGCTTTCAAAACAGCATTGAAATTAATTTATTTGGCCAGAAAGAAATAAGGTTGGAAAAATGAGAGGTGTCATGTCAGCACCTTCAACTGGGAAGTAAGATGTGCTCTATTTGCCAGTTTATTGCTCTAATCAGGGACCCCGACATTTCCCTTCCCTCTCCCTCCCTCCCATGCTCCAACCTGCTTAGCTGAAAAGTGATGAAAATGCACCATGGTGGTTTCTTCTAGGATGCCACTGCCATTTGGTGATCTAATTGGCCCCAGAGGGCCTCTCAACCATTTCCATCAGAGATAAGAAAGATTTTCTTCCTTCTGCTAGAGACAGATAGGAGGCATTAATTATGCAGACAGCATCCAAGAGAGCAACAGTCATTCTCAACTAAATCAACATGCAAAACAGTCATGGAAATTGTCACATTATAACAGCAAATGTCTATGGCAGGAGGGAAAAAAATCTCCAATTTTTCTATAAAAGAACCATGAAGAATTTGGTTTGATGTGCAGGTTCTAAAAAAGCTTGTTCTTGGTCTTTTCTGTTTCATTAGAGATGTAACTTACAATAAAGTATTTGCACAGTTTCTTTAAAAAAAAATTGTAATAAAAACTGGACAAAGATTACCAAAACTTTTACTTCTACTTCTTAAACTATTAGAAAACAAAAAGACATTTCAACCAACCAGAATGGAATATGGTTACTTTATAGAAGCACTCTCTTTCCTGCCCTAAAAAACTGAAAAAAAAAAAACAGGGGAGAAAAACTCATATTCCAGCCATCTCTTTCTTGGAAGACATGAATCTTTCTTAAACGGGGAACTGAAAATTCCAGGAGATGAGAAAAAGAAGAGGTGGAGGACAATGAAACCTGGTCCATTTTGTAGAACAGAATGCTTCTCCATTCAGAAAAAAAAAAATATATATATATATATATATAATTTAGAGGTGGGGAAGGGAGGAATTATTGCAGGAAGAATATTAATGAGAGAAAACAGGGCAAACAGACAGCCCTAGTTCTACAGAGTACATATATATTGCAGACAGCTGCATAATTTACCCAGGAGAGAAATGTCACACGAAGCTGTTGCCAGCACCACAGTGAACTCATCTGAAGCAAGCTCCAGTCCCCTGACTCTGCATGTCACCCTCACAGAGACACCCCACTATCCTCTCTAGGAAGAGGAGTCAATCAGTGGAGAAAGCTCTGTGCTGTGCTATCAGCTGCCTTCTCTGGAGCCAGGACTGTGGGTGCAGGTAGGCACTCTGCATGCCTGCTGCAGCACAGATCCTCAGTGGGAAAGCTGTGACTCAGTCAGCATCAGGCAGCAGCATCTAGGACACATGCCGTAGAGTATAGACCCATGTGCTGGCCAGAAAATTACAAATATATGCACATAATAGCTGGCAAAGCCTCATCATTTGGAAAGGGTGAGTAAAAGCAGCACAGAAAAAAGCAGCTTTGAGGTGGAGTTTGTTTCTTTCCCATGCAGCTGCAGAATGCCAGAGCATTTCAGCTTCAGCCAGGAATAAGTGTTTCAGGCCATGGGCAAACAGTCTTTGCTCTTCCTGAGCCAAAGCTCATGGTTAAGTCCCTGAGAAAATTTGGGAAGCTCCAAAGTGCTGATCTCTCTTGCTTAGTGCAATCATTGGGATGTAGATAGGTGGATTCCCCCTTCTCCCATTTTTGGAGTAGTAAAAAAAATTTCTGGCCCAGCATCTGGAAATCATCTCTGTGAGCCAGAAAAGGTTCAAGCCAACATTATACATAACACTACTAGACAACAAGCCTTAGTCTGCTGAGCTGAGCTCTTCCCTGAACACTCCTCCAAAATTCCCAGCAAGAAAATCCCATTATCCCACACTGCACAAACAAGGCATATTAAATCCACTCTTGTGAATGTGTTTTGGGAAAAAAAGAGTTCACCAATATGGTATGCCTCATGGGTCTTCTTCCCTGACAAAGGAGCAACTTTCCCAGTAAGTCAGGTATTTAGAGGATCAAGACAAAACTGTTGAAAGTGATAGCACAGTGCCCACTGTCACTGCTCTGCTGCTTTTACAGTGCTTCTAATTAGAAGTATCTCACTATTTGCACAAGTTTCTGTTGTCAATCAGACCTCACAAATTGGCATAGGTAACTGTAGGTTAAATCATATCATTTCACAAGCCACAGGATTTTATGATATCAAACACTTTCATGATGCCAACCAATCTGTCATTATGAGAAACAGATTCTTTTTAAATTAAGAGAAAATGGTAAATGTAGTTAAAATGTTAATACATCCAGTGGAACCATAGCATAATAAAGTCAAAATTTTACAGTATATTTGGATTCTACAATATATACACTGTGATGCCTGCTCAAGAAAACGTCTTATTGCAGCTAATGATCACTAAAATAACCTTCTGACTTAGCAAATCTGTGTCAGCTTGAAAGGTAAGGGGTGTTTCACAAGCAATCATCTTTGCATAACATTAGGTGCTGCTCAGTCCTCAGCCAGAGGACTCCAATGCCCACTGAGCACTGACTGCAGGCACTGGGACATTGTGCACAGCCAAGGGTCTGGTGTGTGGCAAGACTGAGATCCTGGTCTAGTCAACCATTTAACTAGAAGCACCTGAGCACAGTAACACTGGTCTTACAGGAAAACTGATCATTGGTTAAGAAATATGCCAGATCAAAGACCTGATAGATTTCAAGAATGTGATGAAATTTTTTTTCTACTTAACAAGCATCAGTGGGTGAAAAGTTGTGCTCCTTCCACTCTAGACACTTCCTTTCAGGGATAGAGGCAACTGTTTTACAGCTGGAGCTGATTTTTTTTTTTTTAAATCCTGATGTAAATTTTGTTTTAATTGGCAGCTAATGGAAAAGAGTGTTCCTTATTTCTAGAGAGAGGCAGGAAAATGTAGGGCTGGTTTGAGTCTGCTGTAATTGCAACACAACAATCATTTGTCAGACCTGCAGGGAAGCGAGGATGAAATGGTAGCTTGCAATACCAGTGTGTGTGCCACAGATGCTACCCAGGGATTCAGGTTAATTGCATACCAGGCATGCTTAGGGACCACCCATGTAAAACAGCTGGCAGGATGGAGGCTTAAAATTGCTCCCTGCTGGTTCTACCATTGCACACTGCCCTCTTCAATTCGCTATTAATCTCCTCATCTGGGCTAATTTACTTGAGCCAGGATGAGTAACTTAGGCTGACTTATCTCCCCTCTCCCAGCCCTGCTGGCTTTGGAACTGCCCCACTCCATTCCCTACCTATTGCTTCAACTGTCTGAACATAAAGAGTTTATTCATGTGTATGGGTAAAGCTTTTCAAGTCCCATAAACGTTGCTGCAAAAGCCAAAGGAAGCAGGTAACAATTTAAAAGAGAAATTAGTAGCAAAGACCCTCTCTAGTGTGTGGGCTCATCTACCTGGGATATGATTCATTGTTTCATTCCATGTTCTTATGTTGTTACACAAAATATTCTTTATTATGTTTGTTATTAACACTGAAACATCTGAGATGCCACTGAGGTCATCCAGTTATATTTGTCTAAATTCTGCATTTCTAGACCCTTCTGGCTTTTACCTGATTCATGACAGTACTTAAGGATAGGTAGGATTTTGTGCTTTGAAAATAAATGACATATTATGAGCACTAGTATGACCATAGGTGTTAGAGAGTAATGTGATGTATTTGTAGTAATCCTTCTCACTCAGATAATGAATTAGGTTTAGTTTCTTATGCCACTCCATATAATAATAAATTAAAATGGTGGTAAAATGTCATTGGCTTTAGGCATATCAGCTGAAAATTACCATAATTCTTGGGATTATTTTATTATTAAATTATTTTCCTCATATTGCTCTACAGTAAATATGTTATTTCAAGAGGGTGTTTGTTACAAACTGGGCATTATCAGACAGGTTTTCCTAAAGGATTTAGTAAACTGATTGCAATGTGCAGTGCTAATGGATGCATTGAACTGTTCACTCTTGCCTCTTGCTTAGTCTATAGAAAAGAGATTTTTTTTCTAGATACTGCATGAAAAATTGCCTTCAAAAAATGTGGACAAGCAAGCATCAGTCTCTAACAATGAAAACACCGTACACACTTCTACTTTCACCCTTCCATTTTCCCCCTGCAATGTCTTTTTAGCAGGAGTTTGCTCCTTGACTTCAGTTTACTTTTCTACCTCAGCTGTTCAGCAGGGAGTCCGAGACCTAACTCTGGCCTCAATAACCAGCAGTCATATTACTAAAGACCCTACTCCAACACTTATATGTAATTTGAGTAACTGCTGGCACTTGAAACTCAATCCACAGACCACAAACGCCACAGGAGAGACTGTCACTGATTATTGTAGGCTATGGAGTAGGATCTTAAGCACTGCTGTGTGCACTAGTTCCTCATACGTGAGTGTATATATATGTACATCAGTAAATTTGATGGTGGATGGAAAGGTCCTATGAAAGTTCTGGTGTATTTTAACTCCTATCAGCAACATGGTTGTTGATAAAGAATTGTCATTTAACAGTAAAATAGTGATATAAATGAATTTAGAAACAGGACACAGTTGAGGAATGCGAAACACATTCAGCAAGCAGGGATCAGGGAAATTAATTCTATGTTCAATGACTAAAATGAGAGATTGAATCATGCAAAAACTTCTGAAATCTCACCTCTGCCTGCAGGACATAGAGCGCTGTTTGGAGGATGAGCTGTGACACTCACTGCTGAGAGTCAAAGGAATATAAAACACATCTACTTGCATTTTAAAAAGATGTTGGCCATTGTCCACTAGAAATTCCCATCATAGTTCTGCTTCTGCCCAAGGTTTTTTTTTACCTAAACAGGCAGGGGCCATGCAGGATCTGAGCATTGCCTACAGCTCATGTTCAATATGAAGGAAGGGAGGAGTGACTTTGACAGGAGTAGTTAGAGCCAAGGGTGCACAGTAGCTCACTACAGTGTAACACAAGTCACTAACCACATTCAAATATGCTACTGGGAGGAAGGGGAGAGTTCATACCCATCTAATATACCTGTTATAACTCCCTTTCCCCTCACTCCTGGCATCTGACCACAAACTACCTAGTGCTTTTCCTGAAATCAAGACACAATATACCTAATCTATTCCGTTTATATGTATAAATATCTGTGTATAATTATGTACATCAGTGTATAATAGTCCATCAGTGAATTATAATAATAGCAATAGAAGGAGTTTTAGTGGGGTAGAGGCATGACCACCCTGCATTTCAATCGCAGTCCTGCCTACACTAGCATCCAGATTGCCATGGTGGCAAACAGTGTATTTTAAGGCACTGGAATCCAGTAGTTAAGGACTTCTGTTAATTTGGCCTGAAGTATAGGCTATATAAGAGTTTGTCTCCCTTCTGAGAACATTGTGATAAGCAAGTTTTAAGTTTTGATCCCAACTTCTGTGGCTGGCAACAGGCTCGGTAACATAACACGTATGGTGTGAAAATTATTTCTTATTGCCCCTTTTGAATTTCTTACCTTTGAATATCATGGATCATTCTCATTTTTCTTTGTCATTCAGATGGTACACCCAGTTTCTGACCATTTCCTTAAATGTATTTTATTTATATTTGAAGATATGGCTTTATCTTGAATCTCTACTAACCAATCTCATGCTTTTCCAGCAAAATAATCCATAGAGAAGGGACTCCTGGGAGCATAAAATGAGCATTACTCTGAATGTATCTGAATATACCAGCTTTAAGAGAGAAGCTCATTCTTTGCAACCCAGACATGCATTTTAAATTGGTTGCTCCATGGTGGATTAAATCCAATAGTCAATGCATTTTGTTACTAGGTGGCCTCCAGCCAGGTGGGTAGAAAATCTGCCTGATAGATGAAATGAAAATGCTGAGTTTCTTCAGTCTAAGGAAAAGGGGCTGAACCAAGGTCTTCTTCCCCAACATATGCCGTACTGGAATGCAACTGCTGAACGTGGGAGGTAGCAGGCATTTTAAAACATATGTGATGCTGAGTCCTTTCTTGATGCACAACTCAGCTCCCTGATGTCTACACTACAGATCTGAAAAAACTGCATGAAAGAGCATCACTGACTTTATTTATTTATTTATTTGTTTAATACTTTTTATATTTTAAAACTCCATTTATATTTTGTATGGCTTTTCGTACTTTTTGACTCTGACAGCAGTTCTCTGTAAATGCATATCAGATCAGCCTAAATTTAGCTGTAGCTCTGGGCATACCCAAACCAGGAGTTTTAGATGTCCAAAGACCATTCATGTCGAATGAAAAGTGTGTGTGAAGCATTGGTGTCCCAGGAAGGAGCAGGGATCAGGAGGTGCCCAGGTCCTTTTTTCATAGTTGCGTAATTCTGGTTTGTCAGAGACTCATCACTTCAGCACCTACCACAACCTCCAGTGTCATCTTACAGCACCTAAATCTCCACTGCTTTACAAGCTGCTGTCAGGAATTTAGTACCTTAAGGCTGACTTCGACACCTTTCTTTTATGTTTTATGTTTTTTCCAGTTTTATAGCCATTACACAACTGCAGTAAATGGCAACAAATCAAGTGAATGACTTAAAGCACTGCAGAAAAAAAATCCCTTGCCTGCCTGTGCTGCACTCTCAAAAAGAGTTAAGTGCTTATTAGAGTAATAAGTAATATTTTGACCTGCAGAACAGCATGCTTTCTTCTTTTTCTTGCTGACTGTTTAATATATACAAAATAAATTTCTCTCCTGTAAGCTCTTTTTGATGAGGCAATGCTTATAAACAGCACCTGATTTCGGACTCCAGCCATTCCAGGTGCAGCTCACACTTGGCTCAGTGTTGTCGACAGAAACTTGGGGAGGCCCCTTTTCTGCACCCCAAAAATGATGAAACCCCCCCCTGTCCTGCCTATTCAGGGTGTGTCATTATTTGGTTATACAAAACCTAGTAAATTCAGTTTTTATCAATGAGCTTCAAATCAGGCTTTAAGATAAGTACCCACAGTCTGGTGATGAAAGAGTCAACCAAGCATGTTTTTTTTTCCCCTGGGTTTGTCCCTTGGGTCAACCAGTAAACCAACAGGCTTTTTTTGTAGCTGATATTTTCTCAAGCTCCCAGCTATAGCACACATCCACCCTCAATAGAACCAAGAATTCCAAATAAAATCCCTGAAAAGTACCTGAGAACAATCAGATGATTGCAACTTGCTGTTTTTACAAATTAAAGTCCTCTTCGAACAATTGCAGTCTAGTTAATTGCTAGAAAATTGATCTTATCACAGTGTTAGTGTAGTCTTCATTCCTCCTGTGAAAAACTTTTCAGTGTTTTACACATATACTTACACACATGCACAACCACATAAATTAATTTTTAAAAGACTATATGATGTGAAAAAGATTTCTATTCTGTCATCAACTCCTAGTTTCCCACCAGTAGCACAAATTAATCCGAAATAGGAAACACTAGATACAAGATAATTATTGTAGCCAAGAAAACAAAAATATATAGCTGGCATGGATTAGATACAGACTGGAAAAATTTTCACCTCAGCCTGTCATAGAACACAGAAAACTTTATTTAAAAGCCTGATTTCATTCTTCCCTCTAGACCTTGAGTCTTCATTGCATATTTGTTTACAAGTAATTGGTTTTCATATTTACAAGAGGAACACAATGACTACCATTGATATCATGTGAACTTCTTGGACTGTTTCTAGCCTAAGTGCATGCCTGTAAAATAAAGCTGGGGCCCAAAGAAAGGGTAAATTGTGCTGCTGATAATTTAGTCAGATGACTTTATGTGCTAGAAAGTTGGGGGCTTCTGTTTGAGGAAAAATCTTACTGCCTCACTTCTGAGGGTCAAAATGCATGGGTGTTGGAAGGCACCTGAAATGACAAGGCTGGGTAGCTAGAGGCATCCTTCTTAATTCTCTTTTCCACCTGTAAGCCTTTTTCAGATACAGAAAAGAGCTTGATTCCTCCTCCCCTCTAGGCAAAAATCAAAGCATTCCACTTTATTTTAATGGATAGTTTATCTGTCTGAAGTTTTCTTGCCTGGACTTTAAATATGTTTACTATTTGAGAGTACAAGAGAGTGAAACAAGGTAAGAACACAAGATGTGGGGGTTTAAAAAAATCAGTTTCTAGTGACATTTTGAAAGAACAACTTAGTGCAAATGTCCCTTTTATCTGCACTGCTCTTCCTTAACCCAATCATAGGTCTCCCCTGACCTGACTTTTCAAAACCAGGTCCAAAATTTTAGCTGTGCAGTTTTTATGACCTTTATCTGATTCAGTCTCCTAAGACACTCTGAAGACTTAAACAATGCTATTTGTTTTAACTGTGGAGTTATTGGTATCTCCAGTCCTTAAAAAAATGTTGATAATTCAGAACCAGCATTTGGCTATCAGATATGACTCTGCCTTAAGGATAGGTGTCTTTTTTTTATGAAAGTCATTAGCACGTACTCTCCCAATTGTGTCTGTTTCATTAGTCTGTTTTCCAAAAAACATTGTTGAAGAAATGCCATGTCTTTCTCTTGTTCTTCTATGACCTGTTTTTTCACCTGATCAAAAATTGATTATTTAATGTAAAACTTCTCTTTGTTTTGAGGACTTCTCTACACGTCACTGGCTAAATCAATCCTCCAGGAGGGCAGATGGGCATTTCCAGATTAACACAGTTTTCCTATTCCTGATGGCCCTTGCCCATGAGAAATGAAGAACACAGTCCAGCCCCTGTGCCCAGAGGCTGCAGCAGTGGTGCACTGAAGGCAGCTGCCCCCTGCCTTTGCAGTGCTGGGATGGTGCAAGGGACAGAAGCCTGGACCCAGAATCTGGTTTGTAACACACCAACACAAACAATTGCCAAGCTATAGCATCAGCTAATACCCACAGGAATGCATTTTGCTGACTGTACAGGACTGACTGGTAAACTGTCACCTCCAGCCAGTGTCTGTGTTGCAACATCTTGTGTGACATGGCAGCATTTCCATCAAAACTAGGTTTTTAAATGGAAAAATTAACATCATATTTCAGACTACTCTCTTTACTTCACTCTGACAAATGATATGTGGTCACTTGTAAAAGCTTCAGCTTTAAGGCACCTTCTGTTTCTTTGCTGTGTAGAATAGGGGCACTGTGTAAGGGACTGATTTGTTACCATCACTGGCCATTGTCAAGACAAGCAGTATCTTAAACTAAGCACGGGTGTAAAACAGTAGATATTGTGAGATAATTAAGTTGACGTTCTTCTATCTATTCAAGTTAGTGCTTTAATTCATACTGAGCTTTAATAAAGTTAGCCATGAAACTGAACTCTATTTAAGTGTATTGGGCCATATTAAATAATTTAGAAATCCACATATTTCTACCTCAAATATAATGGATATTATAGGATAAAATTACTATTTATTGACTGTTCTGATAATTATGTCTCTCTATTGATTTTTACAGTCTGGATTATTAACAATGTGTTGAAACCCGTAAAAGGATTCATATGTCTGGTGATGACAGAGTTACATTCATTCCCTGCTGATGACCAGGCTGTCTATAAACACATCTACCTGCCTAGGTGCAGAGCACTATGAGTTCATGCTGTCTCTGCTCTAAGTCAACAAGAGGTAAATCAATACCGAAGCTGTTTTGACACCTCCTCATGAAATTTTCCTGGAGTTAATATATCCTGCCTCTTTGAATAGACATATCCTGACAAGAGCAGACATAGCCTGTATGTGTGCTAATCTTGGCAGCAGCACTGAACACCCATACACTGATGAACTCCAGACACTTGTTCCCTTATACACAGAATTTATTGCAAATGTTGTGCTTCTTTAAGAACATCAATGGTGCTTTGAACAGTTTTTTCTTAACAGTTGCCACTTCATTGATAACCTTCTTAAGAAGAAGGAAGAAAAACAAAATCAAAGATTAAAAAATATGAAGCCAAAATAAAAATATCAAAATTTTCCTGTCTGGGTTGCCTCTGGCTGGACTTAAAATTCCATTACTGACATTATCTGTTAATCAGTTAATCTTTGATCTCCTGAGGGAGGCTGAAACTCTTCTCTAGATACATTAAAGGAAAACTAAATTAGACAATATAAAAGATACTCCAATAATCATATTAACTAAATAAGAACAGATAGTTTTTTAAGAGAAAGTATAAAAGATGTCTAAGAGATTAAAATTGGAATTCAGACTAGAACTATAAATAAGAATTCTTTCATCAACAAATAGTTGAAAGGAAATGCAGTATGATGTTCCATTTACAAGTCAGGACTTTAAAACAAAATTCTACAGCTTTTGCAGGACAAGAAATCCCCAAGAAATGTCATATCAAAGTTGTCTCTTTGACTTACTGTGGAAGAGTGGGATGTTTCTGGGATACTTGCACAACAATTAACAGAAGAAGGGAACAGAGAATGCATCTTTGGATATCTCCTCACTGCAGAATCTGTCGGTGGAGAGGGATTTCTCTGTTTGTCACCTGATAGATGGAGGCTTCAATCAGGAACCACTCTGCAGGTGAGCCACAGCTCAGGAGAGAAGGAGTGGGCTTTGGTCCATGCAATCTCTTTAAAACATTTTGTTTAGCTGGTTCAGACCAGGTTCCAGGAATGCGCCCCCATTATGATGATGTCTCATGGATGACACCAAAGCACTGACACCAAAGCCAGGATGTCTCATTGTTTTCTTATTGGAGTCACACCTGTGGTAGAACACAACATGAACACTGTCATGTGGCAGAGACTGCAGAAATGGGGGACAGATTTCTTTTCTTTAAAAAGTTGAGAGATTTGACAGTGACTCATTAATATCAGCTGCCATAGAGGCATTATGGAGCCTATAGCTAGAGATGGTAAAAGAATATGGTCTTATAAATTTTGGAAACTGTCTTTCCTTCCCAAGGACTGCAGATCTCATGGTGGCTTTTCCCTCCGCTCAGCATTTTTTAGGAAGCAGGAGTAAATTTTTCAGTCACTGTGCCAGTGCTTTCTTTTTCTTTATGTAAGCTTCCTTCAACAACCAATCTGTCTTCGGGCAGCTGCCAAGGAGGGTTTCTTGTTCTGCAGACTGTTGAGCAGAAAAAGCCTCCCTTGATACTGAGAGACAATCTTCCAAGCTCTCTGTATATGTCAAAGATTCAAAGCAGAGTGCCAATGAAAAGAATTTTTACTGAAATTGAAAAACATTAAAACAATAAAAGTTAAATTTTTTCCTAAACCAGTGTTTGTACATTTATGTAGCAATCCTGTAGGTATTTTTCTTCTGTGTTTTGTCTAGTTAAAATCAAATTATATAATGGGTTATTGATATTATATCATTATTATCATAATATTTTTTAAAAAATCAGATTTTTCTTAATTATCCTGGTCATGATAGTTTCTTTTCCTGCTCAAAGTCAAAAGCAAGACAAAATTAAACTGAAAAAAACCCCTAGATCTATTGTGAGAACTTCAAATTTAAATATCTCAATATTATCCATGTAAGTTAAGCATGAGTTAAATATGGAGGACAAGTGAGTATGTAGCCAAACTCTGTGTAGGTTGATGGCAGAAGTATCTGCAAGCATTGCTACTGATAAAAGAAAGATAAATGCAGGATTTAGATCTGTATAAATCCAGAAAGAAAACAGGCAGCTCCCAGCACTGATAAGAAATAAAACACCAGTGCCAACAGCAGTAACAAGGCAACAGGCACCACCAAGACAGCCTGAGATAGGCTGGCAGGCAGAAGTAAGAAAGAAATTATACAGACCTGGCTACGCTGACAGCACGAGAGTTTGAAGTCTTCCAGCTTTGTGCAAAGGGGCCAGGAGCTGTGAGCTCCCTGCTGGAGGAGTACCTGACCCACCAGGGGCTGTGGGGCCATGCAGGCGCTCCCAGACAGACTCCTTCTCCTGGATGTCCTCCACTCTGCTGCTCCTCCACTGCTCCTGCCTGTGTCCCATTGGAAACCCAACCCCAGCCTGCACAGGGACCCTGTGTGCTGTGCCCTCTTCTCCAGGGAATGGGCAACAAATTACATGGGAACACACTCAGGTGGGGTGAGGGCATTGGGCAGTCTGATCAGATCTGACCTTGTCAGGACAGGTCCCAGCTTCCTAAAAGCTCAGGATGGAAGTGAGAAAGCAAAGCAAGCATCCATCACAATAAGGCAAGTTACATCTCGTGGAAAAGTCACTTGCAAGAGAAGCAATTGACTTTTTGGGACAGATAAATGGGTACAGCCTCTGCAGGTGACAAGTGTCCAAAAAGGATGAACATTCATTCCAGCAAAATGGCATTGCTCTAAGTTGCAAGACTGATACTGTAAAAGATACTCCTATAGCCCACTGCTATAGTAGCAGGTCTGTTTGCTAATGACAAGAATCACTTGCCACCCAGTTTTCCAGGCCAGGACTCACTCTCCTACCTAACAAATTACTTCCAGCTGCCCTTTGAAAAGCCAGTTCCCAGGTGTTGCATAGGAGCACAGCCATTTTAAAATTAGTCTAGATCTCAATGTAATGTGAGAAGCTGTGCACATAGAGTTTAAGATGCTCTATTTAAGGTGGGAATCTTTTGACATGCTAAATCTGACTTTGTCCCTGAAAACTATAAATTAAAAATAACCGTAACTTTGTTTTCTAATGTTATTTCAGACAGAAAAGTAATGCCACAGCAAATGAGAAGGATGCTAACAAAGCAGGCTCTGCCTCAGTTATCAGGTCAGTACCAATAGTGTACACTGGAGAAGAGATGAAGTACATATCATTGTTACATGGATTGAGAGTGACACCAGTCCCTTCTAACAGCAGTAACCTTCAGATCTTCTCCTGCCAGAAAAAAAGTGGCAGACAGACATGTGATTTGGCTGTCATATAATGTGAGTTAAACTGGTAGAAAATTAAATTTTCTTCTCCTTCCTGATTAAACTTAATTTACAATAGAAGCAGGGAGGTATAAGAGCATACAGTCTGTCCCTGTAAGCATCTCAGTGTTAGATGCTGAAAAGCTCTAATTTGTAGTTCATTTATGACATGCAGGTTGAACCCTTTTCTCCAGACTTTTCTGGAATACCAGGCTGTACTGCAAAAGAAATGAGGAAAGCACTTATTTCTTCCATCCTGTCTTACAAAGGTATTTGCACAGAAAAAAAATATTGCTTGCCATCATGGATCCTAGAATGGAGCTCAGCTTTTATAACATAAAATGCGGTATTTTCAAGTATTTATTCTCTGTATTTCAGGCATACATGTCTGTTGAAATAAAGAAATGTTCTTCCCCCCCACCCCCACTAGAATAACAAGTAGGTAGAGTACCTAAAGAAAAATAAAGTAGCTCAATTTGGTATTGCTCCCACTCTTCCCAAAAGGGGCTGCATCAATGTGTTTTCAAGCAAAAAAATATTAGTAAATGACCTTTCCTAACTATTCATTACTATTCATAAGTGAGTATGTCTCTAAGATGGAAGTCCAGGCAGGCCTAGCTGCAGAAATCCCCCACAACTCATTGGCTAATGCTCAAATACATTACAGTAATATATTTCCCAGGTTTTTGGAGTCGGAATGTTCATATGACTTGTTTAAAATGTTTTTGTTCTGTTTGGAGATTGGCAATAGCCTGGAGACATTTGATTTCAGCATCATCCCTAGTGTAAGCTACCGGCTGTAATGTCATGAAGCCTGTATGAATTTCTCACCCTGATTCCTACCAGCAGCTGGGTGAAATTAAAGCAATCAAATAATCTTGTAACCTGTCCTCACTATTCCTTTAGTAGAGAACCCCACTCCTGTAGCACTGGGGAGGTGCTGGAAAACCAGTGCATCACTCAAGGAAGAACTTGTGAAGCAGGTCTCATCAGCAGGCTGTGCTAACCTTGGCCATCCCTTGTGCCAGCATGCAAGGGGCAGAGGTTAGCCACACTTGGAGTCTCTGGTACTGCAAATGCTCTATGCACTCCATTAACGGGCATTAGTATTATGTGCAAAGACACCAAACACTAATGTTTCTCAAATTATGAGTACACTTGAGAAATTGTATTCTTTCTAGGAGATTCCTGAAATATACTGTGAGGGGTATGACATGACTGAGCTTAAATAATAACACATATTTTAAATATACATGACTTCCCTTTTTCTAAAGATCATGCATAAAACTGGCAATTTTATTCATTATGCAGATTAAGTATTACATCACAGCAATTATTTCTTGCTCTTCTGACTCTTAATTGCCTGTTTTTCTTTTTGTGGGGTTTTTTTTGGGTTTTCATTTTTTTTTTTGGCCCTTCCCCCTGAGCCACCGGGGTGATGTATCGATTGAAATCCATAACCTGGCAGGGTGTGGGAGTGTGCAGGCTGCGGCGTTCCCAGGCTCCACTGGCCATGTGTCCCTGCTCCTGGCCATGTGTCCCGGCTCCTGGCCATGTGTCCCAGCTCCCCAGGAGGGGTGAGGGGAGCGGGATGCGGCACCACGACTCCCCAGCTGTCACCGTGCACTCTGACTGTCACAACAGCTTACAGAGATTAACACAAGTGCCTTTCACCGGTTCACATCAGCCTAGTCAGCTAGGTAGACCCAAACCTGCTCCCTCCCCAGTGGTCTCCTCTGTTTGATTAATGAACGATGTCAGCAATTAAAAGCAAAGCAGACAATGAGCCTAGTGCATCCTCTACAATCCAATTCCATCTTTTGCTGAGAGCTAATGAAGAGTAAGCAAGAAACTGAGATAAACCAGGTTGATAAGAAGCAGAGCTTTTATAACTGCTTGGCTTCATTTGCACAAGTCCTAGAAATGTGTCTGTGGCTAACCACCAGACTAAGATTTATTTGTTTGCTCAACTTGATTAATAATTTTGCACTTTTGACTTGCTCTCATGTTTTCTTTACATTCATTCAGATATTTCAACCAGATAACTAGCAAAAGACAGCTTAAAAGGTATTTAAAAGACAGCTTGAAAAGTATGCAAATATACAAACACACCCTGCCATATCTGCCTTGGTTTTTCATGTGAATGACACATGTCAACCTGATCAAGGCATAGGGGTGCAATGATCTGCTCTTTGTGAAATTGTTCATAGCCATGTTTGTGAGAAAGGTTGTTCACGTAAATTAGTTTCAGTTAATATCACTGTGAAAAAATGGGTAAAGTGCTAACCAGACAGGTGGATCCAGTCAGTCTTTTGTGTATTTTCATGAATCGCTGGAAAGGATCAGGGATCACATTTCCCCCTCCAGCAATAAAAGCCACAGAACTCCTCTTGGTGGCTTTGGGAGACGAGTTCTTATGTCTCACAGAGGGCAGGGTGTGGTCTTGCCTCAAATTAATTTTTAGGAGTGTAGTTTATGTGGGGGACAGCAGGTAGTTTTTAGAAAAAAAGTCATTAATACTTCCGTTTAACCGGTGTTTTTTGAGTGCTTGTGCCCAAAGGCTTGTCAGCTTTTCTAGAAACTACCTTTCTCTGAAAAACTTGCCTGTTTTCAAACTACAGATCTACCGTGGTTTTGCTCCTGCTGTGTAGATGACAGGGTTTGTCTGTGTAAGAGAGGTGTTCAGTGAAATGGAGCACAGATTCTGAAACCACAGCTTAGGGCTGGGCACAGTAAAAGGTAGATGGTGTAAACATCACACAGAACTTCCTTGCAGCATTTTTATGTCCTTTAAGGTGATCTGGTAAAGAAAAACAGAATCCTTACTAGCCCTTGTGGATGGGCATCCTGCTTCTCCACTCTGAGCACACTCACAGACCTGAATCAGACTTCACTTCTGTCATTTCCACCCACAGAAAAAGTCCTAGTCTTGGTGTCAGCAGAGTTTGCATCTAATAATTGAAGTCTCTGCGGATTTAAAAATCAATTCTTGGCTCCAAGTCCAGCAATATTCTGTATCAGCAGAACTGTGTAACTACACTCTGATTATAGTGGTTATAATACAAGTTAGTTAACTGCTATCAAAATGAGGGGGTGGAAAGGAAGACAAGCATTTCATCTTTTAAGTCATACTGCACTTCGTCAATGTTCTGCCCTGCTGAGAAAAAAGAAAAAAAAAAAAAAAAAAGCAGAAGAAGAAAAAAACCCAAAAAACCAAAACCAAACCAAAAAACCAAACCTCCCCCCATCAAAAAAAAAACCAAAACCAAAAACAAAAACAAAAAAAACCCACAGATGTTGGTATGCCTGAGCTGGATGAAGACAAAAGCTGCACAGCTATGCAGCACAACAGGGTCCAGATCCAGAGCTTCATAAAACTTGTTGCTGTTGCTGTTTAGCCAGGAGTTTGTCTTTTTTTTTTTTCTTTCTTTCTTTGTTTTTCTTTATTCTAGTGAAAATAATTCCAACTGGACTAAAACAAAAAGATGGTTGCCAATAATTGACTTTTTCCAGAGGGAGATTTTTGACATTTCAAGTTCTACTTGTCAAGTGCTGCCTAAAGACTGTGGTTTTCTAGAAATTCCTGCACATCCTTCTTCTGAGTTGTGAAGGAAATGTCTCTCTGGTCGTCACCAACATAGGACAATCACTCCTGCAGGAATGAAACTCCCAGTGATTTCAAGAAGTCTTTTATGCTAGAACATGGCAGAGGCATTGGTTGGGGAAGATGAGTAGGCTGCATTGAGGACAGCAGCAACAAGAACACTTTGCAATTTAGCACTTCTGGATGAAGAATAAAAATAATCACATCCTTCATATTAAATGATATGAAAATAATGTGTCAGTTCTCCACAGTGACAGACCGTCAGAGGGGTATGGGTGCTGCCCTAGATCACTGACAACTGGAATAGTAGTTGTAGCTGCCCCCCAAGCTGTCCTATTGGGGGCTGTGTGCTGATTCCATCTGACTGGACATCTCATATTTGTCTCTGCAAACAAATATTCACGGTTTTGTGCAAGTGCTTGTTTCTCATTTGCTGTACACAACCCTATGAAAGATTTGCCAAGGTGGGAGAACAACGTTAATGTGTGAAGAATGATGAGCATCTCATAAAGTCAGAACCACAGTGTTTAATGAAATAAAGCTATTGATAATTAGAAATAAACCCAAGATTTTAAATTCACTTTGAATTCGAGACTGTAAGATAGGATGTAGAAGTCCACAGGAACTCCATCTTTTTCACTACGCAATTTGTACTTTAGTTGCAAGAAAAGTTATTGCAGGTATCTATTATTTAAATGGAGTTATTATTCTCCAACTCATCTGAGAAACTAATTTTGGGAATCAAAA
>PYHW01010255.1:55987-88061 GCA_013186435.1 Turdus rufiventris | reverse complement strand
GAAACTCTTTTCAAACCTTGAGGAAAGTCACTAAGAAATGCACAAGAACAGCCTTGACTGTGAGTGTTATGCACCCATAACATATTCAAAGTTCATTCCAATCTTCTTTAGTATAACCTATCAAAAATTTATGCAAAGTTCAGGACTAGAGCTGAACCCTCACCAGTCCAGGATAAACCATCAGAGCACTGTGGAGGGATTTGACCAAGCAGTTCCAGTTAATATCATACTAAATCCCTATGCACAGCTTTAAAAATTGAGCCCTGAAGGACTAACCTGTTTGCCTACATTCTTTTTTATTATTGTTACATCAACAGGATTTGTAGAAATATGTAACATCAGTTCATCACTGCCACCACCTGGTTAAACTCTCAAACTCTGTATTCATGAATACAGGTATCAGAAAGGCAGCAAAGGGGTAAAACAAAGAAGAAGCAAATCATGGGGGTAATCACCCTAAGTCAGTGCTTTTATGTGAAATAGAAATGTAAACACTCACACAACAGCTTCCAGTCTGCCTAGACTGAAAAGATAAGACCAAACCTCCGGAGATGTAGGTGGCTCAGGTTGGCCCTTTTTCCCCTCCAGGTGATTGATTGATTGATTGATTGGTTGTAGGTGTTTTACAAAGAGTAGTAGACTGATAGTGTCTAGTTTAGGTAAACCCGGCTAGACAATAATAAGAGAACAATATTATCCTTCAGATCCTAGTTGATCCACTAAACCATTCAATATAGCAACACCAGGACTGATCTTCATTCTCTGCATGTTGGTAACCATTTCCCTTCCTAAACAAGATGCTTAGGACTAAACTGATAGCTGATGGTCTGTCTGAAGATTTCCACTCTTCCTGCTCTTCCCAAATAAATGGCTTTGGGCCATTTCTCTCCCAAGGACAATTTTTACTCATCCTAAATCTTTAGCCTTGTTTAATAAATGCCACCTTTTTAATCCTGCACCATTTCAGTCCTTGCCCCACCTAGAGATCTGCCTGTTGTTGATCATCCAGTGCCAGGAAGTCCTGAGCTCCAGTGGGATTGAGAGGTACCCACCGCAGCACAGGAGGTGGCACGTGGCAGACACACAAAGGAGTGTATCCCAACACTTCAGCACTTACTGCTTCCATAAACATAAATATATATTCTTCAGGTGTGTGGTGGTTTTGTGCAATTTCTAGCAGGGAATTCCTAGGGCAAATGGGAAGAATCTACATCAATACTGACTAAGAGCTGGGTATTAGTTTTTGGGCTGAGTTCCCTGAAGAAGGATTTCTTGCTTCAGGCCATTTCTACTGTTCAAGGACTAACACATTTCATACAATTTTAATAATTGTTATTAAAAATATACCACATTTTTAGGTCACTGTTTCTTCCTGGTGGAAAATGGCGATGCAAAATTTCCAGCAAGCTACTGGTTAGAATGAAAAGTCAATATAAATGTAAATAATTAGGAACAATAATCTGAATAGTGGGAAGGTGGCTAAAGTCACTGTTTTGCTGATGGTTTTATTCCAAACCGTCCCCCACCCCTTCCCTTAGCTTGGCACCTTTTATATAACTTACATTATCACAACTGTCTTTGTGCCAGGAGGAGTGAAGTACTCTCCTGTTCCAAGCTTCTGCTACTTTAGATAAGCCAGCAATAATTATTTCTGAGTGAAACAAAATTAACCCTCACAATGGAGCCTGAGTCCATAGCTGTGTTCCAATTTGGAAGTCATTTGTCTTGGGATACAAAGGCCCCAATTCCCCATAGTACCAACCTGGGTTCTTACATTCTCAGAGTTATACTGGCAAACCAAAAATCTTAAACCCGCTATTATAAATCTGTCGTCAGTGTTTTATTGTAACTCCACTGTGAGAATTATGCATTGGAAATCAAGCATAGATCAAGCCTATTTCCCCATTTATTTTCAAACTAGAATCCCTGGTACCTTTCCAGTCATAGCAGCTACATCTGTGAGTCAGGATGTTTTGTGTGCCTGCTTTGATATGTACAGCCCAAAGCTTAAATAAGACATGACAGAGGATGAGACAAAGAAAATAAAGAGGTTAAAAAAGAAGGGGTAAAAGGATGAAAGAAAAGGATGAGATTAAAAGCATAAGAGACAAAGGAGAGGGTACTAAATGATCTCTTGAAGTCCCTGTTTCCTACAATTTCATAGCAGATAACAGAGGGTCTTGTTTTAGCAAACTCTGTTTCCTACTACACATTTTCCTTGCCTGTATATGGAGACAGTTTAAGGCTTCTATTCTGATGGAAAAAGTGCAAGACAGCAGAAATAAGGAATACAAAGTGTGTTCTCTAGCTTTAGGTCAACACAGGGGAATGACAGAAGTTGTCACTTAAAAGTAACATTTGCTGAATCCCTATGAAATTATAAAAAGCAGACATAATGACAGAAAAGGAAAATAACACACAACTCTAAAGGGAAAAAAATTGTAGTTTTTGTTCTTTACAGTGTTTTGTGACAGTTATATATGCCAGCATATAGTATGATATATTTGTCTCAACCTGAGAAAAAGCAGTACCTGTGAAGAACACGTCATGGTACGCCCATCTTCATATTCCATAATCTGTTAACAAGTGCAGCCCTTCTGGCTGATAAGAAGCAGCATTTCTGCTGACTCCTCCCACTGAGGAATTCAGTAAAGCCATGGTGACAAGCAAAATATAGCTTTCTTGTATTACTGCAAAGAGGCTCAGAGAGCCAATAATCCTGAACCAGGCATGCCAACCTGTAAAGAGCTGGACATCTGCTGAAGGTGTGCTTGAAAACACAGCACAGACATACCTACCTAATTCTTCACACTCATGAATAAGTCACATTATACTGCTTCTGTGAAATCTAGCATTTTCCCCTTCCCAGTTATCTGTGGGTGTGCAATTAGAAGTGAAGTAGGCAGACAGATGTTGAGCAAGCTCTGAGACGTCACCATTCATCATCAGCCAGCAGATACCGAACTTGGCTGACTACCCCAACTTAGTCAGAGTTTGGCACACTGTCTCTCAGCACTGGGTTTTTCACTCAGGATCTTAAATTGTACTAAGAGTTCACTCTGTAAATCATGTAAAACAGGGGGGTGGGAAAGGCTTTGCTTTTTGCCATCAAGCAAGTTAGAAGAATTTCAGACCTTTTAAAGTTAGTATTGCTGCTCTTTTTAAGTGTCACCTTTCATCTCTAGATAGCATCACTGCCTATTCAAAAGAGAAAACCATTTGGCCAGTTATTAAATTGAATTCCTTTCCTCCATCCTGCATGTGCTTAGTCTTGCATACAAAGCATAAGAAGCAAAAGCAAAGGTCTAATAGATGGGACCATAAGGAGCTTCACATGCCATCTCTGAGTAAAACATCAAACGAAGACTTTTGGGAGCTCAGAAACATGTCATCATATGTGGTATTTCTCTTGTCAGCAGCAAAGCTGTCTCTAATGTACAGCACACTTAGCAAATCAAGAATGCTTCAGGCCAAATTTGGGTAACAGCTAAAGCTTTGCCTCCCACAGGTTTTATCTGCAGCTGCTGAAGCAAACATTTCTACCTCCCCTCCCTCACTGAAGGAGATTGTGTTTCAGAGCATTGTTTTCTGTAGACACTTATTAACCTTGCTGAATTTAGAGCAGGGGATTGCACTCAATATCTATTGATTAGCAGTGCTGCAGTAATCCTTGGGCCTTGGTCATTTTGGTCTGTTGACTAGGACTTGGTACACAGCAGTGCCCTTTTCAGCAGACATTGATATGCATGTAAGGATGTGGGAGAGGCAGGAGGGAAGGTTAGCGTGAAGTCAAGTGTTTATACATTACAGGAAATTCCTGGTGAGGTGATGGCAGCTTTTATCATAGCCTGACAGAGCCCAGGGTTTAAACCATACAAGCATGCATCAAATCAAAAACCTTCTCAAAACAGAATCCACTATTCAGTGATTGCAAACAATAATAAGCTTTGCCTGAGTAGAAAAAGAATAAAAAAATTCTTCCAAGCTGGTCTCCTCCAATTAGCAGCAATATGATAGAGTTTCCCGGATCATTTGTTTTCTCTCTTTGCTCATCTTTTCTGCTCAGAACTGAATGTGTTTTGACATATCACCTATTTCCAGTAGGGAACTGCCTTCTCCAAAGCATGCCTCTTGCACTGCAGCCAAGCTACAGAGAAACCTATTTATTCAGAGTAGAGCATAACATTTTTTTAACGTCTGTTCATTTTGTTCTTCTGCTAGCTTTCATTCAGACTTCAGTCTCTGATTTACAAGCAGGGTTGATGTACTTTGGGAAGAACCTGGAGTATTCTTTCTGCAGCTGCCCACCATCTTTCCCCTCCAACTCAAGACGCCTGCATAGTAGACACCAAATTAGAACACAAAATAACAAAATAAAAAAGAAACCACAATTCCTTTTTAAAAATTTAATATTCCATTCTGAAAACAATGGCAATTCAGAGTTGCTGATTCAGGACCTACCTTTTTGGTATGTGAGTATTGACCTCCAGGGGAGATACAGGGTAGACAACTGAGGACAGAATTAACTTTAGCTAACTCTGAGTAAGTTTTGAACCTTCATGAATGAGAGGCCTCTGAAAATCAAAGCTATAAGAGTGTATAAAAATACATATTTTGGTCCTTGTATTTGTAAGAAAAAAGCACTTAAAGAAAGAACTTGCTCCTAGAATAGTTTGTATACTAGTAATATGCAATTGTGTCTGTGTATCTTTTCCTGAATTCCATAAGATCAGCCAATGGATGGCTGTGATTAAATGTCAGAGAAAATTAATAAGGTTTGATTATGCAATTGATTTCCTGGTGATAGGATGTGACTAGAACAATCCATCTGCCAGGGCATCATAATTTTTTTTTCATGTTGAATTAGAGTGACTGGTGACTCCTGTAATTCTGAAACAAGAGTCATTTGACCTTCATGTTTCTGTCATCCACTCCTCTCTCTTTTTCCTGGGTCTGAAGAGAGCTTGCTACAAACACTACCTGGAAAGGAAAGAGTCTAGGGAAGAAAAGCATCTGAACATCATCTAACTATGGAGTTCTATCCCATGCACTACACAGAAACCAGGTTTTCCACCTTCTCAGTACCAGTCCACAGTACCAGTTACTGACATGTCCCAGCTGGACTTTGTAGCAATGATCACAGTCCTCTGGGCCTGGCTGCCCAGTTTTCAACCCACCAAAACCACACCTTGTGAGCTTTTCTATAAGAATGCCATGGAGACAGTGTCAGAAATCTTGCTAAAGTGAAAATAACTGGCTCTCCCACCCTCCACCAAGCTGTCCATCACCTCATGGCACCAGGTCATCAGGTTCATTCAGCTTGTAAAGTAGGCTGGTGTGAGGCAATGCTTCCACCTTCACATGAGTAATAGCAAGAGAATATGCTAACAGTCTGAGTGAATTACAAACACAGGCACACAAATACCTGCAAACAGCTTATATGTGCATATATGCTCAATGTGCACTTTTGCAGCAGCTAAATGTAATTATATTCCTTGTACTCTGGGAGTCAGTCTGGTATGTTTATTGTATGATCCAAGAATAATGTTTGTTTTCTGTGAGGTGGTTTATGCCTTACTGGAGCCCTCACTGACTGCTCGTGGGTTTAGGGTCTCCATATAATATACAGAGAGAAAAGAAGCACTCAGAGTAGAAGAAAAAAAAAAGAAATAAGGACATAAGAACAGAATAAATTTGCTATTAAGTAACACAATGGCTCATCTTGTATAATATTCATTCAACAGCAGTAAGACATGGTATTTGACATGAGACTGGTCATATTTTCTTCTCTGTTCCTGTCATATTTGCCCAGCATCTCAAAATGCTGTATTAGGGAAATTAGAGCATGCAATCTTTCTTAGTTCCATGTCAGAACCTGCTGTCCATAAATGTGTCTAAATCCTGCTTGGTCCTGCCATTAAAATCTGCCTTACAACCTCCTCTAGCAGCAAATTCCAAAACTTTTCTACCCATTGTCTTTTATCTGTTTTAAAATGGCCCCTTTTTAGTTTTATTGAGTGTTCCCTGATTCATGCAGTGAGAACTGGAGCAGCAATTAATTCAGATTGTCCATTGCTTTTGTTGTTCTGTAAATTTTCTTTGTATCCCCATGCAGCTTTATTTCAGTTCCTCTTCCTAAGACAGCTGCTTCATTCTCTTGACAATTTTAGCTGCCATTCCCTATGCCTTTTTCGAACTCCACCATATTCCTCTTGAGATGTAGTGGCCAGAGATGCAAATCAATGGTTTTTTGTAGTGTCCAAATGGTGTCCTCTCTTTTGTTCTGAATACTTGACCTGACAATGTCCAGCGTCATGATAACATTTTGGCTGCTGCTGCACATTGAGCTGCTAATTTCACAAGAATATCTAAGAGTGGCTCTAAGGGTTTTTTTGCAGAGTTGAAATTGCCAGGTCTAAGTTTTGAGAAGAAGGACAGACTAATGAACTAGGCATGATTCATAGGAACACTCTTCTTCAGAAGCAAAACTGAGCAAATCAAGACACTAAAGAGCCCACTTCATTTCTCGTCTCTACCCGTAATCCTGTAACTCTTCCATGTTCTCCTGCTCATTCTGCTTAGTCAAAATGGAAGCCTAATCCATGCACCAGTCTTCCTTCTGACAATCCATTTCTCCATTTCCTTACTCCTCTTTGCCATACATCCCACTTCCTACTAGAAGCCCTGAAGCCAGGACACATTACTGATGAATCCTCCATACCAAGCCCAGACTCCCACAACATGCCTCCTCACTACACTTTCCTCGTGCCAAGACTCCAGCCTTTTAGTTCATCATTTGTTCCAGCCTTGGGCTGTGCATTTCCTATACTTTCCCTAGATCTTGGGGCCTTCCCAGAGTATAGAACTCAGTGTTTTATGAACACTACAGTGGATGTTAAGGAGCATGCAGCAATATATCATAAGAGCTGTTTGTTGTTGCCTTACAGACCAGGAAGTTAGTACAAAACAGCCAATGACAATTTTCTGTCTTATCCCAGACTTTGCCTTCTATGGAATATCGTTGAAAATTGCTTTTGTTTTTTCCATGAGAAAAGTGAGTTGTCTCCAATATATTCCAGGTAGGCAAGCCATTGATCCCTGTGTCTGTTTGCACCTGTGTCTGTAGAGAATATGTTCGGAAATGGGTTGAAGTCATAGGCACACCTCAGGTAACTGACCAGACTCTTTTTTTGTCTGTTTAGTTCCTATAAAGACTGTAGCTGAGTCACAGAGATAAAGTGACTCTTACCTTGTCCTTATAACACACCCTGGGATTAGGGGAGCCATCCTGAAAGAGCAGAGGATTGTGCCTTCCCCAGAGACCACTCAAAATGCACAATAAGGAACATTTTCCAGGCTGAAATGAACTAGAAAGGGAACTGGTGGTAATGAAGATGCCAATAGCACTGCTAGGGTTAGGAAGATGATGTGGCAAAAGAAGGCTCTGCAACACTTCCAGTCTAATTAGGTAGTGAGAGCTGCTGAATCAAACACAGCAAAGTGCTATAACTAACAGAATTTTGCATGTTTGGACTTGCAACCAGATGTCTGAGACTTTGTGGTAATTCTTCTGAAGCTGACTGCTTTCTGTAGTACATTTTCCATCATTTTAGTGAAAGCAGCTGATGCAGTGAATTAGATTCAGACCTTTATTTCTCAGAGGTGTCAAGTAGATCTGCCTGTTACAAAGGCATTCTGTTTGATTCTCTTGCTAAGTAGCCCTCTTTTGGGGTTGATTGCCTTGTCCCTGCTTTGTCACAAGCTTTCGTGAGAAGAGAGATGACCTTGATCTCCTAGCAGTATCTCTACTTGCTTCTGAAGTAGGGTCATAGAGGGTCTGACGTGTTTGAGTCCTGCATGGCAACTTAGCTGCTCACATGGCCACTTGTTCCACAAACTATATTAAAGATATAATTATCTGCATGGTAAAATAACTGGTTACTTACTTAAAAATAAGAGGCTTCATCATTACTCAAGATTGGCATTTACTTCTTTATTGTGAGATAACGAATGTAGTGGATGGTACCTGATATGTAATTCTCTCATTGAAAAAAATCAGAGTAGTTTTGGGTATTTTTGTCAGTCCCATTTGTTGTGTTTTCTAATTCTTTTCCATGCATTCACCTTTCAGTACTCATTGGTAATTATCAACAGATAAAAAAGCAATAGAACTCACAGGAAATTATTGAAATGAAGTATATAGAAGAACTGAGAAATTAAAATAAAAGTTCCATATATATATAAAGTAGTAAGTAATTTTCCTCTTTCAGAATATGTCATGCTTTAGCTATTCAAGGTGAAGAGCAAAAAGCTAAGTGAGAGGGATTTTTCCACACTTCATACTTGCAGGGTTCCTCTGCTATTTATCACTGACTACTGCAAGGGACCATAGGTCTGATTCAGAGTATAATTCCTGTGCAGAGATAAACTGAAAGTTAAAAGCCAGATCTCAACATGCAGTCAACTCCTACACTTGCAGCAGCAATGTTTATTTTAATATTTATAAATCTAGTGACAACATAGTTGCAGCTTACTCATGTATCTCAGCACCATAGGAAAAGTTCACCTCTGAAGAGTCAAAGGATGGAAACCCAGGCTTCAACTGTGCCAAAATGTCCCAAATTCAATTTTTCAGAAAGTTCTTCTCATCTTTATCTCCATCCAATGTGACATCCAGAGTTTCCAAGCCTTTTATTGATTCCTCACTCAAATACATGAAATACAGTTCTTTGTACTTTTCCCTGCATGAATGAATACCAATGCTCTCAGTTTATACACCCCTAAGACTGCACCTGTTTCATGCTACACAGTACCACTGTGTAGAAAATCACCACCTGACAACCAAACAGCACGTGGGCTTTAGAACAGCTATTACAGAAAAATCTTGCAAAAGTGAATTATTTTCATTCAAGTGAAATAAATTAATTTTGTTTCACAGTAATAACACATTCAGGAGTTGCAAAGAAATCTATGCATGAACAAGTTTAAACTGCTCCATATCAGTAGAAGGCGAGCTGAACAAAATAATACAGTAATAATTTCTACCCATAAAAATATATATCATGCAGCTTGTATTTAAAAAGTAAGCCAAACTCTCACTGCTCAGAGCTTTTCCTGCTGTCTCTGTTTCTTCAGATGTGAGGTTTTCTGGGCTTGGATTTTCTTTTTCAGATTTTTTCTTTCAGCTGTTTTGTTTGGTTTCTATTTTCTTTGTACAGAATGGGGATAACAAGGAGGATACTTCATGTCTTTATATTGGAGTAAATGTAGGAACGGGAAGCTGAAATAAAATTGGTCCTTCCTAGTGATTTATATCCAAGAGCAGTTTGCCTTTTTGTGAGCGTGAGTCCCAGCTAAGGGTAGCACTGGCAAGAAGGAAAGATAGAGCTGGGATAGAAGATGGGTGGTCAGTTGACTTGCTCCTCCTCCTGCTGCAGGAGATTCAGACAAGGAATTAGTTGTTTGGGAAGTCCATTCTCTCCTCTCTTTTTCAGCCTTACCCAAAATGTCTTACAGCCCATGTCAGACCACAGCCATAGTAACTGGCAGATTTTTAGGCATCTGGTAGAAGTAGATAGTGTTTTAGACTCTTCTGCTCTGTGATGGAGTGTACAGCAAGGTTGTCTTCTCCTGGGGCCAAGGCAGAAATGCAACAAGCAATTTATGATCCAGGAGAAATTTCCCATTGGTGATAACTATATCTCTAAGAGACAGAAAAATTATTTTCATACCTAGGTACCTTAAATGTTAATTTCTATGCTTTTTTTTCCTACGCTTTACATGTCCTTAATTATTATGCCAACTTTGTGTTCATGAAAGTAAGAATTGTGCATACAGCTACTACTATTCATTAAGGGAACAGATGGCTTAGAGTATATATTAGCACTACTGGTGTAAATCCAGCCAACTGAATATAGATTGAAAGCTATTTACATCCAATACATTTTTAATGATTCCTGTATCAGTTTGATAATGATATCAGTTAATGAGCTGACTGAACACAGATCTAGTTCCTACTTCATAAATTTTTTACCCTCTTGTACACTTATTGGAAAAGTTTACAGGTTGTCCTAAGAACCCTAACTGAATTTTGATTTTGTTGAGGTTAAAGCACTAGAAAAATCATGATGTATCAGGAGACCGAACAAAATACAACAAGTCAGTAGGTGTGAGAAGTTTATTTTAATTTTTGCTAAGCTTTGAATACTGTCTGTCACAGAATCCTTCTGGAGAAAATCCAGATAGACATGTGCCCAATATGGTGGGTGGTCACTGGCTGGAAGGATGGACTAAGAGTGCTGCTGTATTGGGACAACACCAGACTGACAGCCAGGCACCACCGGTGTTCCCCAGGGATCAATTTTAGGGCCAGTTCTTTACAACATTTTATCAATGACCCGGATAAAGGAGTTGTGTGCACACTATGCAAATTTGCTAGCAACACTAAACTAGGAAGAACTGTTGATTCCCTCAAGGAGAGGGAGGCTTACAGAGAGATCTTAACAGATATCACAGGAAAATCACTGACTATGTGAAATTTAACAAGAATTTAGCATCCAGACAGTGTAATCCTGGTTCCTGCACAGACAACCACACAGAAGAAATTTGAAAACCTTATCCTCTTCAAGACAAAGGTAAAAATTTGGAAAGAACCAAATGGAAGAAAGGAAGTACTTTTAATTATTCCTTAATTATTCCAAAGTATAATTTTCAATTCCCTAAAGAAGAAGAGAGAAAAATATCTCTCAAGTCTCTTAGATGAGGTGATGTATGGAAGCACTGGCTAAGCAAAGCCTGGTCTTGGTTTATGGAAGTTCCTCTGACAAGACTCTTAATTGAAAGCAGAAGGAGGCAAAAACAGCCATTGGGAGGTCCCTGCTTCTGCACCCTTAAACAATTGGTATTTCAGGAAATCCTGTTTCAATTTACCTTTAAATATATTACACACATTAATACTTCCATTAGTGCCCAAGCTTTTCCTCATTGACACTTCCACCATACTATTCAGAAGCTGTTGATGTGCCTTATTACTAGTAAATAACCATAAAGAAAGAACTGCATTTTTACTTCTAAATTCAGCTGTGAGAAAGCAAAAAATTAAAAATACATATTAAATGCTTCTGTTCATTTGCAAAGATGGTGTAGGGATAAACTTAGCCTTCAGATGCACTCATCTTTACAAGGGAATATTTTTACTTCATGTCAAAGATCTTGCCACACTTTATAACAACACATTATATATGTGTTATATACATTATACAATGTAATAGATAATATCATATATTACAGGTGATATTTGGGTTATCATGTTACATAATCACAAATTGAAATTATACCGTTCAACACTACCATGGTTTCTGAATCCTGGCATATATATTCCCCCTCTAATAATTAACTATTTGAATAGTTTAATGTCATTAATATTTAGCTTTCTTGAATGCCCATGTTTGCCTCTTTATTTTCATTGTAATTATACATTTATCTTCCTATGGTTATATTAATCTTTCATCCTGCTTGAGCACCACATATTTTTCTTTGTCCTATCCATACAATTTCACAAGACCTGTATCTCTGTAAAAATATATGCATATATTTTTATATATTTGCATACATATAAAATACAAAACATTTATATATAAATGTTTATATATGAAATATTAACATTTGGAATAAACAAATATAGGATTTTTTCCTCTTTTCCAAGAATACTCAATTGAGGAAGTATTGTTCCTTAATTTAATAATTTTCTAATCAATCACTTAAACTCCTAAAGTTTTAAACATAATTCTTCAGTTTCATTTTTCTTTTTGTATTTATACTAAAAATCTATTTTCTTGGCTTTTATATAACTTTAGGTTCTGGTCAAAGATTTTGAGAAATATAAAATAATAATCACCTTGCCTTAATTTCTGATCAATGCTCTGAAAAATAAAAGAATGTCGATGTCTTTAGCATTTTTACATCAGCATAATATAAAATATTGAATTAAATATGGACCTTTTTAAACTTCAATATGTATTTTTAACCACACCAGCCACACATTCTACAATAATTTAGTATTTTCTTTTCATCTTCACCAGGCAGCATGTCTTCTTATTGATAGAATTGATCAGTACCTATATAAATTTGTTCTGAGTTTTAGTAGTGATACTTTATTAAAATAAAAATGTGTTAACCATTGAGCAACAATTAAGTAAAATGCCTTGTTTTTATATAACTGCCCTTTACAAACTTTAATTTTGGAATGCAAAGCCTATCCCTTTAATTATATGTCTATTGTCGGGGGATACAAAAGTGTATATTAAATTAATGAAATGGATTACCTTGGTTACACAGTGGTTATTAACAGGAAGAGCTCCCAGTTTTCATATTATGTACATCAGTAACTTTAATTGCATTAGGCTGAGCTAGGAGAGCTATTTTAGGAGCTCTAAAGCTCTCTTATTTTCAACAGCACAACAATTTCTGCTGGCTTTTTGCCTGCTGAAGCTCAGTTTCTGAGGGTTCCCTCACAAATGCTAACTTATTATTTCTGTCAGTCATGCTTTAGCAAACACGGCCTCATTAAAACTACCCTAAAGTGGCTTCAGTTTTGAAAACTCTCCCTTGATGCATCCACGAGACAACTGGTGCTGGAGGGCTGTTTCTCACATTTGGGTTAAGAGATAAGAGTGTCACGAAGTATGAATGTACAAAAGACCAGTTTTGGGGCCAACAGCAGTAAAAATGATGGACTGTGATTAGCTCAGGCTTTGTAGGACAGGATACAAAACTGCCTATGATATTAAAAGTATGAAACAAATTAGCTTTTAAATTATGGTCTGCAAGCCCTAATACACAAGTGTAAAATCAATTAGCTGTCAGCTGTTGGTTAATAGTGACGCAGTGACCTGCCCTGCTCCTGCTGGGAGTTGTGAGCCGAGGTTTCCAACAGGGAAGGCACAGTGGGTTTTTTTGCTAATAATGTACAACATACTGAAGTCACTTTTTCAGAAACTCCTGGAAATAGAAGGTAATGTTCGTGAAATAAGTGAGTATTAGTGAGATCTCACACAAGTTCTTGATCTTGGGTAAGGTAAGGCGGCCTGATGGAAGGATTTCCTAGGGCTTGTTTTTGTGAATGAGGCAGATTTATCCATCATGTAACTTCAGGCTAGACAATTGTCTCTGGCCTAATCTGTCTGCATGCATGGACAGTGACCCCACTGATCTGCTGCATTACAACAATGGATGCCTGTAAATTTAAGACCATTTCCCTTAGAGGTGAGTTAGGTAAAGCTCTCCACAGGTCAAGGTGTGGGGGAAGAACCATATAAAGAAGGAGGTCTGTGGGGACTGAACATGATTTGTTACGTTTTCTTATTCCAAAGAACCTGAGACAATTCTAGGAAACATGCAAGGATTTAAAATATATGGAGAGAAAGCAGCCTCGACCAAAATATTGTAGCAGACCACAATTGTTTCAAACAATTCTGAGCAAGGGGAGATCCCTCTAAGTGCTAAGACAAGTCTGTTGCCTCCATAAAACTTGAACTTTTGCCCAATGTAAATGTGTGAGCTTCAAACCGAGGCACAGATTACACATTTTACCTTTCTCCACTGATTTAAACACACAGCAGAAATAGTAAAATGGGATATAGCTTTAGAAATGGATGCTACTCTGGATAAATGCCTGAAATTGCACCCCAAATCACACAGGATGTAAGAACTGAATTGCCTATCTACAGTTTGTTTTTATTTGGCAGGGTGGTTATACAGCCTTATTGTCATAGCATCTCAGTAAGTCAGAAGATTTAGTTTTGCCTCAGAACCTTGGTGTTTAAATCATGTACAAATGGGGAACTTGAACTTAGTTCCACAAAGCACAGAAGAAATCTACTGTGAGAAATGGGAAAGATTTAAGTGCTGAAGTTGGAAACTGCAGAAATGTTAACTCATCAGTAACTTTCAGCTCAATCTCTTTTTTTAAAATTTCTTTTTCTTTTTAACAAAAGACAGGAGTCCTGCTGCAGGCTAGCTAAACAGCCTTCTGGGAATACTGAAAGTATAAAATATATATGTGTGTATATACATGTGTGTATATAAATATATATGTACATACATATATTTGTATGTGAGAAATTTATGTACATTTGTTTATGGATAGTTATTCTGAATATAGAAATGCACTTTGTGATTTCTTCAATGATATAGATTGAAAAAAATCAAAGAAAAGAGAAAACACATATCAGTAACCCTCCCTTTCTTCACATGTATTGGTAAAGCCTTTGTTAGGGATGTAGCTCAGGGAGATCTGTGTGCAGGGGACAAGTACTGATCCGTTTAGGGGGGTGTCAGGGTGGTGTAATTTAAACAGGGATATCAGAGAAGGCAGGTCTGGCATTGCTGAGTCTGCATGGATGATGGATGGTGCCTGGCGTGCATGGCTGGTCTGCAAAAGGGGAAGGACTAAACCAAGGGAGAAGGATGAGAGAACAAAGAGGTTGTGCTAAGGCACTGCCCCGAGGAGAAGGAATGGTGGGAGACCTCTGCTTAGGGATGGGGGAAAGAAGATAAATGAGCACAGGTACACAGACAAAAAAATATGTGGAAAGACTAAATGGGGGGGGAAAGGAGAAAGATGAGTAGGCTGAGAGGGGCCAGCAAAGTTGAACACTTTGGGGTGACAAAACTTAGTGGAATCTGCCTAGAATATGAGAATCCCAGGAAGTACCAGTGTGATGGGTTGACCCTGATTGAATTCTGGGTGCCTACCAAAGCTGCTTTGTCACTCCACTTCTCAGCTGGACAGATGGCATTGGCTCTGTTGGACATGGAAGAAGTTTCTGCAAGCTTCTTACAGAACTCACCCCTGTAGCTCCCCCCACTACTCAATCACACAAACCCAATACATAGCACACCTTACATCTGTGAAGAAAATCTTTGAGAATTAGCAATAAAATCTACATTCATCACACAATATTTACAAGCTTCACTCACATCAACAAAAAGTAATTCCCCATACCAAAATTGCAAGAACATTATCATAATGAAGCAGAAAGCAAACAATTTAACTCCCCACAATTTTAATGACAGAAATTCTCCACAATTATTCTACTTTTCCTTGTCTAGATGTGTTGAGTCTATGTTTTGCCTGTTACCTCTCTCTATTACTGTTCAAGGAAAAAAAAAAGCAATTTAATAAAGCAGAAGTAAAGGACATGCATGGAAGCAAAGAAAAAGCAAAGATTAATTCTCCTCTTCCCATCAACAGGAGATGTCCATCTGCTTCACAGGAAGCAGGGCTTCAATACATGTAGTGGCTTCTCCCAAAGACAAACAGAAACACAGTAAAACAAATGCCTCCTCCTCCACTCCTATTTTCTCGTAGTTTTTATGGCTGAGCAGACATCATAAGGCATGGAATATCCCTGTAGTCACAGTGAGTTAGCTGTCCTGCCTATGTCCCCCTCCCAAGGTCTTGCCCACCCCAGCCTACCAGTGAGGATGGAGCGTTGGAGAGGTAGCACTGATGGTTCTGGCACTGCTCGGCAGACACCAAAGCACTGGTGAGAGAGCAGCACCTTTCCAGCCACCAGCGCAAAACACAGCACTGCCATGGGGAAAACTGCCTCCATCTTGCTAGACTCAGTACAACAATGGGGAATCTAGGATTCAAGAAAATTCTGGATAAAAAATTGCTTTCCAACATAATCATTGCATTGAGAACCTTTTGTTAGTAATGCTTGTCACCACTGACAAACCAAGGACAGACTTCTTGACCTTTTTTTTTAATTCCCTGAAGTAGCTTAGGGATAATCTTGAAACAAAACAAATCTTTCCATGACAGTAGTTTTGGATCTTCAAACTTCGGGTTTTCTTTCTTGTTTTCCTGTCCGTCTTACTAGTAATTTCAAGTGACATTTAAAACAAATTAGAAGATGACTGCTGAACAATGCTTACAGGTATTTGAGGTGTTGCCGTTGTCAGAAATGACAGCATGCAGACACATCAGGACTGTTCAGAAAGTGAGTTCCTCGGTGTAACAAATTATATGTGTTTTTAAGGTGCCAATTTTGGCAGCATTAAAGCAACACTAGCACCTTTTCTTACAACCTTTGGCAGAGGTCATATGAGGCGTCTGAGTTTATCACAACTTTTAATAATGCTTGTAGTTGAATTTTTAAAGACAATCCACATGCAATCATTTCTGTTCAGTGGTATAACTTATTTACTGATAGGCAGTCAAACTTGCATTAAAGCCAGGGACTGAACTGCCACTGGCTTCAATAGCACCAGGGCTGCTGCCAAGCCTGGTCCATCCTTTGGTGCTGAAGACAGGCACCACACAGCCAGACAGATTTCTTCTAGTAACCTGGGCAACCTCATGAATGCTGCCTGTTATGAAAAGCCCTTGGCTCGGGGTGGTACCTGAACTGAAAGCAAATATCTTTGTGCCATCTAATAGAGCCAAAGTTGTGCCAAGGTGCATGTCAACAATTAAATGGCATGGAGGATCCCAAGCCACTGCCTGGACCTGGAGCCTTGCTTCTTGCTGGAGAAATAGCCCAAGTGCTCCTGTCTCTCATTTGACAGAATCCTTGCACATATCAGGCTATAATCTGAATTTCTGTGGCAAGAACACAAAATCAAACACGGAGCTTAGACTGCATCCAGTACATGGGGAGAATGGCATACTAGGAAAAAAAAAAAGTTTTGTTTGAGCCAATGTCCTGTCATGTCTGTCAGCAATACCCTTCCAGGTGGTAGGTAGGAGGCCTGTATCATTTATTTGAAAGGATAGGCCATTTTCCTACTACATTTCCTTTTCACATTTTACAATATCTAAGGTTATATCTGAACTACAGATTAGTACATAATTGCTTCTGCATTTGCTTACAATCTCTACTATACTTTTTACCATATTTTGGGATCCTTGGAGGATGAGAATTCTATATAAAAGTTCCATATGTAAAACTCAGTTCGTTTTAATAATATAGCCAAATCCTGGAAAGAGTCACAGATAAGTATCTTCTAAATCTTTCACACGCTAATTTTTTCCCTCCCTGTTAGAGCAGATAGATGCTTACACAGCTTTACATTACTTAAAGGAAGGAATAAAATGCACGTTAAGATCCCTACCATCCTATTAATTGTGGTGTGTTTGATCCTTTGAAGGTACAAAATATGCCCTGTGGGTTGTATTTTCTTTCAGTAATTTCAGCAGTGTTTGCCTACATTAAGGTACTTGACACATTTACCAAGATTTTCTTTTTTGTGTTTCATTTACTAATGCTACAGGCCAAAAAACGTTTTGGCAAATCAGAGTTACATGCAGAAAACCTCTTTTTGCAAATGAGCCTGGGCTGATACTTCTATTTGTAAATTTAAAATCCATGATCTACTGGAGAATACATACCATAAAGGCAATAGCAAGACAACTTCCTCACCCTTGCCTTGCAGAAATATTGTTTATTTGACAGTGTGAGCCCATGGCCCTGCCCATTTTTCAGAATATCATGTATTGGACTGCGGCTGTCAAAAATATTTGTCATTTCTGTAAACTTGGTCTTCTGTTTACCTTGGTGTCCTATAAAACAAGACAGGTTGATTATTGCATCCATGCTCACTCCCATGCACACATCCACACTTGGAAGCAGACATTGCTTTGGCTAATGATTGCTCTGAGAATGACTGTGCAGTCACAGAGCTTTGCAAATTCATTCCTCTAAAACAATCAGTGTTTGGCTTCTTAGCTCGACACAGCCAGAGCATTGAGAAGAGATTATTACTGGGGCCTGAACAGGCCAAACTGGGAAATGTCCTTTTGTAAAGAAAAGCATGCTCAGTGATAATCATACTCTCTTCTGATCAGGAAGGGGCTATCACAATAGTGTGGCCCAAGAGTTAAAGAGCTTATTTTCTAAATCCCTTCATCCTTTGCAGAACCATGAGACAGTGACAGCAAGTCACTTAACTCTGTCCAGCCACAGCTGTGTGGGTTTTGCATAATTAATTATTTATACCAAGGCAGACACAGTAATTAACTTCCAGATGAATATGATATTCCGATCAGAAATGCTTTGCATTTTAGCCGTCCCTCAAGCAAGTAACTGTCAAAGCTGGACTGTTTGACAGAGTGGGTCCTGCCAAAACCCCTCCCAGACATCTGTTCTCAGACAAAAAGAACAGATTCTCAAAGCAGCGCTTGCAGACATTGCCTCGTTTCAGCAGGCAAAGAATAACCAATTCACAAATTCTAGCTAATTTTGTCTGATTTCAAGACAGTATGCCAAACCTTGCAAAAAGCCAGGACCTGTTTTTTCAGTCGTAGGCACTGATGCAAATTGAGTGTTTCCTCACGGAAATCAATGGCCCACACTGATGTCAGGCAGGTGCAGGTTGGGAATGAAGCCCAAGGGATTTAATATGAGGTGGGTTTGAAGAGAGTGGGCAGTTTTTTGATTTTCTTTGTTTTGGTGAACAGAAACTAACAATAACCATCAGCATTGCAATTATACTGAATGGCTTACTTGCTGTTACTGCTGTCTGCAGCATAATAGTAATTCATTGGAGTATAAATTTTACACTGAGGCAAATTTATGCTGATTTTTTCCCCCCTATTTCTCCTTTCTAGCAGAAATTTGTATTAATCACTAAAGATTGTGGCTAAACGTTAAAAAACAAAGATAAAAATTGACACCCTGAATGCATACACCACAGATAGACCTGACTGCAAATTGCATTTTCTGTTGTGATTTCTCTTGTACTACCCATATAATCACAATGCTTTAATGCTGCTTTCTGGCTGCAATGGAAGTCAAGATGATGGCTGCAAAAAAGAGGTTACACCATAACAGAGACAAACCCATCCAAATGGATGTGCATATGTTTTGTAATGCACAGTTCTCTGACCAGATAGGAACCAGGAGCATGGCTGCTGGTTTGGGATGTCATTTGGCACCCCAGGGTCCCAAGAAGCCATGCCATTCTTCAAGAGCAGCTTAACCTCTGAGGTAGGAGGGAGGTTATGACAGCTGGGGAAGGACATGCAGTGGTCAGCCACACCCCAAAACACTCTTGTAGTTTAGCAGTAGGAATGAGATGATCTACCAAGAACAGGCATCCCTACTCTGCCACCACTCCAGATAGTCTTTGAGACAGCAATGGCATCCCTCTGACCTTGAGTGGGCTGGGTCAGCTTGCTAAACTTGCCGATAACCCTACCCCCACTTTATGTCATTGTTGGGTCAGGTCTTTACTGGTTTGACTCCTAGAACAATGCCATGGGTTTGCAGCAAGCACAAACCAAGGAAATAGAGGGAACAAGGAGAGGCATTAATCAAAACTTGTTTGTTTTACCAAGCTGTGCACCCCAGAAAAAAATGTAGAGCATACACACGGAGCCAGACTTCAGTAGCAGTGGATAAAGACCCTACTAGAGTGCAGAAGAGGCTGTGTGGAGATGGTTTCAACCTATAAAGTCCTTGAGAGCTGCTTAGTCAAGGAAAGAAGGGATAGAAGGAGCAATTTTACAGGGTTCAGAGAGAACAAGAAGTTTGTTTATAAGCCAATCTTTAGTCTCATTCAAGTGCAAATTTAATTTTTACCTATTTCTTAATTGTTACAGTTGCATCAATAAAAGTTTTGTAGTGCTCACCTTTAAGACCAGGATACCAAAGCCAGCTTGGTGTTGCCCACATTCACCATTCCAGCAGACAAACACACAAGTTAAACCATATACTTGTTAAAAGACACAAAAAGAGAGCCAAAGAGAGCTAAGATGAATAAACTTGTGCATAGCTACAGGGATCTGGAAATCTTTCTTACCTTAGTTCACCACAGGAACCCAAAAAACTGTGGGATACAAATCAAGGAGCTGGAATGAAGGTCTGTGTGCATGTACTGTTACAGCTGCCCAGTGACACATTATTTTTCCCATCCTCTGAGATGTGTGGCAGTGATAACCTGGACCAGAATTTTATTCAGGATGGCAATTCCTATATTGCTTCTCCCCAGCCCCCTGCATGTTCAGTACACACAATCCTTCTGGGGTGACTGCTAGCCTGGACATGCCAAACAGAAGGAAGGAACCATATGGGAACTCTGCTATTTAGTGACTCTAAAACTCAGTAATGCATGCTCTATTCTGTGTGACTCCTTTCTAAAGACAGTGAGGACACTCAAGGTTCTCCAAAATATCTGTCAAGGTGACTAAGTAAATTCTTTAATACCACTAGCTTCAAATTCTCATCTCTGGACATCATTATCACAGGGGATCATCTAACAAAACCACACTTTACTTTTGAGTGTCAAGCTCACAGGTTTGCAATGATGAAATCTAAACCACTATTTTCAAGCATTTTTATTGTACTGTGTTTTCAACATATCTTTAAATTATCTACAATTGCATGTTTTTTTAAAGGAGTTGGTTTGCAAATTAAGCACCTGGTTTCCAGTGTCAGTCTTATTCATTTAGAGCTAATTTTGTATTACATTGTGATGGACATGGAGCACATGACTAAATGACTCCTAAAGAGTTTTACTGGAAAATAAGACAGGGTTTTTTTTCAGCTTTCATAATCCACATCTTACTTGGAAAGGAAGGATTTGGCCATGGAAATTATTTTTTCTACACTTTTTGCAATTTTTATGAGCTCAAATAATCTTATTCTAATGAGAATAGTAAAAGGGAAGACTTCTTTGGAATGACAGCTCTCCTCACAGTAAAAACACTGGGATTACCCCTGTTCCTACAGAACATAACAGAAGGAAAAATTATTCTGCTCGTTTGAAACTGCAAAGAATTGTACACAGTCTGAACACCAAAGCCACATTCTTGTATTTGTTGAAAAAATATTAACAATCCCAGATTCCCAATACCGAGGTAAATACATACCTTTGTTGCTTCTATTTTCATTATGGGAGAGTTAAAGAAACCATATTTTTGAAATAAGACATTTTTCCAAATGTTGTGTTGCTGCAAGAGAATTCGCATAGTTAACATCTTGCATGTTTTTGGAAGTGTGATGTTTTTGTACACATATTTTTTCCAAGAAAAGGAACAAAGTCATACATGCCAGGAGAAGATAATAGATGATTACTAATTTTTTAAAGGCTCTGGATAGTGATTCAATGTGCTGGCCAGGAAAGCTGAACCAGTCACAGGGAATAGGCAGAACCAGTATGACAGGTCTCTATTTTTTTATTATTTTATTTTTTTATTAGTGTATATAACATGTCTCTGTAACCATCCATCAGCCCAAATGCCCTCTTTTCTGGCTTCTTTTCAAGGCTTGCTAAGTCAGCAATTTCAGAAGCAATATCTCCTGCCGATTATTCTGCACCTAGCTGTACTGCACACAGCCAGAGCTGATGGGTCAGTGAGGTGTGTGGGAGAGGAGCAGGCAAGAAGATTCTTTCCCTCCCATTTGCTCAACACCAGTGCAGTGCCAGTGACCCCCTAAAGTGTGAGGGGACAATCATCCTCCAAGTGACCCACATGGGGGACAGAAGGAAGCGGCATTCCCTCTGCAGCATAAATATCACGCTCATACCACGAGCAATTAAATCAGAAACAGATGATGGTGGCAGATCAGTAATCAGCAAAAGCAGAAACTCATGGTGGTTGTCAGGTAATTTAAACACATCAAATTCAGTGCTATCTCTAATGTGTTTCTTTTCTGAAAGCGTAGGCCCTGAAGGAGCAAGTCTTTGCAAAGGAGCACAGTACTGACTCCATTTTGACCAAAGCCTCTTTGAGCACAGACTAGGGCTTTTTTTTCCCCTGCAGTATATGAAAGCACATGAGAGAACAATTAATAGTGAAAACCCAGCAGGGCTGCTGTAAGCAAGTATGCACAGCATGCTCCCCTGTTGCTTCTGGGCTGGCAGTAGCCTGTCAAATGCCTGGAAATGAAGCTTTCTTGAGCTTTTATTAAGATTCATAGGAAAAGCAGGCCCCAAACCCAAAGACAGCATCAGCATGAAGTATCTCGGCCTCCTCTCTGCCATAAGCACAGCCAGCACATCTGGCTCAGACTCTGGAGGGGAATGAAGAAACTGGGCGGGTGTGTAAAGTGAATCTGTCAGCATTTACTTGCATGACAATCTGCCATGTAGAGTACGTGCCATGCACAATGCAATGCTCCCCAGAGAGCAGGCCCTGCTACGCCCTGCCTGCAGGCAAGTACACTCTCATTTCTCACATCTGTGCCAGACAAGGACTGCACAAACACACATGGGCTTCACAAAGGGCTGTGTTGCCCACATAAGACAGAGGTGACCTCTTTTTTTCCTCTTTATGCTCTTTTATAGGACCCATAGCAGCCTTAAATCCCATCTCTTCAGAGGCACTGTTGAAAATCCCAAACCTCTAAAGTACAGATGTTTTAAACTTTGCTCCCTCCCTTCTGTTTATTTGACAATCTGATTAATTATTACTGGCTCAGGTGAGTGTGTGTGCGCATGCATCTCAATACTTACATAAGACTTAAGGATACGTGTGCACTAACTCATTCCAAGTATACATAAAAACACATATCGCTTTCCAATAAACTGAACCCCAAAATATTCTCTCTGATTCTCTTTTCCTGCAACTTTGCATAGACTTTTACAGCAGAGCAAACATGGTATAAATCAATGTATTCCTTTATCATTTCACACAAAAATGCTTTTCATTACCTGAAGGTGCAAGCAGCACATTTGTGAAAGATGAAAAATATAAAAGTTGTTATCATGTACAGATGTAAAGGCTCTAGGAAGTACAAAAGAAGTCCCTTCCTGGGCTTTCTTTCTGGAGCACTTGGAGCAAGCCCAGCTCCCTGTGGTCACCTCAACACGACACCCAGAGCTGGGTGGAAGAGGCAAGTGCAGGCTGCTCATTCAGTGAGTGGGAGAGCAAGTAGAGCTCCTGGATAAAAATGGATGTGTTATTCCTCACATTTCCACACTTGTGACTCTCGAATCTGGATTTTAGTTTTTAAAAAGTGCTTCATTTGCAACAAGCTTGTCAGATAATATGGATGTGTGGTAAAAATACCAGGTTTTTGGATGACAAGGGACAGAAAAACATGAAATTCTGCCTATGAAGATAAGAAACAGTTTTTTACTGAGCACCTGAAATTCCTAAGGTGCCTGCTGTGAGTCTAGGTTAGTTGGTTAGGCACACCAGCTCCTTGGCTGTGCAAGTAACAATTTCAGCTCAGCGCACAGAGGGCCAGGTGCTGTGTCTGGGTCAGGCTGTGGACTGTGTCACACCAGCCCCAGTTCAGCTGGCTGAGTTCAACACTGCCACACCTGGCCAGGTGCTCTCTGGTGTTCTCTGTGCTTGCCTGGATGCTCTCAGGGGATGCTGGAGAGCAGCCCCAAGGGCTGTGTTCAACATAACCTACAGTGCCATGGTGTCTCCACTCCTCAGCATGGCCACCACTGCCTGCTCAAGGAGGTTGTGAGCAGAGCAAGGGTGACCCTCCAGTGTTGTGGCAGTGTAGGATGATGCTGAACAGTAGGTTTCATTTTCTTTGCTATCAGTATCTTCGATTTGTGGTCAATGAGTCATTGTATTATTACCCAGTGAGTCTCCTCATCAGCTGATAAATAAACAAAATTTCCATTGTATTGGAAAACGGTGTTTTGAGAAAGTTAGACTATGTTTTGTTTTTTTTTCTTTTCTCAAATTGAAAGAAATGTTCTACAAGCCCTCATTTTTATGAAGTAAATGTTTCATTTTCATCGTGTTAAAATCAGATCATGTCTAGTTGCTTTGACTACTAATGCAGAAGTCTAAATGGTATAGCAAGATTTAAACATGTTGCCTTTGACATTATCAAGATGAAATAATTCAATAACTGCATGAAAAAATATGCTATTGAATATGACGTGGTATTCAAAAAACACATTTTTCTCTGAATCAGCAGTGTCTTATAGAAAACACACCCTTTGTAGCTTGGTGTAGGCTGACATAGGTCTTAAACAGAAGCTAAACCAAGTTTGAATAATTTCCTGCATCACTGAATTTTTTCTGTTTGCCTTCTTGATGACATNTTTGATCTACTCAGAATTGCAACTTATCCATTGTTACCCAGGAAGCACAAAGCAGACCTTTACAAAAAGAAATGTTATATTTTAAAGTTTATTTCTAAATACTCAGTATTTCATTGATGGAAAAAATAATGGCAATGCATTCAGTAGAACTCAACTCAAAATGTATGCTTGTCTTATTTTTCTTAGCTTAGAGAAGAAAAATAATTATTCCATTTTCATTTTCTTGGTATATGAAAAGAAGTCTTTCAGCTGATTTTTTTTCAGCAGGGTGAGAATGGCCCAGCTGTACCATAAGCTGAACATTTAGTCCTGCATTCAGAAATCACCAGCTTGCATTCAAAAGTCAGTTAGTCTTGTATTCAGGCAGCAAAGATCATATGAATGATAAATGATTTGTAATGCAAGATGGTTTTTTCCAGATCTTTTCTGGAGGTCAAAGGGCTCATCATTTTATGCTTTTCCAAAATTACACTTTTCTTTAGAAAGCAGGAAATTATTGAAATCCAGTATAAAATATGTATTTTAATAAGCAGAATATAGAAGGTATGACCTCTGTCACTTGCTAAGTGTATCAACACCTTGCATTGTCCCAGTGGTATATTTTAAGGAGATTTTAATATAAATTGAGTATTGAATGCGAAGATCTTCCCATTCTCACATTTTAATGAACTTCTTTCAATGCCATGATACAGTCAGGATCCTAAATCTGACTTATTGCAGCACTGCATATTGCAAGGCATGTCATTTGTGCACTGCAGTGGGTTTTTCCTTTGTTAGAAGAAACAGTTTGTATATCTTTGCTTGGATGGAGTAACTTTAATCAAACTGTGTATGCATATTTTAATTACAGATAAAACCTTGAGATACCTAAAAGTAATCATAAAAAATGAAATAATAGTCCTGGAAAATGGACATATTGTACAATTATAATTTAAAAAATAAAGACAGATGGTTTGAATAAGTGGCAAACTCATATTTTCATTGACTAGAAGCCTACACGTATTTGAGAAAATACTTTGAAATTAATTATTTGCCAAAAAAAGATGTCAGTGTTCTGGAGCTCTGCCACACTGTAGCATCTTGCTTGGTTGCATGAATGTGTGAGAGGAAGGCAGATATGGACTCCATAATGATCTGTCATAATTCAGAGCAGTGGGGCAGATTCAAAATTAAAGCCAGCTCCAAATACCCTGGAGGAGCCAGTTTCTCACTGCAATATGTCAGCAGTTTGGGAGTATCGCTTTCTTCATCTCCAGCCTCACATTCAGCCTCACTCCTCCTCAATCGAGTGATTTTCTTTGGAAATGCTTATTTTTCATTAACCCTCTGTGGAAGCCCATTTATTGACTATACCTTGGCCTGGTGTAACAAACCTGAGTGTGAAGATTGAGTTTGTGGAGAGCCCACAGCACCTTGCTCATTTAGAGAGCTGAGGTGAGAGAGGCTGAATCAGGATCTTGCTCTGTCCCTGGTGCATTGGTAAGCTCGGGCTGTGTCTGTCTCCCTGAATATCTCTTCAGGGGTAAAATCTCCTGCCTCTGCACTGATGGGATTTCAGCATCCATGCTATGCTGGACTGAAGCTTTTTAAAGGAGATGTACCACGTATGATGCAAAAAAAGAAGCTAATTCTATAATTTCACTTGGTCTACTTGAAGTTTAATTATCTGTGGGATATGACCTTACTTTGGATACACAGACTAGTGCACTACCAACCAGTAACACAAGCCCCACTGCTGTCAACCTATGAGGATGCATAAATGCCTACAACATGAACAAAAACACATGAAAGTAGCAAAGACCTTATCATGCTGCTTGCTGAGCACTCAGTATTGCATATCATAAACAGTTTCCTGTAAATTACTTTAAATTATAATTAAAAATATATGTAAAAATAGATGAATAAAATAACTAAACTGTTTTCTGTTCAAAAATGTCCCACATTTTAAGGCTTTAGCCATATTGATTGTATATAAGTGATTCTCTTACAATAATTCGGTGAAAGCTGGAGGCCGCACTGATTTCAAATCCACTCATGTCCTCTTATTCACCCATTCAGAGCATGATGGTAGATTGGTAGTGAGACATTCGCATATTGTTACATGGAGAGGGAAAATTGGAACTTTCTGAAAGCAGGGTTGGTAGGTCTGAGGTATGATTCTGGCTAGAAAATAAAAAATAATGTTAAAAATTCTGGCGCTGTACAGTTGTAATATGTGCACAACATGTTTCTGGAGCTGCATTTTTAAACACTCTCATGTACATAGAGTGTTAACTGATTACTCCAACACAAATGCACTATATATCTCAAAACAATAATCTTCTCGTAATGAGCAGCTGTTTCTGATGACAATAAAGATTCTGAAATTTCACATGCATAACTCATGAGGTGAATGGAAAAATATATATCGAAGAGAGGAGTTTATAGTAGCTGCAGCCAAACATGGTACAAAGCAAGGTAGCCCAGGATTTGTTTCTGAATGACCACCAACCCTTCCCAAATATGTCAAGTGTAGATTGGAAAAATGTCAAACTTGATGTCTTTAAATACATGCATGGGAATCATTGCCTTCTCTTGCTTAGTCGTATTTATTTATTTATTATTTATTTATTAATTATTTGCTTCAGTGTGACATTCCTCCTTGTAAGCAAGAAAAGGCATGTGTTTCCTCTGACCTTAGGCTTTAAGAGAGTTTGAGCTTTTTCATTGACCCTCCCCCCTCAACTCTGGGGCTAATATGTCTCATTATCTCAGTGCATAAAACTGATTATTAAGTAGCCCTAGATGAAGCAAACAGGCTTCCACTTGTCCTTTTAAATTATCTCCATATCTTTAATTGTTTAAAACTGACAATGAGGTCATTCAATTGCAGTATGCTCTATACAGTCTGTGCTTAGTGTCACATTGAGGTGGTTATCCAGAGCAGAGGGGGTTAAATTATCAGTATGCTGTTGCTGCTGTGATCCTAATGTAAATGAACATTTGGTGGTTTATTTTTTTTCCTTAGCTGCTGGTTACTACGTTATTAGCATATTTGATGTATTCCTCAGCTCAGTTAATAAGCAGTTCTGAAGGCAAAAGATTGATGTTTTAGGAGGCCATTTATAGACCATTCTGCCTTGTAACAATATCTGGAACACATCTATGTGCTATTATGACTAACTGACTTTGGGTTTAGGCCATATGTACCCCTGACAAAGCCTAATCTGTGTTCCTGTCCGCTGCTTAGGTGTTTTATTACTAGATTATGACCATCCTATGAATTCCAAACATTTCTTCTTTCCTCTCTATTTCCTACTAGAACTAAATTCTGCCTTGATATTAAAGCATATTAAATAATTTCGCATGCTTCTATTGTATTACAATTATCTGAATACCATTCCTTGTATAAAATAGAGTCAAAGCCATGAAGTACATTTGAGCAAGTCTTGTAAAAAAACCCAAAAAACTTTAATAAAATATTAAGGGAAAATATATTAAAATACAGGAAATATAAACAGGTATACTCCTTTTAGACCTAGTCTAAAGAATAATATGGAGAATAAGATCAGTGTAAAATGTTCTGAAGCAAAAGCAATTCAGCCAATCCTAATGGAAGTACAGGAGTTAGACACTGCAACTGACTGCTCAGATGCAAAACTGTTTTCATAGCTGGGCACAGGAAAGCTCTGGAGGGATGTTCAGGGTTTGTCAAGGGAGATGGCAGCCAGTACCTGGGGCAGATGCTGTCAGAGGAAGAGCACTTCTGGTCCAAGGGCCAGTCTTGCCAGCAGGCTGTGGAACTTGGATTCTCTCCATCTTTTTCACTCACTCTCCTTTATGTTAGGTAGAAACTAACGTGTGGAATTTCAGACTTTCAATTCAGAAAAATAAATTCATTTTAGCTCACCAACTGCCACTCTTCTGTCTATTATACTATTGATTTTAGTGCTGTTGAAATGCTCTGGGACCCTGAATAGCTTTCAAATCTATATTTGAAATCTGTCCCTTTGTTTGAGTAGTGTCACAGGTAACGTGATCAATACAGTTAGCACTGAAGCCTGCTAAACGATGGCAGTGGTTTTTGGTAAGGACTTGCAAGGTTTCAAATTCCCTTCTGGGAAATAAGACTCTTCAGCCAGTTTTGTAAAAATAGACTTTTGTTGAGACAGTTTGTCTTCAGATTTTTCAAAATCATTCCCTTCTCCCCTCTGCCTTTCACCCTCACCTATGTCTGCTGTTTCTGTAGTAATCAGAAAAATACTGATTCTCACAGAAACTTTAAAGGTGAAAAATCTTATCGAAACTGTTATGTCTTTGCAAAATTTTTTATCTTTGGTACTGCCAGGTATTTGACAAAATGACTTTTTCTCTAAGTACAGGCCTTACTAACAAGCTTTCCACAGATAAGCAATGTATATCCTGGGTTTTTTTCTCATCAAGCTGGGACACTACATGTATTTTGCCAAGCCTCTTGGCAGCTCATATTTTTGTTAAATTGGCTAGTACATCTGTCAGCCCTGGGACAAAGCTAGGTTTCCTACCCTGAACCTTTCAAGCAGAACCTTTTGTAAAAGACAAAATGCTGTATCTACCTTAAAACATAAAGGATCCTCAGGGCATTGGGAAGCTAATGTGAAGCTTTAATGCAAACATCCCTTGTGAGGGCTCTCGGTCCTTGTATGCTCGGAACAGCAGGAGGAAGAATACATGAATATAAATGAGCTGCACAGCAGTATTCAGAAAATGGAGCTATAAGAGTTAATGAGATGGTGTCCTGCTGCTGGACGCTTGCATGTTAAAAATTCTGATGGTTTTATCCAGCAGCAAGTTTGAAAAACCTGTGCAAAGCTAGTGATTGTGGAGAACCCCTGAATATAGAATGGTGCTTCTTTCCGTGTGGCCTTGCTACAGGCAAAGAGCCTTTGATATATCTAAATCTAACAAGGGAAAAAACAGAGGGATTACTAGAAATCATTGACCATGGGGGAACCAAGTAATTATTAACAGCATTATACACTGAAGTGCACATGGCTAGTGCTTATCTGCAGCTCTGTGTGTTTAACTGCACGCAGCAATGGGCAGAGGACCCTGCCACTAAACCCCACTGCAGATTGCAAGCTGTGTGTATTTTAGACTCATTCTGTAGCAGCAGACCTGAAAGGAGAGCTCCCACTTATGTTGGCCACAAAAGTGCTGCCCCACTCCAGAGAAAATGAAGTGCATCTCTTCTTTCCTGCAACCAGTGGTACGTTTCCAAAAACAGCCACCACCCTGAAAATTCCCCCTTTGAGCTACTGCTCACTGCATGTCTATCACAGATCAGTCTGACCTACCTCTTCTGTGCTATTCTGCTAATTTACAGAATTAACAGGATGCACTGCAAGGCAATAATACATCTGCTGTGCAATGAGACAATTCTCACTGTGCCTGGGTGAGGTGCAGAGCTGTTTGGCACAGGTGCCGGTGTGATGGATTTGCCCTGCACAGTCATGTACATCCCTGCTCATTCCAGGGTCTCCCAAGAGAGCATCTTGCTCAGGTGAGCCTCCTGTTCAGAAGCACCTGAGTTCTGGCAGTCATGTATCTGAATGCCCCATGGAGGCTGTACCTGGAGAATTTAAAACTTATGGTCAGGTAGGATATCCAGATGTGTTGCACAAGGTGTGATGGGGAACAAGTTGCTGTCAGCAATCTCACATCCTCATTTACCTTCAGGAACAGTCTGGTCTATTAAACATTATTTTAAAAGCTTGGGGCCTGTAACCAGCAGCAGAGTGAAGATTAGCTAAGCATGGGGCTTGTTTATACATGTTCAGTGATTATCACCCAGCTGGTGCATTTTTCACTCTTGGTATTTGAGAATTAATAAACTTGCTGAGTGACAATTTCAGCCTCATCTCTAATGAAATTAGATTCCCTGGCAGGAATTGATGAGCACAGTTTTGACAGGAGCTACCAGGTGTCACTCTGAAATATTTCTTGTGAGTTCTCTTCCTAAGGACTTGACACTAAGGAATAGTCTAAAATAGTAATTGAAATAATAGTAATAACAATAATAATAATTAATAAGAATAGAGCTGGAAGGAATACTTCTCTGTTTGTCTATGTACCTATTGAAGGTCATATGCAGGCCAGAGTTTCCAACCACCTCTCCTGAGAACACCTAAGCTCATCACTTTGTAATTCTTCAAGCAATGTCCGGTTCCTACCTGAATACCAGGATCTGTGAAGGAGCCTGAAATATCAACTTGTCAAATATCCATGGATGCTCTCTGTATCGCAGACCTCAACAGTTGGAACTTTGCAATTCTGTGTTCCCACTTCTCTCTCTTTTGTTTGTTGTTTCTGTTGCCAGAGACAACTTCATTCTTAAGGGAGATTTGAAGATCCAGAACAGAGGTGAGTGACTTCAGTACAGGTGCTAAGATTTGGTGCATTCCTTAGTGAAGAATAGCAGCGTAATAACCTGTTGAATAGTGGTTGCATTTTAAAGTTCTGTCTTACAGAATCACAGAATAAGCTGAATTGGAAGGGATCCACAAAGATCATGAAGTCCAGCTCCAGTCCCTGCACAGAACCATCCTCACAGGCCACACCCTGTGTGTGAGAGCACTGTCCAAATGCTTCTGGAGCTCTGTCAGGCTTGCTGCTGTGACCACTGCCCTGGGGAGCTGTTCCAGTGCTCAACCACCCTCTGGGTGAAAAAGCTTTTCCTGATATCCAGCCTAAATCTGCCCTGACACAACTTCAGGCCATTTCCTCAGGTGCTGTCCCTGTCAGCACAGAGCAGGGATCAGTGTCTGTCCCTCTCTTCCCCTCTCAATGAAGCTGTAACTGCACTGAGGTTTCCCCTCAGTCTCCTCCAGGCTGAACAGACCCAGTGCCCTCAGCCCCTCCTCACACGGCTTCCCCTCAGGGCCCTGCACCATCCTTGTAGCCGTCCTTTGGACAGTCTCTAACACCTTTATAGCTATTCCATAACAGTTTCTCCATGATGACAAACCCTAAGGATATAAGCACCATTCATTCTTGAAAAAAGGATATATTGCCATTAGGTTTGTGATCTGAGTTTTTTCCTTAAACAAGATCTTTAATCTTTCTGAACAGACTAAATTCACAGGACAGGTTATTATGATGCTTGCTTCCTGAAAACCTGCCAATAGTATTTTGGCTGAAATGCCTGAAAGAGATAATTGCCTAAAATGCTGTTTGCCACTATTTCTGTTCAGAAACCAATTTCGCTCCCCAACAAATCATCTGTCTCATTGGACTTGTGAATTATGTACTATTTGGGAACTTCTACCTTGTTTATTGGAGGAATTTGGGGGCTGAAGAGTATAACTTTGTTACTAGACTTTATTGTAATCATTGTATTGTATTGGATTGGATTATAAATCATTATATTATTATATACTAGACTAGAAATTACTAAATTTGACAATGGTTCTGTCTAGATGAAAAAAGCATATTTTCTAGTTTGAATTTTAAAAAAAGTTGAAAGTAAAATGTCTTGGACTTTGAGACATTGAACAGCTTGTTACACAGCAGTTTCTTCAGGGGAGAAAAACTTCTGAGAGAAAAGGGATGATGATTGTCTCAATAGAAGTGTGAACTTCTAAGCAAAGAGCCATCCACACTCCCATGACACCCAGATGCTGAGAGCCAGGAACAGCAGGAAAGGTTGCTCATCCAGCAGTACTGATTGAATCCAACCAGTGCAGGACAAATAAGTCAAAGTTTGGAGGCTGAGGTCAGAGTCTTGTTTGTTAAGAGTAAACTCTGCACAGTAAATACAGTTTACCTGTGTGCTTCAAGAGAGGAGAGGACAGAGGAGAGGACAGGACAGTATTCTGACATACTCTGAATTCTCCTCTGGAATCCATGGATTTCATGTGTTTCCATGTACAACCTGTATGTGATCTAAACACTTCAGGTTCCCCTTGTTGTTCATAGAGTCAAGTCAGGGAATGATTCACCTCTCTTCAAGTATCTTACACAGGATAAGATTACTTACTCCCTAAGAATACCTCTTTCCTTCTCCTTATTGAAAGGGGATGGCAAACACTTG
>PYHW01010255.1:0-11502 GCA_013186435.1 Turdus rufiventris | reverse complement strand
CATCCCAGATGATCTAATCTCTTTCCAGTCCAGGTTTTTCTCCCCTTAGCTCATTTGTCATATACTGTAAATATGACAAATAATGATAGAGTTGAAACACTGAGAGCTCACAGAGGGCCAACATCATTCCTTATAATGGGTTCATCACACTCCTCTGCAGAAAATTGCTCAAGGTCTTGTTAACTTGTGTTCAGTAGGTCGTCTGTGTCTGACATTTTGTCCTGTGAGTCCTGTTGCTTGGGATAAGAAACTATTGCACTTTGTAAAGTGCCTAAATAGCTCCATTCTACCCCAGGCAAAATGCATCCACACCTATATGAGAGCTGCCTGTGAATTAGGATGCAGCCCATGGAGTCCAGTTCAGGTAGGAATGTTTAGAATATGGTCTGTACTGTTCATGCTGCAAATTCGGGTCCTCAAGAATATCTGGAACAGATTAGATCTGCATAGTCACCAAAAAAAGAGTAAGATCCTGGGTTCAAATTTTTGCTTCAACAAACAGCTTTGATTTCAGTGAATTATCGCCCATTTTCCAGCAAGAAGCCCTCTGGTGTTTGCTGTTAAAACTATTCCTCAAAGCAATTATTTCCTCCATTCCACATATGAGCCAATGAGAGCACTTAGTGCTTGGAAATATACTTTTCCTTGGAGGTGGCAGAAGTAAGTAAGAATTCTGTATTCAGTCTCATAAAAATAACTAAAGCAATGCCCAGGCACTCCCTTCAGCAATGTGACAGGTTTCTGTAACCAGTCACATGTAATGCAGCACAGAGGTCTGACAATTTGAATGGGAATAAGCAGATGTTGTGAGGACCACCTTCATAAAAAAAAAATCTGATGATCTCAATGACACCATCTTGACATGAGGCCAGACCAAAATAGTCACCCCAAATTCTGACACTAGTTCAGATGTCCATGTTGTCACGGTGTCTCATGAATGGCTTTACACTGTGCATACCTCTTCCCCTCTGAAGCCCTAGGACAGGACTTTTTTCTTTTACCAACTACATGTTAAACTTTTATAGTAATTTTAATTCTTACACCATTTAAAGAGTTAAATATGACACACTAGTTCAAATTACTTTAAGGACTCAAAGCAGGTTTCAGTTTTAAAGTAGCCCAGAATTCATTCTTAAAATGGTTCCAAACTTTCACCAGCTGCCTGTCTCATGCGCAGGGTTGTAATGAAATCCCAAACATTACCCACTTTCACATGAATTTAGGAATCTGTGCCTCTCAGTCTCACAACCCTGGTTACGGTCATAATTTCTAACGTCTTCCATGCCAGAGCAGAAAATAGTGGCAGCAGCAGCAGTTTTCTAAAGCTGTAACATTGCTAATCCTCTCTCATTTGTAGCATCCGCTCCTCATTTGGAGCCTGAGTTTGACATCAAGAATATCTATTTCTTTTCCATAATTAATTTAAACTTGAATACAGTTTTCATATGAATAACACTTAATCTGGTCAAAATGTTTTCAATATTTTTTTTTCCCAGTAAAGAAGCGGCTTTTTGACTGGTAAGAATTAAAGATCAAAAACTTCACAAAAAGCTCTTCAGTTTTTGATTAGGAGGAATCCAAACGTTAAGGGTGAGATCTGTGCAGAAGTGGGTAGTTGTCAAACATTCACAGAAAAAAAGCCAAGCCAAACATTCTTTCTCATACTATCTGTTTGGTGGCTGAAATGTTACTAAAATGTTTTCTCATCCTCCTGTTTTCAGTAACATTGACAATTCCCCTTTCCACTGAACTTCTAAGGTTTTTTTGTGCCAATTTTGAAAACATTTAGAAAAATATTTTTATATTTTAACTGTTTTGATAAATAGACATTTGTACAAAGATTATAGTAATAGACAATATGTAGTCATAAAATTCCATGTAGACTATTATTTAAAGATAAGGAACTATTAACTAATTTCAGCCCATTTACTAGTGATAACTAGACTCTAATATGCATGAATGGTTGACATCCATCTGGAGTTATGCCAAGCTAATTATTTATAAAACTTTTTTCATTAATGTATTTTTTGGTATCAAAAAAGTATAAATCTATGTTGTAGCCTATTCTTTAGCTGAAGATACTGCAACCTTTTTCTTTTTCTGCCCACCTGTTTTCATAAAAATTATATATGGGGACTGAATAATGTTTGAGATCTCATCCCTTTTGTCAGATACAGAAACTAGGTGAGAGATTCACAATTTATTGAGAAACTGAGAATGAGGAAGCCCAGGCAAGCAGGCTGGTGCATACAGAGTGTGAGCATAAAGGTGTCTTTGCATAGGGAATGAATTTAAATGTAAGAGGAGGAATATCATATAGATGGAAGTGAGTTTGCATCCCAGCATATCATTACTGAGACTTCCTTGTGAGTGCCACTCTTCAGTTCTTCATCTGAATTCAACCCTTCTACCTTTAATAATTGTTCTAATCCTGTAGTACATAAACAACCTGTGAAATATATAGAATACGTGGACCTATACAAAGGAATGTGCACCTTTGCTTTGACACCAAGAAGTCCAAGGTATATATTTTCCTAAATTAGATGCCTCACTTAAGTATCTAACTTTGGTGGAGCAAACACATTCTAGAGTCCACATGGTAAGGATATACCATAGAATCATAAGGTTGGAAAAGAACTTTAAAATTATCTAAAAATCCAACCCTCCATGCTATGGGCCAGGACACCTTGCACTAGACCAGGTTGCTCAGATCCCCATCCAGACTGGGCTTGAACACTTTTATGGATGGGACATCCACAGCTTCTCTAGCAACCTGTGTCAGTGCCTCACAACTCACACAATAAAGAATTTCTTCATAATATCCAATCTAAATATATCCTCTTTCAGTTTAAGGCCATTCTCCCTCACAACCTTACAGAAATCCCATGTCCAGCTTTTCTGTAGGTCTCCTTTAGGAACACTGATGTGCTCTAAGGTGTTCCTGAAGCCTTCTCTTGTGCAGGCTGAACCATCCCACCTCTCCTCGCACATCACACCAGAATGGCCAATTTGGTAGCACATTGCTGGATGGGTGTCTGGAGGGTTTGTGGAACACAGGTGCTCAGTTAAGAGAGCTTGAGATGTTGACCAGAGCAGAGTATGTGGAGGAAAACATGTCTGACAATTTCAAGGATTGTTCAGTCTTTCCCACAGTGGAGTAATGATGGCTAAGGACTGGATCTTGAGTGAGATACGTTTGTATCGAGCTGGATGATCAGGATAGCCCATTTCTCTCCCCATCCAACAAAATGCACCTATTATCCCTTTTTCCTTGACCTTGGAATGAATGGATTTACTGATATTTTGCCTGGTTTTCATAGCTTGGGCAAATTTCATCTCTCAAGCCTCAAAGAGTCACCTTAAACAGTTAGAAATAATTTTTATGTGAGCATGCGATTGTCTGGCTTTCATTCACTGTGCTGTTTTCTACTTTCATCTAAGAAATCCTCCTGTTTGAAGAGAGCACATAGGACAAATTATATCCATACAGAAAAAGAAATTTTAAAAATCATTGCAGAGGATTCTGCTTCTCAGATGCCCAGATAGTATGTGCTTTGCTCTTGTGCCAAGCTGATTTCAAGGGTCATGCTAATTTCTTGATTTTGAAAATTTGGGAGGAAATTGTTTCCTAAATCCAAGATTTTCAGAAACAATGCAAGTTGTCTTCCCCTGTACAGACGATGTAGTTCAGCTCCTGAGGATTCCCTGTCATTGTGAACATTCAGTTTCTTTCAAAAAGAGCAGTTCAGACAAGTAGCATCATGGATTCACCTCTTCTGTGTCAGTAACACAGTTTATTTTCCCCAAGACAGAAATGCTTTAGTTTATATAAAATCTATACTTTTAGAAGAAGTAAAAGTTAGTGCCATACAAGATCAGATGATCTTGTAGTCCTTTTAAATGAATATAATGAAAGCATACAGACAGTTTTAATGAGGACTCTAGCAGAAAGGTTAGGAGAATTGCTAAAGGTTATGAGCTAAATTTGAGACTGTGGAAATATAAACTATATCTCAAAACTTTGCCAAAAATTTCCTCGGGAATGACAACACAAGGATTCCAGACAAAATTTGTCCTCTTATGTAACCACTCAGAATTATGGCAAATGTTTCATGTAACTTTTCCTTTGGGGATGGTTTTACACTTTTATTAATAACCTATATGGATTTGGATCTTTCTGACTAGCTCCTGTCCTTATGTGAGTGCTCAGTCTAGAGTCCATAAAGTGAAGTGTCTGTACAGATGGATTATTTCCATGAAAGAGACTGAGGAAGAGAAGCTTCAAGATGCTATAGCATACTGTGAAAATTAGGATTTCAGTCCTTCAGAACCAAGAAAATCCTTCTGTAACTGGACAATGAAGTCTACTTCTTAATTGTGCTCTAAGTCAAAAGAGAAAACTACTAAAGTGCAGCTCAGTTTTTACAATAGGCTTGAGTTTTCCTTTTTCCTTGTGGAATATTCCTTTTTATTTCAAAACAAGCTCCCCTGCCAAATCCAGACACCAGGTCCCTCTGATTTCTTCACGGGCAGCCTCTAAACCCTGTTTTCCCCAGTCACGTCCTTGCTACACTTCCTGAGCCTATTGATCCTCACCTACACACAGTGGCACTGATACGCCCCTGATGCTGCAGCTGACAGGAGTTAAACCTTCTGGGGTGAATTAGCTTTGGCTTCAAGCTGGCAGGTAGTAGATAGAAAATAAATGGGTTTGGGAGCTCTGGGGATATTACTGGTGCTGCTTTAAAGGAGCCAATGGAAAACAAATACAGCTAAATGAAAGAAAAGCTATTTACTTTCCTTCATCTAAGCTTTGCTTTCAGGCAGAAAAAGAAGTGGGATTGGAGAAGGGGAGGAATCCAAGTCAGGAAATGATGCCCCCAGAGTCACACAAGATATGAAGTTGAGCCTGAGTATAATTTGGCTCCTGCATTTAACTGTGTTAGGCCAATAAACCATTTTTATTACTACACACAAAGCAGAGTTGCCAGCCATCTCTACTTTTACCGAAGGTCATTAATTTCTTTTTAAAATATAATGCATTCTTCCCTGAAAAAAAACTCTCGTGAAACATAAATTTTAAGTTTTGAGAGATGCAGTTACAGATGAGCATTTAAAAATAATATCCACTATTATTCACTTTTTGGCACTGTTTCATGCAGCACTTCAACATATATTTTAAATGTTTAAATAAAGCCAAGGAATTAGTTTAGAAAGCCTCTTTTTTTTTTTTTTTTTTTTTTCAAGGAGATGACGTTCCCTAAAGATTTCTAAGTCAGCATTTGGAAAAATGTGGGGTCATGTAGGCAAAATGTATGCTTTGTTTCAATAAATTCATTAGCAGGTGGGTCGTTTACTCTGATGCAAAGTGCCAAGTTATACAGGTCAATGGATTTATAAGGTTCAAAGAGGAGAATTTACAGCCCCAAAGAGGAATGGCTGGCATGAGGAATTGCTCCCACAATTGTGAGCTGTTAGAGTCAGAGCAGACTCCTGACCAACAAAAACTAGTCTGGCACCAAGAAACTTTGTTCGTGGAAGGTTTACTCCGTACATAAATTGTACAAGAGACTATTATTACTATTATTATTTTTACTATTTATTTATATTGCAGAGGTACCCAGAGGCCCCACACAGGATCATGTTCCAGCTGTGTTTTGGACTACATGAATGCAAAGATACAGTCTACCTTGAAGGCAACTTGAAGTCATCATAAGTAATACATGAAGAGATAAAGATAAGGTATAAAACTTAAAACAACTTTATAGTGAGATTTATGCACATTATACATTTAAAGATCTGTCCCCACAGTTTGTTCTATTTTATGGAGACTGTTCTAGGGAAAATATCTAATTGTGAAGGAGGTAGTTTTCTGCTCACTGCGGGAAGGGCTTTTCTTCACTTCAGAAGCAGCACAGAAGTCATGCACAGAAAAGCAAAGAATTGCCTTGAACACAACTGCAGGGCAATGGCAACTGTGTAAAACCTTTGCTTGCAAAAGCAAATTGATTTCTAAGGTTTGAGGTTTGGTCACAAGCCAAGAAACTAGATTCTGCTCAAGGTTTGCTGAGCTTTCCAAATCCTCTCACAATGTTAGGAGAGGTTTGCAGGGAAAGTAGGCTGACATATGGTTTACAATGGATTATGCATAGTCTTGATTCAGTTCTTAGGGTTTGAGATGAAATTCCTATTGGACTTTGAGGTTTATTCAAATCAAAATGATGAGCTGTAAACCCTCTCAAGCCTGTTAAAATGATTCACATGAATCTTTGCAAGATGAAATCAGATAGTTGCAACACAGAGCCCAAAGAAATTTTTGAACCATTGAGAACAATAGGAGTTTTGATCCTGACTTGATTTAGAGCAGTAACAGAGGTAAATTTGGCCTTTAAAATTCATAACAAGCAGAAAATGCAAGGATCACCCAAAGAGTAAGGATTATGCAAAGGCCAGGAAAACATCTACTGGCAGTTGTAGTCAGTGCTGGACTTGCCAACCGCAGCACAGTGATTTCCACTAGAGCATCAAAAGATTGAGGTACCCTTCTATTGTCTTCAGGCACTTGGTCCATTCAGAAATACAAAGTCTATGCTTCTCAAAGCTAAACTTTACCATAACCATAACAACTGAGCTTTCACATGATGGTTATTGGTCTATCATAATGAAAATTCCAATATTGAAAAAAGGCAACCATATACCCATTTAGAAAAAACCAAATATATATATATATAAACACAAATTTTCAGGGCTTTCTTAAAATTCAGTTGTCATCAATATAAATTAAATTGCTCACCACATATCAAATTATTGACTGCTTAGAAAAAATTAAAAGTAGAGTTAGGAACACTAAGTGAAATATGCTCACAACAGCCACTCTATTTTTTAATTTAAAGAATTTAAAGAAATTAAATTATTTTAAGTCCTTTCCAGGTGAAAAAAATATATTTTACACGTTCAGTCACATATTTGATATGTCTATTGCACTTTTGTTAAGCAACATGAGTGTATCTGTCATGGGTTTCTTAAATGTGAAAAAATGAGTTGGTCTCTGATTGCAAACAATATATGGCATGAAATCAAAAAGAATTAAAGTCCTTTATATAGCAAGGAGATAGTTTTCCATTTCATTTTCTCCATGATTTATATAGCTGTTATGTCACAATACAACTAAAATCTACTTTTAGGGTCTGTTTTTTCTTAAAAAAAAAGATATTACTCTGAGGTAGGAGATTCTATATTAGCTGAATGTTGGAACAGTCCCCTGCCTCCCACTCTGTCTATTAAGAAAGCTAGCACTTCATAAATAAATGCAGCTAATAAAACAAAATCTCTCTTTTTAAAAAACTTATCAAAAAGAGTCATATACAGAAAAGTTACATTTGCTATTAACACATGGTTAGTGAAGAAGTGTTTGGCTAGAGCAGCAGTACCAGAGGACAGAGAATTTGGAAGGCAAAGCTTTGGTTGCACTGTGGAACCTCTGCTGGGTACCCCTCTCCAGGCGAGCTGGCCACTTGCTGTCTCTCCCTCAGGATGCCCATTCTGGCTACTGACACATCTGACTACTGACACATCTGGCTACAGGTACATCTGGCTACAAGCGCATCTGGCTCCCTCCCATCCTGCTCTGTTGGCTCTCCTGCCTTTCTTTCAGTGACTCTTCCTATTTGGCTAATTGTTTCCAACTAGCTAGTCCCCTTTTTCCAACTGTAGCACAAACATAATTGTCACAGTAAAATAAATCTCAGCATGCTTCTGGACTATTTAAAAATCTAACATATTATTACATATACTTGGTGTTTCCCTAGGTTTATTTTCTGCATGTAGCTGCCAATTGATTCAAAAGATAGGGCACAGTCAGCTGGGTTTCTATATTCTCTTGCCACAGTTTCTTGGTATATTACTGGTGCCCTCTACAGAAACCTTAACAAAAATTAATGTAGAATGAAAGAGATTTCTTCAACAATAATTGCATTTCTATGTTACAGTTTTATCACAGGAGAAAACTGGTTTCCTCGTGAAGTTTTGAAATAAAATTTTGAAGGTTTTATATTGGTTTTGCTTAGAGGCTGGGAAGTAGATTCCATTTTTTAAAGGATGTTTCACCAGGAACAAGGGCAATGATGTAAAGAAACATGAAATAAGATGGAGAAAATTGCTCCAAAAGGAATGAGATGTAAAATTTCATTTTACATCAAATACAAGTCTTCAAGGCAAAATTTATCTTTGCAATATGTCTACTAAGAAATAACAGAGAAGCAGGAGCAGTCAAAATACACTATATTTAATTTAAAACCATTTAAAAGAAAACAATTTTCATTTCCAGCCAATATAGGGGGTGGTGGGCCTGTTACCCCACACTATTAGGCCACTGGGAGTGTCTTAATGGGTTTGCAAAACCCTAATTCACAAGTGTGTATTGCCACATGCCTCTTTCTTTCCAGCCCAAACTCAAGCTGGAGTACCAGCAGCATGTGCAAGGAGAGTGTGACCAGAGCCAGGCTTTGTACAGAGAGCAGGAGCATTGCTATGACAATGTCATATTAGGGGCAACAAGGTGTTTAACAACTGTTTATGATACAGCTGAGAGAACCTAGTAGCACCTGAAGCTTTTCCAAATATCTTAGGCTGTTTCAAAGTGTGTGGGGAACATGTAAGGCACCATTTCTGAACGTAACCTAAAACCATGTTCCTCCCCCACCTCACTCCTCTTTTTTCCTACATCCTCTGAGTATAATTCAATTAAGAATAAGACATGTTTTCCTACTTGCTAAAGGGAAGCATGTGTTATTCGTTAAAAAATTGGCTGGCACAAATGGGTGGCCTGTAGATAACATACCAGTTTATACTGCATTCCTTTTATTTTAATTAGACTGCCCCTCTTGTCCAAGTCTCTCTCCTACCCCCTTGTTTATCAATTTTGCTGTACAGCTGTCTTTCCACATTTACACTGAAGTGGGATGTGAACCCAGAGCAGTAAGTGTTCCACATGGTTCAAGTTAGGTTCAGAAATGGACAATCGTTTTGCCCACAAGCTTCTAGTTTACTTGTCAAGAATGACTTTCACTGTCAGAGCAAAGCCAAGGCAACATGGAAAAAATCTGAGGAACACAATGTTATGCCAGGTTCTCGCCAAAGCTGCTCTATCACTGCCCTCCTCAGCTGGGCAGGGCAGAGTAAATAGAACTCTTAACTTGACTTAACTTCACTCCCAATTTGTTGTACCTTTTTTCCTCAAGCAGTGTAGGGGATGGTTGTCAGTCCATCACACGTGGTCTCTGCTGCTCCTTCCTTCCTAGGAGCAGAATCCTTCCCACTCTTCTCCAGTGTGGGTTCCCCACAAGTCCTGCCAGCAGACCTGTTCCAGCATGAGCTCCCCTCTCCATGAGGCCACAGGTCCTGCCAGGATCCTCCTGCAAGGTCTCACATTCCCCTTTGGGCATCCCCCTGCTCCACTGAGGAGTTCCCCACAGGCTGCAGGTGGATCTGTGCATCCCTGTGGTTCTCCATGGGCTGCAGGTGGATCTGTGCATCCCTGTGGTTCTGCATGGGGTGTGTGTGGATCTCTGCATCCTCAGGGACCTCCAAGGGCTGCAGGGGAACAGCTGCCTCACCATGGTCTCACCAGGGGCTGCAGGGGAATCTCAGCTCTGGTGCCTGGAGCATCTCCTGCCCTCCTTCTGAACTGACCTTGGTGTCTGCAGGGTTGTTCTTCTGAATATTCTCACTTATCTCTTCCAGCTGCTACTGTGCTGGACTTACTTCCCCTTCACAATTATCCAAAAGGTATCACCACTGCTGATGGGCTCATTCTTGGCCAGTGGTGGGTCCATCTCGGAGGCAGCTGGCATTGACTCTCTTGGACACAAGGAAGCTTCTGGAAGCTTTTCAAAGAAGCTGTACCCACCCTGATACCAAAACCTTGCCATGCAAACTCAATACAGTCTCATAGGAAATTCCTTGCTCTTATGCACTGGTTCCCACAGTCTAGGGTTTCAATCCGTGCTAAAGACAAGAAACACTACTGTTACTACTACCCTGGTAAAATTTTCTGTTCACAAGGAAAGAAACTTAAATCTCACATGGTGTTAAAAGGAAGAGCAAATGCCAGACTGTCTTAACAAGAGTTAGTCAGGACCTCATTAATTGAGTGGCTCTCCTTAGCCTCACAGCTAAATAAATGGAAATTTTCCTAACACAGTTGTGATGCTTGATTGCAAGTAACAGAGCACTCCCCAGAGCCTTGCAGTGGGGCATTTCCCAAATCTGGCCATGCTCTCCTTCACAGCAGGGTAAGCCTTCCCCAAGAGAAGACCTTTTATTATCTTTTTAGCTTTCCATTGCTCGTCCAAAGAGAAAAAAAAAAAAAAAGGTCTTCGGTAATGAGAAATTTGCAGCAGACAGACAAAGTACGGTTTTCAACTTCTCAATTTAAGATATTTGAAATCTGTACTGCTTACTCAATGTATTGACTTTTAACAAACAAGTCTATTAATGGTATTGGTTTCATGTCAAGCCAGTCAACTTTTCCAAGACCATCAGTGCTATTAAAGAGAGAACAAAATTATAAATGCTCATCTTACGAAATATTTTGGCACTTTAATTTCTAAGTTAGAACACATGATTTTATCAAAATATTTCTAATGAATTGCAAGTTGTAAATTATTTTAATATGTGCTTAGCAGCAAAAATAAGGAATATTGTTGGATTCGAGGTATTACTCTTGATGTTTTTCTGATTATTACCTTTTTGTATTACATGACAGATAGCAGTGCTTATGTGATGTTATACCAAAATATTACAGTGTCTCTGGTCTCAGAGTAAGGTTGACTGCTTATAAAATGTTAAATGAAAACATAAAAGAGCTATTTTAGCTACTTCACTGTTAAATGGCATTTTATGTACAAGTAACAAAATAATAATATTGCATAAAAATAATCCCTAAAAAAGAAAAATACTATTTCAAACATGAGTTTCACATAGTTTTTAAATCACTTGTCCTAAGAAATACTGGGAAACACAGTTCTTCATGCATGAAATGCCAAAAAAATCATATTATTAGGAAAAACACAAATCAAATGCTTCAAATACTAATTTCCCAAAGACACTTCTTCCACTGAAGAACTTCCAGTCAGGCACACATTGACTCACTTAACCAGACGCATTTTTTCCTTTAGCATATATAAACCCAGCCAGCCTACATTTCAGACAATTAAATATTCAATTAGAGGAGATGATCGTTATGAAGAAATTCAGGACAGTTCAAAACATGCAGCAGAGATACAGAGGAGCATCTTTCTTAAAGCAGGGATGTTATAAGTGCACAAACAGGAGAACGCTATTTGTCAGTAAACTAAGAATCATAAATATAACTGCATATACTTATACATGCACATATACACATACACATACATACATCTATGCCTATATATATATACAGTAATTTCATGATTATAAGCCGTACATCTGGGTGTCTTGGGTTACAATACAGAGTGTGATAAA
>PYHW01010253.1:997274-1068492 GCA_013186435.1 Turdus rufiventris | reverse complement strand
GCATGAACTTTTCTGACATCAGAAACTGAATCACAGCAAGGCCCCTTAAGAATTAGTCTGTGCTTTTGGGATTGATTTTTCACAATGCTTAAAAACAATTTATTGCTAGTGTCTTTTAAATCTTTCTCCTCAATTAACCATATCAAGAAATTATTTTATTTGAGGCAGTAAGCTAGGAAGTCTTACAAACAAGGCCCAGAAAATGTGGTTACTGAGGTTTTTGCTTGGATTTTGGTAAGGGAGTAAACAGATGACTCGAAGGGAGGTTTGAAAAAGGAAAGGGCCAAATTAATCTGTGCATCTCTGGATTACTGGAAGAACCCTGATTAGCGAATTCAAAACAATACCAGTTTGATCTCCTGCAGTTCCCCAAGAAGTTGCACTCTTTTGGGCACTTAAAATCAAGATGTTAATTTACTCTGAACCTAACACCTAATCAAGCCAGGTGACACAAAGCATGTTCAAATTGCCTTTAGCAAGGTACATTTTATTTCAGCCTAAATCAGCTTCAAACTTCATGGCAGAACCTCAAGGGCAGTTTAGTCATACTTCAAAGTGTTTTAAAAGTCTCCCCAAAGTTCAGATAGGTCGTTTTTGTGCTTCAGCCCTTAGAATAAGTAGCAGAATACAGATTACATAGTGACTAGTTTGTTAATAGTAATTCAGGTAATAAACTGCTCACTGCATCTTGCTCAAAGCAGCATTTATTTAAGACAGCATCAAGATAAGTCAATGCATAATGAAGTTTCCATCCTACAACTATGTAAACAAGTTGACAGCAAGTTATTATTACAATATAAAAATTAAAGCTTACACTGCATTTTTTAAGGCTACTACCTTCAGTCCAAATGTATATTCTCTGGTTTGTAGCATTTAAAAATACAAGTTCTTGAAAAATGTTAAAGTATTGCTTTTGCACATACATTTTTGTAGAAAAAATACTTTAAAATACCAGCTTCCCATTAATACAACCAACACCAAAAATAAAATACATTTTTGTCATGCACAGCACATTGCGTGTGTTCAGCATTTTCTACACCATTCTCTTTTACCAAGTTATTGTCTATTTTAAAATTCATTATAGTTTGCAAAATATATCTTGGATATTATTTGGTTACTTTCCCATACCAAAGGAATTAGCAATATTGGCAATTACACTGTAATCAAAGTCCAGCCTAAGGTTATTTGCAGCTGAGGCCACCAATTTAATCCCCATCTCAGACTGGGTATTTTAACAAGTACAGTAGGCTCTTGCTAAGAAAGTTGAATCAGTTCAGATATATTTTGAAAAGGCTTGAAAGCTTGATGTGATTTCAACAGAAAAACCTATTCTCTTTTAAAGCACTTTTAAACTCCAAGTCTTTGTTCAACTACATTAGCAGTCCTGTTGGTGGCAGTCAGTCAATTCTCAGGAAACAATTTGTTCAGAAGATTAGATAATTTGACATCAATTGAATTTTTCATTCTAAATCCAAAGAGAATGCAAAACATCGATTTTTAATTTTTTTTTCCAAGAAGTTTCCTGGGAAGAGCTAGACAGATGATTTCTGCAGTTGCTAAGGAAAGAAAAGTTTGAAAATTCCCTGTAACCAAAGTTCAAAGATTGTAGTGTTTCAAAACCAAACTAAATTCAACAAGGAGAGAGAACTACATACCATTGGGATGAAAGCTAATCATGCCATTGTGCCCTGACAAGCATCAGCTATCAATGAACAGTAAGAAGAAAAAAATGAAGATAATCCAGTGAACCAATCTGAAGATTGAATTCAAAGATCAAAATTAGGCTGGCAAGAAAGTATTTTTATAGTTGGCTATTAGACTGAAGAAAACAGCTACGAAAACATTAAAGGTTTGATCATGTAAGACAGTTATCTGAAAGAACAGAAGTACATTTACATGTAAACAGTAATGAATATGAATAAAACTGCCAGTTTTCCTAACTCCATGCAAGTTCCACAGGGAGGAGGATTTACTTAGCCTTTATCACTACTGAGTTAGTAAATTCAGTCTGCCAGGAGTTACAACCTCAGGTAAATAGAGCAGTTTCCTGACAGAAGTGTGATAGAGCTGAAAATACTTCAGTGGTCTCTAACCATAGAAATGTGTTAAAAACACAACCCCCAAAACAGGATCTACGTGAATCTGCAGCAGGAATTGTAATTCTGAAAAAATGGCTTACTCTCTTCCTTCATGCAGAATTATGATTTATAGAAAGATGATCTTTTTTATTTTTGCCATGCTTGATGGTAAAACAAGCTAGATTAGTTACAGCAAAATGTGTCAGCAAGTGTTCAACTGTACAGTAAGAGTTAGAGATTCCATCCCAAGCCCAGGTTAGTCTACTATTCAGAGAGAGGTGAGATGCAAATACAAGAGCTTTGGGCTCCTTCATCTCTTATCTACCTTAACACACAGACAAGGGTCAGGGAAACAGATGGAAGCACAGACATTCCTGAGGCAGAAGTCCCTCACCTCTGGGAAGGTTGTTTTTGTGATCACTTCTTGTCCACAGCTCCTTGAAAAGCTGCATAACAAGTTTTGGTAAGGGGATGGGATTTTTGCACTGTACAAATATGGAAGAGAGCAGCCTTCCTGTCTTCTGGCATTAAACTGTGCTTCTGAGTTAAGTATTACAAACTTTAGCCTTTTAATCACACATGGCATGCTGGGACTTCTTACTAAATTCGTTGAGGCTCCTCAGAGATGCTGAAAGTGCTGTTGCATTTGAGCACAGCTTTGCACAGGGCTTGCAGACACTTCCCACAGCCAGGGAGGAACAACACCAACACAGACCAGCTGCATTCATACCCACAGAGTTCAAACCCTGGCCTAAGTGTACAGACGACTACTCTGAATGCCAGTCTAAGTCACAGGCAATCAAATGCCTACCAGCAGTGAATTGCTATGGCTGTAACAGAAAAAGAACTGCGGCAGCCCCAAGCCTCAGTAATGTATTTAAAATCTCTGCAGTTGACTTGATGATGACTGTCAATACCTGGGAGAAGGTCTAAGGATTGAAGTCAGAGATCCAAGGATCAGAGGAATCCATGCCATTTTCTCTTTGAGGAAAGTAACAAGGTATGTCCCAAAGATACATAATAAAACACTACCTGCAAAAAGTGGGTGGTTTCTCCCTGAATCCACGGTAGAAATATAGTCACACAGAAAACTAAAGTCAGCCTAATTCTCAGAACTGCAGAAAATAGTACCAAAGGTGACCTAAAAAAGTAATTTTGACAATTCACTGCATTGAAAGGCATTTCAAAATTAATCTCTATGCAGATATGGCATGGGACTCTACGTTATAAAATGACTGACTAAATCAATTAGACTTTTAGAAGAAGCTATTTATATGCAAATATTTTAGTAATAACTTTAGCAATAAAAGTACTACACAGACCATTTTAGAATCCTCATATTGTATGAATATGGTATGAAACATACACTCACACATGTCCTAAAGTATACATATATATATATATATATGTTCTTAAAGCAATGTAGAGCAAAACTTAACCAGGGTGTGACTAACCTCTCATACATGCCTTTCTGGCAGCATGCCTTTCACACACAGCTCATGGCCTGATCAGATCCCTGAGGCATATCACCAGAATTGCTACAAGTTTTACTTACCACAATTTTAACCAGAAGCTGACTTAAATCATGTTACATGTCTTTAGATGAAGATACACAAACAAAACAAACCCACAAACAAACAAACAACAAAACAAACCCCACCAAAACAACAACAACAAAAAAAACCAACAAAAAGCATCCCCCTGCCCCCCAAAAATGTACACACAGAGAAAACCCACACAGCCCTATAACACGTAGAAAGGCACCTAATAATATCATTAGTAGCAAATATCTACAGCACCCTAAGTGTACTTAAGGAATCAAGATAAATTTTTAAAAGATCATGAAATACAAACACTGCTGGCGTTCAAAATGTAATTCTAACCTATCTAGGAAGTCACTAAAATGACACGTGCAGTTGTAAATCATTAAGAGTGTGCAAAACTATACAGTTTTGCATAAAGTGCTATATGTACTCCCAGTTTGCTAAGCTTGGCAATATGATGCAAGATGATGATGTTAAGGATATATCCTACCTGCCTTGCCTTTGCTTTTTCTTTCCCACCATCATCCACTGCCCTTTAAACTTTTAAAAGTTTATTTAAAAGTACATTTAAAAGTTACACGAAGGCCTTTTCAGGAATTGTAGTTCAGAAAAATATTTCAAGTATATCTATATTTCAATGTAAACTTGGGGACGCTATGGTTCAATTTTCACAAGCTCTAGATACAGCTTCAGCTAATTCAATTGGAGTTGCAATTATTTCAATCTGTTCAACACCTCTGGTGAAAGAGTATTTCCCATTACTCATTTAACTCCTATTTTAGGAGTGCTGAAATTCATGATCTAACTTGTCCAGATTTAAATCTAAACAATAAGCAATTGTAGAAAAACAGAGTAACACTTTATCTGATCACTTAGGCTCACAAAACCAGGTCCTATCTGTCTGTATGAATCTGTTCATACAGGTTCATTCTAGGAATTGTACACAGATCTTTTACACTTGAATTCAAGTTATTATAGTACAGCAGTTTCTCTTGCAGGCATTGTGCAGCACACTTAAAAGTATACAACGGGTCTCTTCTTTACTCTGTATTTCAGTGATCCATATCGTATCTGAAGGGAAAAATAAAATTATAACAAAGAGTTGAGTTACACTAAACAGAAATATGATTCATCCCCCCACTAACCCTGTTTAGCAAATGTCTTTTAATGTGCTTTGGACACCCCAGTTTCACTAAGACAACCTACCTATGACTGACTAAGATAAAATTTCAACAGAATTGGGCAAGAAGAGTAAGTATCAACTGTTTTCCTGGAATGACCAAAAAACCTTTAGGAGACTCCACAGAGATTTATCCCAAAGTATCTTTACGTTTTGTGATGCATGCACATGTAAAGTGCATTGAATGTTAACTACTTCTTCTCTTTGAAGATCACAGAGAGTCAGGCCATGTGTCTATGGAACTAAACAACACTGAATATTCTTTATTAAACATCAGATGTTTAAGTGTGCACAACATGCAGTGACAGTATTGTTATCCATACCCCTTTCAAGGTGAGCAGTTCCTGAAATTGGGCTTGGAGGTGCCAGAATTAGCATTACAAGCACAGAGATTGTTTTGTGTCCTCTCCCTTGCTCCTTTCTCATTTAATTTCATTCATGTATTTCTCCTAAACACTCCAAACAACAAAAGCTCCAAACTTAGATATTATTATCACATACTTCCTTACCCATTTAACATCTAGAATCCAATTATTATTGACAACTGCTCCAAGATTAAAAAAAAATAATTCTGCACTATGCAAAATGCTAATAGACACTGAAAACCCAAACTCAACCAGGATTATACTTGCCTCTTTACGGCCTTTAATAGTTTTCACAGATTTCATACTTTGAGTTCTTCGAAGGCCTCTCTGAGCAAACATTTCATCCTCTGAATGTGTCCCCTCCATCTCTTCATCTGTTTTGTAATCTCCAGGATTTTTTTCTTAAAAAAAAAATATTACAAAAAGTAGCTTTTTAACTTTTAAGAAAGCCATGATTTTCATCTTTAGTACACATGCTTTATCCTTTTAAATGATGTGCTCATTGCAAAACAGAAACATCTACTTTGCCACAAGTTTGGTACTTCTAATCCTGCCACTTGGTTCCACAGGTATGTAATGCAGTGATTCTTCAGCTGTTAAAACGGAAACCATAAATCTGCTGACATCTTCTGCTTTACACTGAACTGCAAAAACCTTAGTGATCATCTTAAGAAGTACTTAAGATTTTTTTGACACAATCCACATGAGAGGGAGGTTACACTTACAGAAACCTTTAAAAGGTCCCTTCCAATACAAACTATTCCATGACTCTCATTCATAGGATCTTTCTTTACACTCTCAGCCTCCTGCATTTTTGATACCAAAGCTCCTTTCAGATGGGTAACACACCAAAGTACTGTTAAGGGTTGTTAACATCCTGCAAAACCAGGACCAGGTTTATTACCTAAGACTCTCACTAGAGGGCACAAATTGCTTAAAAACACAGTCCAAAAAGCTCCTTGGGGTCCAACAGCCCTGAACCCTCATCACAGTCCTATTGCAAAGCTCCCAAATCCAGTCTGGATCCTTCCTCCACCAAAATCCTCTTTTATCCCAGAATCTACAGCCTGTAAAACTCAGGAACACCTTTTAGACTCCAAACCAAGCTTCATTAGTGTATATTTCATCTTAAGCCAGTATTTTATTGAGGCTTAGCTAATTTTTTTCCTCAATTTTTTCCCTAGAAATTAGAATCACATCTTCTGTTCCACAGCGACTTGAGGCATACATTCTATCATTCTCTTCTGCCATTTTAGAGGCAACATGTCTCTGCTTCCAGTACAGTTTCAATTTATCTTTTTCAATATAAAATATTTGAATCACATCTGTCTCTGTGTTTCAGACTAGCAGTGTTCGCAGTGACACCAACACTTCCTTATCTCTGTTTGCAACATCTGATGCATCAGTATCTCATCCACCTTTTTTCACAGCAAGCACACTGCCAGTTCAGCATCATCCTATGATCTGTTTCCTACAACAGAACTCTTAGCTCAGACCACCAAAAAAAAATCCTGCTAAGCACAATAGAATATTGCTACACAGTGCTCCTAGATCCATGTATACTTTTAAAAGCATCTTTTAAAAGTTCCTAATGCTGAAGAAAACTTAAAGAAATAATGAGATCAGGAGCAGAAACAATTAAGTTCACCTAGCTGTAAGAAAGCTTTTTGACATTTGAGACAGAATCTCACAATCAGTGGTTATTTATATAGTATAAATTGAAGCATTATTTAAAACAAAAATTAGAGCATTTTTAAGCTATTTTAGATAGGTAAGCAATGCTCTCTTACTGAGGAACAGACCCTGCACAACAGCTGCAGTGACATCATCTCTAGTGCAGCTCTTCATGAATTCTTGGCTTTCTCTCCAGCCAGAAGCTCCAGTTCTCACTGCCCTGCACAGGATACCTTCTGGCAACAGTGTGCAATTCAGCTTAGGTCCCTTCAGCTGGCCATCTATTCCATAGAAACATCATGGGCTACCACTGTATCTGGAATTCATGGAATTCCTTGGACCCTACAAACACTAGCCCTCCCTAAAATGGAGGGATGAGAAGAAATGACAGGCTTAGTGAAAATAAATAGCCCAGATCCACTTCCTTTGTGGGAAATAATCAGCTGCTTTACATCATAGCCTTGCTATTTAAAAAGCTGTAGTTACCAGATTTCCAGAAAACCTTCCTTCAAGCTTCACATGCTCAAGAGCAAAGGGATGATGACAATAACAGTACATGTAATATAATAATGAAATAATATCTGAACAAAACCATGTATTGGTCACCACACACCAACTTCTGAGTGCTGATGGGCATCAGTCCATTCTGACAAATTGGTGCCTTTACTATTCCTATCACCCTGTACAATTTTATATTCGATCTATGACTACAAACCTGGTGAATTAATTTCAATTAATTTTCTGTCCTATTTACTGAGCTTCCATATGTTTTCATATTTAACTTCTTGTACATTTGTCACAGAAACACCACTTTATCACATTAACGTTTGACTTCCAATTAAGTTTCACTTTGGTAATAAATTCTTGTTGCCAATTGGCAAGGACAGGAGTAATGAATACAGTATGATTACACTGAGAGTGGATGTGAGAAGAAAGTAATTCAGGAAGGATTTCTAAACTGTCATATTTACTTTGCTTGAGTGTATACTCTTTAAATGTACTGGAATTCTGAGGCTTTTCCCATTTAGAAACAGGGTAAATGTATTTCTGCTCTTCCACTTTTGCTTTGGGTGAATTGTTCTTTTAGGCAGGAAAAAAAAAAAAGATACATACCTGAAGATTCACTTGCAGAGGCTCTGGTTTTCTTTTTAGCTTCTGGCAATGTCTGAAAAGGTCTCTGTCCAACAGGTTCATCTCCTTGAATAGTTGTCAAATCATGCATACTGAAACTTCTCAGTTTCTCAGTTATTGCACCTTGGCTCTGAAATACAACAACAGCATATTTGGAAACCAGGCAGAGGTTTAACTTTGCTGCTCAGCTTGGGTTAAGATGTTTGAGCACACGCTTCCTTGCTGCCAACAAAACACATTGAACATAGGCATGCAGTTGCTTTACAATTGGTTTAGGTATTGCTTTTACCCATGCTTAACTCAATGCTGCTCCCAGATGACAAAGTTACACAAACTAGCAGCTTAATTGCAAATGCTGCATTTCACTCCTTTAATTTGAGCAAATAAAGACTTCCTGGGTGAGGGCAAGTGTTCAAAGGAAACACATATCAGAAATGCTCACTTCAAATGTGGCAGTTCAAGGTAGCATGACAGTAACATTTCCACTTTAAAGAGCACAGTTAAAGATAGTCTTCTGCTATTTTATATTTTATCCTCCACAAATTTGAATAAGGTTAAGGAGAAAAGTGTTAAAAACACACTCCATAACATTAACTCAAATAACTGATAAACTGGCAGCACTACAAAAGCAGCTCCAGTTTACAGAAACTTAAGACCACAAACCAAAGAGGTCCTGCCTGGACTACAGGTTACAGGTTCTCTTACTAATACAACTTTACTGACGTAATACCAACCCAAAATCTAATGCAACACAGGAGAATAGTTAAACACATATGAACATTATGTGTTATTTCTCCAATTGTCTTGACTTCTTTTCTATATGGAACATATGAAAATTTCCCAGTTGGAAAGAAAGGTCATCCAGCAGCTCTTTCATCTCACAGCAGATGATGTTATTATTAAAGCATTAAAGTTTCATTTATTGCATAAGCAACTAAAAGAATAAGACCATGACAACAAGTACTCAAAGTCATGTTAAAATAGCATTTAATTCTTCCTCTCTGGTATAAGGCAAAACAATAACCATTTCAGGGAAAAGTTGACAAACCCATGCATGAATTCCACTTCAAGTAAGTTGTTTCATTCTTACAAATGAAGCTTTTAAGTAAAATTCTTCATTTGATCAGTATGTTAGCAAGCAGAAGCAGACACTTGGGTACAATTTCATACACCTTTCTCTGCAACAGCACCAGCAAAATGCAATTCTGGCGCTGCTGGCCACAGCCTTTTGTTCTCACTCTCATGACCACAGCTGTTTGCAATTGGTAGACCAGCACACTGAATTATTCCATGTTAAAAATAGCCATGTAAAGAAAGAGACTGTTGAATTAAAGCTCCTTCAGTCTGCGTGGATACCAAAGGGCAGGGGGAAAAGTGGCTGAAACCTAATATTAATTTTCTAATGACTAGTTATTAGTAAAGCATATAAAATTAAGGCAGTGGACAGTATGCTACTCAAGCATGACAAACCAATTATAATTCCTACCCCACCATATATTGTCACCAAACAATAACAAAGAAAAGGTTTCTTGTGAGAGAAGTAGAAGCCTTAACTTTTCTATCTCCTCTTACATACTTGTACGATGACTAAGGTCTCAAATCTTAAGTACAGCTTGCCTTTGAGTCAAAATGCACTATGAACACTGTACAGTGTCCGTATTAAAGATTGTAGAAATCCTGAAGTCAAATTTATTCCCCAAAATGGCTTATTTAAAGCAGGTCTCCTGAGGTTCCTAAGGCAGGGAAAATCCTGCCCTTCTACTACTCCACTTCTTGCACTGAAAAGCATTTCAAGTAAACTACATCAGGAACCAGCTATGCCTGAGAGTTTTATCAGCTGCTAGGATATGGAGAAGAGGACTGGAGAAAGAACTGCTTCTCCTGACAAGTAACAGCTTTCAGTATACATAGAACATACAAGACTGTTCATCAGTCTGTGTCCGATGCTTAAAGAGGTTGAATAGGACTCAAGTCTCAGTCACTGAAGATCAGTGAATATACAAAATGGATCTAGTTTTTCCCAGGAGGATCTGTACAAATTCAGCACAATTCCACTCACCAAGTGTGAACAGAGTCTACTTGAAATAGTGACAGAACCTGGCTTTGGCCAGCAGCAGAAGCATAAAAAGGCACTTGTTTAACAGTTGCCCAGCAAGTTCTTTCATCATGTGATATACTACAAAGAGACATTTGGAAATTGCACAGAATAATGCAATTAAGATTATAACAACTAACATACTAAGAATTCACATTATAAGCCTGTATTTATTATTCCACTGTAGACAGAGGACTAGATCCAAGCTGGATTTCAGTCCTATTTTCCAGTGCAGCTTTTGGATACAGAATTTTGTTTTTCAAAGGGGAAAAAAAGTCAAGTATGTGCCATAAAATAACATTGTGCCCTTAACCAAACTGCGCGGTTGAGCAGGAGCTCCTGTGGAGCACTGCCTCATTCAAGGGAGGACGTAAGGGATTTATACAATGGGCCCTTCATTCCAGAACCACTTGCCAAGATGGAAAGTTTTACTTGAGTTACACACAGAAAACATTGAGAAGTTTGAAAGGATCTATACACAAATAAAGATGCAGCACACATGCCCAAGAGTCACAGTAGGAACAGGAGCTGCACAAGCACTGCTGTGCTGGACAGTCCTCACCACACATTATATAAATCCTATGCAGGTACACCCTACAGTGCCCCCAGTCTCTATCCCACCCTGGGAACATCCAGTCTAGCCAAATCAAGAATGATTTCTACTTTAACTCCACTGCATAGACTGAAGGACAAATTTCAAGGTGTTCTGTGGGAATATGCCTATCACTGTGCTCACACTGCATTTAACACTTCAGAAGAGTCTTCCACTACCATGCCCAAAAAGCAACAGTTAATTGCTTTTTGCTGAAACAAAGCATTCTGTGAAGATCTGGATTACTATCAGCTCAGGATGAAAGTCTGGCTGAAAAATATTAAATTCCTTCCTACTGCAGGAAATGTGAGATTAAATACCCTCTACTGTAGTAAATGTGAGAGCAACATTCACATTTAGAATAATAATGTTTTAAGAGCTCTGGTATTTTGCTTGAAAGGTCAAAGAGTTACAGCTTGAAAGCAACATGTTTGCCCTAAAAACTGAAAGTAAAGCAATTCAGTTGTAGGTGGAGCTGAAGAGGACCTCCTGCTTCCACTCCCATGCCATGGATGTGGCAGCAGCCATCACCTCTCCCCAGATATACACACCCCAAGATGCTGCTCAGGAGAAGATGGCAGAGCAATTCCCACTGCTACAAATACAGCTGTAATGGTGGCCCATTACAGCAACAGCTCCTGCCAGTAAGGAAGGAATGCATTAGGCTGCATCCAGCCCAGAGGCTGATAACTAAATTACACCACAAAAGATTGAGATACATACATTTACAATTACAATGGAGAAAAAAGAAACTAATCACACAACTTCACTAGAATTTATATGTAGGCAAACATTGAAGAGAGATGAACCAATGAACTGTGAAGTCTGTGTGTTTTCTTAAACAAAATGCAAATCTTATAGAATTATTTTTCTCCACTATTCAGTGCATTTCCCAAAACATACTAAATGTTTTTTGGAGTCCATGTTCATTAGCAGTGACCAGTGTGAAACACCAATTAAAGTTGTAATATGTTTCTAAATCAATTTTTAAAAATAAATATAGCCTATTCAAGGGTCTCCTTTCAAGACTACTCAGTTTCTAGTAAGCTATTAATAAGCCATAGTGTGCAGTCTCATCAGCTGACTCTCAAAAATGAAATGCCATTTTCTATTCCGTTATTGAGCACGTACTTTTATAGTCTGTATGCTTAACCCAGGGAACTTGCTGTAAACAAACACCACATTGTCTGCCTCGGGGACTCTGTTTAAATTGGACTTGCACCCCTCCAGTGGCCAGGATCACTGACTGAAACTGCCTGCTTTCCTTGGACAAGTTCTCAATGGACTCTGCAGCATGCAGCAGCCACATTCTCAGCTGTTCTCTCCCTGATCCAATCCAAGCTGACAGGGAATGACTTCTGTTCCCTCTCAACCTGGAGAGGGACTGCTGTCCCATGAATGACCTCTGCAGCATGCCAGGCAGTCCCAGCAGGGAGGAGGATGAAAGCAGCACTGCTCCCCATAGTGATACTGACTGTGTGCCAGAGCTGGCTGCAAGATACCTCCTTCCTCTGCCATGTCCTGAGTGGGGATAAGGGGAAATGTGACCGAGGACAGCAGAATAATACTCAGTCAGCAAAAAGGCAGCAAATTCAGGATGACTAGAAGGCATTCAGAAAACACAGCCCTCAAAACATATTATAACCACCAACACCACTTTACAAATTAACACTACTTGGTTGTGACCTCCTAAAGAGGGATAGAGTACTTCACAGCTTAATTAGGAGTCCCCCTGCTCATAGTGATAAAGACACCAGTTTTCACTAGTAGCTCAAGAAATCTGAATTTATGGGTTGGCAGAAATTGAAATATAGAGGTACCATCATCTCAAAAGACTTGAAAAGCAGATGCATCAAAGTATGAGATGTATCATTGGAACTTAAATGTTGTGGATATAATTTTCCCAAATCCTCCATAAACTACTGAGCTATTGAGGCACCTTGTTTCTGATTCTTTTACAAATAAAAATTTCCTTCAGTACATAAAAATTCAGCACAGACTATCTTTCCTCTCTAAATCTCCTGAAATCAGGATTTTACAAGGATTTGTTTTCTGACATGCTAATTTAACAAAATTAATTTTGCTAATGTATGCTACTTAGCAAGTTTTAAAACTACTTTTTATATGAACAGTGACTAACTAGTACCAGCTAAAAGTTTCAGTATGAGAATGTAAGCTATAAGCCACTTCTCCTGCCAAATACATTTAAATTTAACTATAGGGGAGCAGGTTTAAATCTATGTCAAATTTCAGCAGACTGACCTGGCTGGCTGCTCTAACCTCCCTAACAGAGCCAACAAGCCTTTTAATGGTAATCCCCTATTCCTCTGACAATCCTTGAAGAAAAATCACTCTCTCTCACATTTGATATTCAAAACATTTTAGCAAGTTTCCAAGCCATTTTTAGCACCCTCCTAAAGTCAGCATAAGCAGTTTTCTTGGACACTTAAATGTGTTTTGACACAGGTTTAATCTTGCACATGTTTAGTCTCTCCCCATCTCCTAATTTGAGAACTGCTATGTCAGAATAAGCATATGAGCTCTATTAAAAAAAAAAAGTGGTACAAAGAACAGTAATGAAAGTGTGTCCTCTCTCCTATCAAGACTGATCCCACAACTACAATTCCATTCCTGGAATCCTGTGGCATGTTCCACCAGCTCTTGGTAAAGGGATAACCTTTTCACCTGCTGGAGGCAGCAGTCAACTCTTGAAAAACAGGGAACAAAATCAAGAACACATGCATTGTGTCCATTTGCTTGCATAGGGCTGGCATGCTCAGCATTTTGGAATGACAACCCAAGAGGCTTAACATGCCAAAATAAAGATTTTTTTTTTTTCAGTGAGTCTCTTCTTTTGTACTGTTTAGAAATCATGCCTATTTTAGGTCTTTGGTATTGCAGTGGTTGTTTTTCCCAAGCATCTGATCTGCACTGAACTAATTCTGTACACATATTCATGAGCGTTTTTAATGAGTTTTAACAAATAGAGCAGACATCTTGCCAGTCACAGCTGAATAGCAATGAAATCGAAACACACATTTCAGAAAAAGTTATTCATTATTTCAGAAGAAAACGGGAGGAGAAATTGGTGTTATTTATTTTACAATATTTCTGTTACACCCTAAAAATTAACAAGGAAATATCTAACCATAGCCAAACATGAGGAACACACACCAAGCATAAGTATCCTTACAGATGCATGCTTGTAATAAATTTGTAATGCAAAGAATTTGCATTTCAGCATTTAGCAATTAAACTTTTTCACCCAGTAGAGCACTTAGGGTGTTTTTAGTTTTGTTTAAATAATCTATTTTCACTCTGGATAATTTCATTCCTTTAGAGGCACACTCTATCACATTCTAAATTATTTCACTTCTCAAGGCAATATTAAGAATTTGAATAACAAAAAACCCCACAGTGATCAAATTTATTCACTCAATATTTTAAGCTCATTATGACCACTTTCAAAAACAAAAAGTTATAATGCTACCACCCACATGTATCTTTAAAAAGAGAGAAAATTAATAAACAAGATATGCATGACTACTTTTCCAAAGCTTTTTGAGACAGCATGTGAAAATGTAGTTTTTAGGAATGTCTTTTATTTAGAACACCGGAAGTTCACATAGAAGCCCAGACATTTAAGCTAAATACCAGCTGTACATACTCAACTGTTTTCTGTATCTACTGACAGTGTGGAGGTTTTTCAGTGCTGTTACAATGAGCACAAAGGTTCCATTTATTCCCAGGAAGAAATTAATTCTGATTGCCTTAAACCTGTGATTTCACTTGTACATACACCTTTTTCTCTATATATATTTTTGGTGTGTTTTGATTTAAATTCCTATTAGGTAGGTTACATATTTCTGAAGTATATTCCTTAGAATCTTACATATAAGCTTGTGTATTGTCTTCCTATACCCAGAGTTCTCTAAAACACTGAAGGTGATGAGTTTTTGTAGGAAAGTAATCTAGGAAAAACAAGTTACTTCATAATTTAATGGAAAATACATGACAAAGCAAATGTATGCTAAACACCAATAGGCAAGTTTATGCTTAGTATATTAATTTAATAATTCACTCAACAAGTTGCAAACAGGTTAATTGTGTCAAGATAATTTTTATCCATGGTACTAGTCTTTCATGCCTTAATTAATATGTGGCATTACCTCAGGTTGATTGGAGAAAAACAGCAGAAAAGCCAGAAATCCTTTAAAAGGTTTGTTTATCAACAAGAAAACACAACAGAGACAGAACAGAAACAATGGTCATCTTTAATAAAAGCCTGCACAGAAAACTGAATGGTACCTTTGAATTAAACTGATCTGACCATCCAAGAAATAACTACAAGCCATCTTAAACAAACCAACCAACAAACATCGTATGAGGAGGAAAGGGCTGCAAGCCTTTAATTGTGTCCCAGGTTTTCAATACAGTTGCAGAATTTATCATCTTTTTATAAAAGAGTGGTAAATCCTCAGTACTATCACACTGTTCTATATCAAGCCTCAAAAGCAATTAATGCAAGCAGAAACTTACCTTTACAGCTGCTGTCACTGCAGCAGTTGCTGCCAAATTTAACCCTTGCCTTCCAAAATTTACCATGGTCTCATAGCCTCTTTCTTTGGCTTGGACAATGTACTCATCAATCTCCTAAAAGAAAAACGTATTTAAATTTTAGAAGGCTGTTCATATAATAGCAAAGTTACCCCACAGTATTATTTTTCCATCAGTAAAGGAAGACAGAAGACCTATTTAAGAAAATATTTAATGGGATACATCTTGGTATACAAATGTTTTGTTCATTATTACTCCCTCATTTAATAATAGTATTATATGTGGTCAAACAAGAAGATAAAGTAGATCACTTTGTACAGATCAGAAACATTGCAACAAGCTCCTTACAGAGAGTAAGCTTAACTTGTTGGACAGAAGTTTTTCAAGAAATAACATGCATTTCAAGAAACAACATCATCTAACATGAATAAGTCAGCGAGCTCCCTAGAAAGGGAGAGCCAACATACAAAGAACTTCCGAAGCCACAGCTTTGAAATAGTTAAGTGCCAGGGACAATACAGTCATGACATTTATCTTCAGCTCTGGTAAATGCCTGGAGTTGAAGATAAGTCTGCAAGGTACTTCCCAATAGCTTGCAGACTACAGGAAGTATCCCTTTAGCTTTAGAAAATTGCAAATTGTTTATAGCACAACATTCAGAGGGTCAAGATGAGCTTACTGCTCCTATTAGGGGAAATCTGGTCAGCTACCTGCTTTGCCAAATGAAGGCCAAGCCTAGCACTGACCATTGGGAATGCTATTTTCTGTAACATGAGGTTTCTCAGTGCTTGTCTTCACACCTTTGCTAATTGCTCTTTCCACACATCCAAATAGGATGCTAAAAAATAGATAAGCACAGCTGTGTCCCTGTCATACTTTGACTACAGCTAACCATCTTCTAGTTATTTTTATGTTTGGGTATTTACTGTTGCAGACTGGTCTACCCTTAAAACTCAGTTTTACGTTGTCAGTTTGCAAACCAAAAAAAGTCATCAATGTCAATCATCCTGAGAAGTGTTATTACTAGTTTAAGCTAGAAGAAAAAGCTAACATTAACAGCTTTCAGTAAAGATGTGTTCATACTTCTGTGCAGAGAGCACTGTACACACACCTGCAGTAGAAAGTCAAGCTGCATCACTTAAACTCCACTGGGCTTTTCAGAGTGCATCAAGTAGAGCAGGGAACACCAAGCTCTCATGCCAATAGGAAGCAGGACCTTGTCTGCTCAGGCAAGTTATACAGAAGCACAGACATGAACAGTCGTGTACTTGCCATTGCTAATCCAAATTCATGCTGCCTGGTAAGACAGTAACAAGCTGCTCTGCTTTTACAGTGTATCTAGCAATAGCTTTTATTTCAGCATATGGTGTTTCCATATCAGGCATTAAAAATCTGAGGAGTCATTTCTTACCCTTTCTTTAGAAGAAAGCAGCGGGTGGAGGAATTTTCTGTAGATTAAACTTGCCCCTCTAGTATATGGGGAAAGAAGCCAGATAACAAAAGCTATCTTCAGTTCATAGTATAGCGGAAACCTATAGACAAGTTGAAGGTTGCACAAAATTAACAACTGCAGTAAGAAAATGCACAGTAATTATGAAGAGATCTTTTCAAAATCCCCAGTTATATTAGTATATAGGATTCTTCAAAGATGAAGTTACATTAGACAAAAATTAAGAGTTATGGATTTATGGACTACTGTCATTCAATAAATGAAAACCGTTAATATACTTGCTTTTCATTATACATTCTAGGCCATCCTGGTAAGAGTTCCACTATCCTATGCAGTTTCTACAGTAAAGCTGGAAATGTTATAGTCCCTACTTGAAGTGACAGTGTACAGCAAACCTGAAAACAGATGCTGTTCATCTACACACCAAGATATTTTCCTGTAAAAAGGACTACTATTCAAGAAGCACAACTTCTTTACACAAAATAAATCAGTACAAAAATCAAAAACCAACAGAAACAAATACAGTTTCCTCCACAGTTAATAAAAAGCAGGGTCTTACCAAGAGACTGTTAGGTCAGTTATCGTTTCAGTAACTGTATAGAGAGCAAACACAATCCAGTACATCATCCAGCGAACCTGAAAATTGAAATACCATCTTCACTAAAAGCTTTAATTTCACCTCTACACATAATATACGATACACTGTACTGTTTATTCAGAGTTATCAAAGCAAGATATTCAACAGTATCACAGTCTTCATAAACCAGGTTTCAGGTGAAATGACCAGGTGAAGATCCTGAAAGACTTCTGTTCATAAGTAGAACCAGTGGCAGCTGCAACAAGCTCAGTGAGATGGCTGTCACCAGGGTCACAACCTCACCTAGGCTGGTTTCACAGATTTGATTCTGCCTCCACAAAGCTTTACTGAATTAAAAAAAACCTAGTGCAGAATTGGTAGATTACCCTAAGTATGAAGAGCAATTCCCACCACAACACTGAAGGATATTTCATTCTATTCCTCACTCAACCATATGTTCACACCATGCACACGAAAGTCAGCATTAGTGAAGCAGCCCTTGTTTTCATTTCATTGTATGTGTTATTCAGCTTTACATTAAGTTCCACGTGTGTGATTACTGGGATGGCATTAGCACTGAGGCAAGGCAACATAAACATTTTCATGGAGATTTTAATTCTGTTTATATGCCAAGAGCTACAAAATTCTTGTTAATAAAAGAGCTCACATGTTAATGTTTCAGGGGCTTACAGGCATAAACCTTTTTTGTTTAAGGTTTATACTGTATATCACTGCTTTGAAATCATACAATGTTCTCAAAATAGTATAGTTCGTTTTGTAACATTTAAGAGAATCATTCATTTTTCTTGAGCATTTGTTCAAATTAGGTTGCCTAAGCTGATTATGTCTTCCAGAATAAATACTACAGAAATAGATCCCATGCTTTTGTCTTCCCTAAGCTATCAGATGTCAAATGCAATGTATTTCCAAAATGGGCCACTGCAAACTACTACTGGTTATTTGTACAAACTGAATATGCACATGTTCTTTAAATTACTAGAAAAAACTTTGCAACACAAAACCATTTAAAAACAAACAAACAAAAACCAAAAAAACCCCCAAAACCAAAACCACCAGAACTGTCAGAAACTAGTTTAAGCCCTAAATTAATGGTACTCTCATTCAAAGGGAGGATATAAACTCTCATTCAAAGGGAGGATATAAATATATTCCTCCCTTTGAAGGTCCGTATATATGTATATATATACAAATATATATATATACATACACACAACCTTCCAACAGAGGATGTGGCACCTTCACTTGTAAAATAATCTTTTCTGAAGTGGACTTAAATAACTACTCAAAACCTAATGATACACTGCTGCCTATTTAGTGGATGTGCATTATAGTTTAAAACAACTTCCTCTGTCAGAAGCTGAGACCCATTTATCTTAAATCCTTGTCTGTGTTTCAGTTTGAAAAGAAACTCAGTCATATGATAGCATTCTTCACTTCCATCTCTCAGAGGATTTAGATGTTTTAGGCTTGAATAAATGAAGACAAATGTACACAACAGCTGAAGTAATTGCTGACAGGCCATGTGATATTTAGACTGGTGACCCTTCCATGAACCAGAGTCAACACCTGCATGAAAACAGAATTAAATCCAACCTTGCCCCATCAACTTAAGCATAATCCAATGCAATTTCTAAGATGTCATGCAAGACTATTTTTCCCCAATATAATTTATCCAGGCTGCTCTTTCTTTAATCAGCATCTATTTATCCAATTAAGAACAGCAAGCAGTAGTGGAATTTCTCCTGAGCTGCTAGGAACAGTAAAAAATGCCCTGCAGAAGGGCACATGAGATCTGCCAGGAGTCCTGCTGAGGACTGGGCAAAGATTCTGTAAAACACAAATCATATTCTAGTACAACTAATGCAGTAGGCACCACAAATATCCTTGACAAATAAAGCTAAGTGTCTTAGGGGGGTTTTCATACCAGAAAAAAAGAAATAAGGATATGAAAAACTGAAGGTCAGATTTGGCTCTGCCCAGAACACTACCATTTACTTTAAGTAACAGAAACTTTGGTTGAGTTTCATTTTTCATGTTAGAAGAGTGATCAGAGACTTGTTTTTTGAGGGTATTTTCTCCCAGCATCCAAGTGTTAAACTTATCTTTGTTGGCTCTGGCTGAATTTTGAAGGTTAGGATTTTGAAGCCAGGATTTGAAAGGCTGGTATGTTCAGACTAACAAACTACATTTCAGATGCTTATTTCAAGCACTTTGGTGTAATACAGTGAAAAAAGGTCTCAAATATCTTAGTCAACCCCATTAAACCAGGGTAATTACAAGAACAAATAAATCTCTTCAAAGGCACAGATTCTATTTTATCATTGAAGTCCATAAGTCTTTTAAATTACCATAATCAGCACAACACTTTTTTCCCCCAGAAATAACATTTTACCAATTTGCTGCATCATGACATACACAAGTCAAGATTTATATTATTTTGCTTGGTTGCTTTTCAGTGGTGGAAGCAGCGGCTGAATAAAATATTTTACTGTTACAAAGATCTTACCAATTCAGCAACAAACACAGATGGCTCCTGAGCCACACAAAACCCTGGAAAGGAAGTTGTGCTTGGGCCATAATATGAGTGGCAGCAGACCTGTGCCATTTGGGAAGCTGCATTTAAATCTAAACCCTCTATAGTATAAGAAAATGACCCAGCTGGGAAAATGGCAGCCACGGATCATCCCTAGGACCTATCTGGCAGTCAACCCAACCAGCAACAGAGTGATAATTCACTGATGAATCACTGTCATGCCCTGCTAATGAAAACATCACTGTGATGGGTCTTATTCATCTTGGCCCCATGAATATTTTACATGTGGCTGCAAGTTTTGGGCCTGTTCAGAGACCACAGGTTCACACTAAAAGGGTTTAAAAAATATCATTCCAGGCCCTACTAGCAGGGATCCTGTGTAAGGATGCCCAAGAAAGACAGGTCATAGCTAACTGGACAACTGAGGTGAGAAAATTATCTCAATTTTAAAATATTACTTCTCTTTTTCTAGAAAACATAGTGCAAGAGGCGATGGAAACCTCTTAAATTGAAGTGATTTCCTTTATTTTATTTGGAAACTGCTCTGCCCTACTTACCCCATGGATCTGTTTTGAAGGAGTAGGGAAGAAAAGCAGATTATAAATTCCTTGCATTATAGACTTTCCTGATAGAGTAATACGAGCATGAGACAGAAAATTCTCCTCTTAGTTTTGATGATTTTTTTTCTCCCATGAGTTTAGCTCTGGCACACACCAGCTCTATCTCACAAATAAGCTCTAATCAGCTTGTACACAGAAATTAGAAGAAATACAAATATTATGTCCTTTGAGGCCTTGATAAAGTGATCAGACTAAATTAAGACATTCAAGGGGAGGAACAACAGCTACCACATTCGAAAACTACAACCAAGCAAAAGGTGGAGACATCACATGTCAGTCACCAGCCTTAGGTCACAGCTATGGCAGCTGAGTTAAGAGTAACTGATGGCCCTGACCCTGCCCTGAGTCAGACAGTCAAGGACAAGATTCAGGACAGATTAGTTGCTGAAATCAAGTCAGGCTGTCTCTTAAAAAAGAGAATTAGCTCAGTGCTCAAGCTCCTTGTGATTGCCACTGGGTAACATTCTCAAGATTATCATCACTGCTCACACTGACAAGTAAATAATTAAATAGCTTAATTAAAAACAGAAGTTACTATAATTGTGTTTTTCTCCATCTTTTCTTCTATCTGGTCTGTTTCTTTTCTCCACACCACCTTAACCAAATCTTTTCTCCTCCTTGAGGAACAATAGATTAGCAAGAACTATCCATTTCTTAGGTAGATTTTGAGTCCCCTATGGAGGTCCATGCAATTATATTAAGCTGCTGCTGCTCTTCTAGTGGTCACTGTGAATCAGTTTGTCAATACTTAAGGAGTTGTCCTTACTTAAGGAGAAAGTTAGGAAGCTTTCATTCTATCCCCTGCTTAAAAGTGCATTATTTCTTGTACTTTGCTGAAATGGAACCAAGACTTTAAGGTTTACATTAAAAACACTCTTTTAAAAATCCCCAACCCCCACTCCTATATACAGCATAGTGTGTTGAACATGTTTCAGTATAAAACTATGTAAAGCATGAGATACCTTAATTTTAGCTCTCCAAACAAAATCACAGGATTACCACTAGATTCACACAAGTGTTATATCTAACAGTAAGACAGTCAATCCGGGCTTTTACAAGATTTATTAGACAATGAAAATGTCACAGATCTACATCAGTAGAGGCATGTAATTAAATAACTAAAAGGAATGAGACTTACATATTCCTTCACATTTTTTGTCTTCACAGCTTTGTATGAGTAATATGCAGGATACAGCATTCCAAACACCAGCCTATTGGAAAACAGAAAGAACCTTTAGGATCTGTTACACCATATACGACAAAACAGTGACAATATATCATCAGAACAATGCAACCAACTTAATATAAAAAAAATCCTGTTCTCTATCATTAAAGGGAAAAAAAAAAATCAGTGTTACATGTTCCTTAAAGCTTCATGATAGGCAAAACTAGAACAACATGAACAGAAAAAGTTGTATGCCCTAAAGACAACAACTGTTTTGTAAGGCTATTTCTAATACATAATATAAAACCAGTTGCTCTGGTTCATTTACAAGTAAAACCAGTCCTTCAGCCTGTCCACACCAGAAGATAGATCTGGCAGTGATATCACACTTGAAGAGACTCTGAACCAATCAGTAGCTAATCACAATCATCTACTTTTATCAGATTACCAGAAGTTTATCTCCAAAAGAATTATACGAGAACGCTGACTTAGAAAATTTCATCTCCTGTTGCTAGAACTCTGCAACACCAGCATTTAGAAATGGAGGAAAAGTGGGAATTAATCCACTTTTGCTCAGACAGCCGATTACTGCTGAAATTCATCAAAAGCAAGGTGGAGAGCAAGGTGAGAGGGTGCCAAGCAACCCATGCTGAGAGCAGGGTCAGAACGAAGATGTGCTCTAACTCAACTTTGTTACAACACTTTCTAGTAAAAGTCTTGGCCATAGACTAGAACAGTCCTTTACAAAAAGTGGAACAGCAGCAGTTACTATCTCCTTGATAAATGCAAGAGCTCCGTATTTCACTGTGGGAAATAAGAAAAGCCTTACAGAACTATGACTTTTTAAAGCTTGTTAAATACTGTTCACTTCTGTTCACCAAAAAGCACTCTGGGAAGGGTTCAGCTGCCGGTTGGATGGCTGGAGACTGTGTTGATAGTGGCCTTGTGCGTGACGCAGCGATTGGATGGGGACACATGTGGACACCACCTGATCACAGAGCTGAGTAGGTAAAGGGATGCGTGAACACTGGCAGGTGTAGGACAGTGTAGGTGGTGACGGTGGGCAGGACGGTCGGGACAAACAGAGAGATCTCTGTAGGCAGGTCTTGGAACTTGTGTTTATTGCAAAAGGGTGTGGGTAAAGAGGGCGCTGCCAGGAGCTGCCAGTCACAGCTCAGAGCAGAGGGAAAGTGGGGGTAGTAAGATTTTAGAGGGTTAAGGGTTGTAAGAGGTAAGAGGATGGTAAGGGAGGGAAGTAAGAGGTAAGAGCAGGAAGTAAGAGAATAGCTAAGAGAGCAAGTGTCCTGTTACAATACAATAAATCTTCTTATGCGTTGAATATTCTAATTTCCACTCACCAATCTAATACAAGATACAAATCCTATAGCATTCACATAGAGCCTATAAGAATCAGTGCATTATGATACTGTGTTATACTTTAAACTCTACAGACTTCTCTTTGGACTCCTTCTGCCAAGCTAGTAGGGTCTTTTCTGACCTTTGGACTTGCTCCCCAGCAGAAGGCATTGTTCCATCACGGGGGGGATTAGTTTCGGTCGGTTGGCCATCCTATTGTCTTCTAGTTATTCATTAACTAAGGTTTGGTATCTCAAAGTCAGCTTTCATTTCAATCTCACTTATGGTTTCCATATTCTCAGAATCTTTTGCTAGGCAATCCTATTTATAAGGTTTTCCTGATTCATCCTTCCTAACAGGCAGGCAGCCAATGCATGCTAGTTCCGGTTAAGTTTTGGTCAAGTTTCGGGTATAAAAAGACTCTGTTTGTTACAATAAATGATCTTCTTTGGAACAAGCAAGGAGGTCTGTGTGTCTTTGTTCCCCATTGCTGAATTTTACCACCTTGCTACACTTTGTAAAGTTAAGCAAATCACCTACCCTTAAATTCCATCTGGTCTGAAACAGCCATTAGAGAAAAGTCTGGCTATGTCTCTACAGCATCACTTCCAGCTTGCTCTAGGTGGTTACACAGGAGAAATTTACACTTGTAGGGATATCCAGAGATCTTCAAAGTTTAGAATTTATAAGTAATTTAACACCTCATAGTCAGGCAAAGGAAAATGCATCTCGTATTTCGGTTTTGTTGTGTTTTTTTTTTAACAAGTCCACCTGAGACAAACTTGGCATATAAGATTTTAATTCAAATTAATTTACCAAAGTAAATAACTGAAATTTTATATTTTATTGTTGCCCCAGGCAGTTTTTAGTAAGTAGTTCTACCTGCACAGTCACTGCAGAAGACTGCATAATATTACCACAGAACTCTGTGAATATACAAGACAACAATATAAGTTTGAATTCAGCCAGTTTGATAGACACCATTTTCCAGGCATCACTCTGGTATCTATGCAGAAGTCATCTTCTTGGTAGTAAATGATGAAATTGTTTGCAATTTAGAGTACAAAAGTCATCTCTGTAGTAACTGTAAATGAGTCTGATAGTACTGTAGACTTAATTAGTATATGCAGTTTGATAACCAAGATGCCTTGGCAAGAGCAAACTTTGATGATTACAAGAAGATTGGATCGAGTCTGGCTGACAGGAAAGAAGATTTAACTAAGTAGAAATGTAAAGTTTGTCTGTGTAATGTTTAAATAAATCATTGTAATAAAAATTACTAGCCTTCCTGAAAAATGGTATATAAGCATATGTAGCTCACAGTAAAATTCAGATTCTGAACACAAATCAGTAGTCCCAGTCTCTCTCTCAATTGTCAATACATCTCCAACAGTTAACATATAGTACATAAACAGGAGAAAAATGGACTTGCTAACAACAACGATGAAATACTTTCTTCAGCATCAGACACCATGTAGAGAATTTTCCTCCACCATTAGTGTACACAGCTACTCTTAGAAGGAAGCCTCTTGCAGGGGTATACTGTCAGAGGTTCTAAAGTTAAGCTATAAAGTCTTCAAGTGAGAGAGGTTGATAAAATTATGGAAGCATAATTGCAGAACCCTTCATATTTGGAAGGGTCTTGTGAAGTCATCTAGTCCAGCCTCCTGCTCAAATCAAAGTGAACATCAGAATTGGACCAGGCTTCCTAATGTTTCAGCCAGTCAGATCCTGGAAGCTTCCAGAGAGATTCCACATCCTCTCTGGGCAACCTATTGCAATGCTTAATGAACCTCTTAGTTCAAAGGTTTAGTTGTATTTGTATTTGTAAACATTGTCTCTCTTGACTAAGCAGTATAGCAAGAGAATGGGCCTGGCTCTCATAACCAAAGATACGTGAAATGGCTACCAATCCTCCTCAAAGTCTTCACTTCTATGTCTGAACAAGCCCAGTTCATTCAGGCACTCATCACAAGTCACGTGCTGTGGTCACCTTGATGGCCTCCACTGAAGTTTCTCAAATAGCTTAACAACTTTCTTGTACTAAGAAGCCCGAAGTTAAGCACAGTCAAATAAATAAATCTCACATCTACACTGCCATCCTCTTCTATACATAATTTTCTCTTAGTTTAAAAGTTACAAAACTCAAAGAAAATCCTCAAACACTGATGTCTGTATTTTCTTAAACAGCAAAGGTGGCTCTAAGAAATAATAGGTCTTAATATAGAGCAATAAAAAAATCACTACTTGATTATAAGTACAAGTCAAAGCTAGTTAATAATGTATAGCTCTTTTACAAAACAAGGTGAGATTTGAACAAAGGTTCTGGGCCTCATATGCAATCCTGGCATGCATTGGGCCTTTCCTCATCCCACAGAGCTGTTAACAGCTGAGAGTATAGAGGAGCCATAGGGCATTTCAAGCATGTCTCCACAAGATCAGATCTCTCTGGAGTGGGACAGGACAGTCACTGCAGATCACTCAAACCAGTACTGATAAGGAAAAGTAGCAATGGGTGTACCATAGCGGCACTTTCACACCTGGATCTAGGTGTTCAGGATTCCACAGTTCATGTTACACTGGAGGTAACAGAAGATGGATCCTGGAGCTCTTTAATACAGGATAGGCAAGCTGCTACTCCACTGGAGCAAAGCTTACCTATGCCCTACACTTAAGATATTGAAAGGCCTTTTGACAGAGTCTGGGCTACCTGAATTCCAGCTCAGCATATCAACCTGTAGAAGCCCATCCAAATACAGCCCTGCTGCAATCCTCAGACCTTTTAACCTAAGGCCAAGAAAAGCAACAGTTAAAAAAAAGAACAAAACAAAACCAAACCAAACCCTGAATGGTTTTATTCCCAGCTATGAGAAAAGTCTGATAACACAAGTTAAAAATCTCACTTCACCCTAATAATGTGACATCCAGAAACAGAAGGAATAGGAGACCAAACACCTTTCATTTAGTTGAAATCCTGTAGACAATAGCTATTCCTTTGATTTTTGTCCCTGTGGAAGACCCTGTTCAGTAACACACCAGCTCTAATGTCTCTCACTTTCCCTTGTTCTAGCTGAAATTATAACCATCAAGTATCAGAGAAAAGCCTTTGTTAATCCTTCAACCCATAAAACAGACTTTAGAAGGGTGGAAATTATTAGTTCAAAGAGAAGATACAGAAGAAGTTCCTGAACACCATAACCACCACCAACTACTTCACATGCATAACAACTCCACCAGATACTGGTCATCTATCTCTCCCTAATTCTAAAAATACCAGTCCAAAGTTATTTAACTAACCATTCACAGCTTACTCATGTGTTTTGTAATGAAGCATATGAAAGTGAAACAGCTCGAGTCTTTCACTTTACAGATTTTTGAGCTACACTTCTCCACTCACTTTAATGTCAAGTAGCATCACTTCTATATAGAAGACAAAACAATGTATTTTTAAATTTAAACAGCAATTTATCCTCTGAACATATTCTCAAACTGCTATAAACATGAACTGGGAGAAACAGAATTTTGAGACTACTTCTTCAGAAACAACTCATCTTAAGCACAAAGCTTATTACAGCAGCTGTGAGACAATCATAAAACTAAAGATGACCTCAGGTTCAATAAGTACACTAGCATAAGACAAACACAATAAAGGCACCTGATTTTTCCCATCTAGAAAATCTGTTACTCAATACTAGTCAAAGCAGGAGTTTAAAAAAAATACCTATTTTAGTAACCACTTGTTCTTTTAAAGAATTTTTCTAGAAACCACTTTAAAACTACAGAGTGCAGAGTGGTTAACAGCACAATATATCATTATTATATTATTCCATAATATTATAATATTATCATTATTATAATAGCCCACAATATTCTTATTATATTAGATATACACCAATATATAATTATTTAGTAGTGTTTTCAATACTGTAAAATGGAAGTGTTAGAAAAACTTGTTTGATTACTAGAATTGGGTAGATAGGATTAAAACAAAACACCAGCACATTTAGTCAGTAATAATAGGAACCAGTACTGTGAAGTTTTTATCTCCTTACAGCCAGAGCTGACATGATGCTGCTGCCAACTCTGGCACCATGAACTTCTTCCTCTAACTTTAGTTAAACCTACCAGGCAATTTTACAATCCAAAAGCCAACTTGTCAGCAGTGAGTGTAGCTGAAAGCCAGCAAATTCACTTTTACCTCCCATCATGCATGATGGATCAGTATAGTGGCAAAAGAAAGATCACTGCATCTGACTGAGGCAGAAACACCCACAACAGGAGCTGCAGGGAGCCTGGGCACACAGATGGCTACAAAAGCCCCACATGTTTTAGTCCTTTTCTTCTTTGGATCCATACATCCAAAAAGCTCAAAGCTGTTCAGCAACACTTACTGCAACACATCAGAAGCACATCCACCCTCTGCTACTTCTACAGCAACCATACAACGACTTGAAGGATGTTCTCAGTTATTCTATGGCTTTTCAAATGTAAAAGCTCAAATGTTATTTTTAAAAGTGTGGCTTGTATTTCACACCGATTATCAGCACACTGCACGAATGTAGCAGACAAAAACAAAGGCAGTTTCCACAGATGGAAGCAGATTTTAGCTGAGTATGACGTCATTTACTTTATATTACTAGTAGATACATGGATAATCCTGCTTACCAATGTGATTTCACTGCCAGTTTTAAGCCCAGCTATTTCAGGTTTTCAGCTAGACCCATCAGCTAGCATAGCATTCTGGTTTTGGTACAGCCACCCCCTCTACAGACATTTGTTCATATAAGGAGAAATATTTCTCAAATATACTAGAAGATTAAAATAAAAATACAAAGAAAAAAGTATCAAAGAGCCTTTAAATCTGGATAAAACAATGAATTTGTATATCCATATAGCTGTATTTTTAAAAAACCCAACCTATTGCTGCATTATCACATAATCTACGGTCTTACAGTTTTAATAGCTTCAAAGTGAATAATTGTTTGAAAGGTTTATTTATGAAGCAAAGCAATCGAGTTTGCATCTGACTGATAACTGAAAAATCAGTCATCTGTATGCATGTTGCTCTGGCACTGAGCATGTTTGACCTGGATAGTAAACAACTCTAAAGCCACAGTTTCAGAAAAATATTAAAAATGAAAGAAACTAAGAAACAAATAAAAGTCACTATGTCACTCAAAATTACTACTTGCATCCACACTCCTCAAACACTAAGCCATTAACATTAACAACAATGCCTTTAAGGGTTCAGTCTGTTCACATTGCCAAGGTATTGCTCAAACGATAGAATAGTGTTTGACACTTTATTTTTTCGTTCCTCCAAGATGCAAAAAGGCAACACTCTGCTCCTTACCTAACAATTAAAGCAATCCAGGAAACTCTTTGAGTACAAGATGCCTTCGAGACAGCACCATTCACTAAATTCCCTTCCCTTAAAAATTTTGTAATAGAGGTGACCCCCATTTGTCTACTCACTTAAAGGCTGAAGATCTCCACAGACTGATAGAGAGCCAGACACTGTGCACATCTACAGAGGGAAAATGTACCTGCACCCTTGAGTGGCAGGCTGGAGAATAAAAGAATCTTCCATGCCTCCACAAAACCACAGACCTGACTATAAACGCCTGATATACTGCCTTGCTTTGCTGACTATGCTCAGGTTCCCCTTCTCAATACTAAGTGTTTCCCAGTTACATTAGGAACAGCTTCCATCCCTGTCATAAACATACACAAGTTTTTTCTAAGAGCTGGTCAGACAACATGGAAATACCAGAAGTAATGTAGGAGACACTGTACTATCTATGCAGAAACTAGGTCTGGTGGTGGCAATACTTCTAGATTAACTATAATTACTATTCCTCGTATGGTTAGCAAGTTTAACCTAAGCAAGATTTCATTTGAAAGGAAGTTTGCTAATGAAAACTCAACAGCAGAATAAAAATCTAAAGAACAATGCATGAATCTTTGTCTGGCTGTTCTTGGCTATAAAAAAGGCAAACAGAGCCATATGCCTTAACAATAGGATTTCAGTCAGCACACACTGGAAAAGTAGAAGCATTTTTGCTTAGACTGTGTATTGCCCATATATTTCCAAGCCACTCCCATCAAAGATCAGCAGTTTGGATTTTTCTCTCTCTCTCTCTTTTTTTTTTTTTGGCTACCAAGTGATGAGGCTATAGTTAGGGAATAAGTTCTAGCTGCTATGCACCTCTGTGGCACTCCCAAGTTCAAAATAAAGCATAAGGAGTATATGGAAGAATTCTACTCATGGAAAAAGCAAAAAACCCTCCATGTGTTGATTTGACCCGGGCTGAACACCAGGCGTCCACCAAAGCCATTCTGTCAGTGCCCTCCTCAGATAGGCAGGGGAGAGAAAATACAACAAAAAACTCAAAGGCTGTCGTGAGAGATAAGGACAGAGATCACTCACCAGTTAGTGAGTATCATGGGCAATTAACCAACTCAGTTTGGGTAATTCGATTGTTAATCTATTACCAATCAAATCGGAGTAGGATAATGAGAAGGAGTAAAACCTTGACACACAAAACCACTGCACTGCCAAAAAAGCAAGACTCTCAAGTCCATGCCCTAGCCCTGCCCCTGAGTGTTACAGCTAGGTAGTGATTTCTAGACTCAGCCAGCTAACAGCTATGGTTCACATGTCCAGACCAACAAAAGCTTGCCTTGGCATTTTCGTCCTGAATGTTTTTGAAAAGCACTACATTAAACAAAGTCCTTCTGTCCGGCATTTGACAGACTTTAGTTCCATTTTGCTATTCAGATACACAATACTAACCACACAATCTACTGTAAAACACTACATACTCAAGTAACTATGAAAACTACACTCTGACCAAAATGCTGGTCTGCTACAGGGATAGGGGAGCATGATGATCAGCTCCTGAACCCCACAATAAACTACATCCTACTTTTTCTTCCAAGCCCCCTTCCTTGGGCAAGGAGCAGGGAAAATCATGTAAATCCTATTAAAAGAACATGTCTGCTAACAGTAACAAACTTTAAATTCAGCAACTCCTTCAGCAGATTACAGTTACCAAAATGCAGGAATACAATCAGAAACAGGTCTGTTAAAATCTTCATAGCATTCTTAAGACCAGAATATAAAAGCCAGAGAAAAAAAATGTTTTAACAGTTAAAGAATACACCCAGAAGCACTGAGAGATCAAAATAAAGCACATTCTTGAACAGAGCAAGGCAGCTATTAGCTTTCCAACTTAGAAAGCTGTAATTCTCCAAAGCAACTGCCAGATTCTTACAAAGCACAGCAGTACCAATAGGAATACAATTACTCAATTGAGTAATGACTTTAGCATTTTAAGAGGAAAAGTGACATCCCCACTGATTTCTCCAAAATGTGGGACTTTTCTATGCCAGGAACTTTTATTTAAGGTGTCCCAAGTATAACAACTGCAAGCTGATGGGAGACAAGCCTTTCTTCCAATGCAGACCTCTAGGCTCCATTACAACTATCTTATCCACTCATTGATCTACCCCAAATTAGGAAACCTGTTGCCAGATAACTCTTGAAGTTGTCTCAACATGGAAATATCCCAGTCTGAACCTTGAAAGAAGCCTAAAAAGAGCACAACAAAAGAATTATAAAAAATTCTCTTCAGTAGGGGATGTTCTGCACTGGAATCTGTGTGCAAGGGTTGATGTACTTATGGGCTCTAACAGCCTGCTCTCAAGGGCCTGTGGCAGTCTGGAGCAAGGGACTGCTAAAAAACAACTCTCAAAGCAAAATCCAAGCTATCCTCTCTAATGAGTCAGCCTGAAACTCTTTCACATGGTCAAGCTTCATCAGTGTTTTAACACAGTTTTCCCAGTCACCCTTCTAACAAGTTGACAGGGCGTTACTGGTACACAAAACCTGTGAATCAACTCACCTCCTGTTCACATATAGATCCTGAACAATGCAGAAGTACTTGGGAAGAAGCTATTTGCATATCATTCTAATTCAAAGAATCTGCACCTGTGCCTGAAGATAGTGCCTAAAACTTGTGTCCACAACTAAGCAATTTTTTTTTGGGCTGCTGGATAGCCTAGGCATACTTCAACAGAAGAGCTTAAGTCTGGAGATACCATCACCATGTCATAATAAAAACAAAACAAAAAAACCAAAAACCCCACCAGATAATAAATCCTGTTCAGAACACAGTCTAAAGGCCCAAGAAGCCCCGTTGCACAGAAAATTATAAAAAGCTAGTACTGGAAGGCAAATAGAAATTGTTATAAAACTCTTAGTCACTTCTCCGCATGACTAGCTATTCACCTCTTGTTTTATGATACATGTTTGACTCCTGCTGTAATAGCGTCCTGGAGTTCCTTCCTGTTTACAGTTCTTACAGAGCTCTTCAGGTGTGCAGGGCACTCAGGTGAGCTCACACCTTCCAAGCACTCATACCGAGGAACTGAAACAAGACCATCTGTAACACTTCCTCGTGATAAAGAGCAAACATAGAATGCCTTCAAACACAGAACAACCCTTGTAAGAAAACTTAAATCTCCCACCTACCTCTTACCTTAAATTCAATAGCAAAATTTCATCCCTACTGGAGAAGCTACTTTGCTTACTTAAATCTCAAGTAAGTTATTTTCCTTCAAATGCCTGAAATCATCTCTGATTTCTCTGTTGCTAAGACTGCTTACCACTGGAAGCAAAGTATTTATGGTCCCATGTCAGCCACCTGTAGTATCAGGTAGGAGCACAACTGAGCATTGAGAAATAACCAACAACTAGGAACAGTTGCAAGTTCTTCTCAGACAGCTCTTGAGCCTGGCTCATGAGTTTGCTCAAATAAAAAGATGTGTCCTTGGACTGAACTGTGCTTTTCTTTTGATGGTCAGCAAGGACTGACAGCTGGATTAAGAATGACAGAAGAAACAAACTGACTAAATTTCTATTTTTAATTTTTTTTAAAAAAAGTCAAACCAAGCCTAGTTTTCAGGATATTTTCATCTAGTATATGCATGAATAAGCTTATTTCATAAAGCAGATGAGCAAGATAAAAAAAATTGTAGTCTTAATTGTAAGTTTAAAGATGAAAGCTGATACCTACATGCATGTTCAAAGGAACTGTCACATAAAGAGTTTACACAGTAAAAGTAATTGACAGGTGACAGAGAAACACACGAACTTTCTTGATTTGGAAAAATTCTTTACAGTTACTGCTCTTGGAGGTATTACAACCTACATATGCAGTTTTCATGAGCTACATGACCCTCTCCATGTACGATACTTCTGAGTGCTCCTAAAAGACATGGGTAATTCAATGCAGATAATGTGTTGAACAAGATTAACAGGTACATTACAGATCTAGAATAAGGTGTTTGATTTTGTTATGAGGTTTAAAGTTACATATACACTTGTTAGTCTCTTGACTTCCATACATTTAAGCAAAAAACTACCAGGTCTCCTATTTATACTGCTTAGTTTTGTGCCTAGTGTCTTCAAAATTATGTTGGAAGCTTCTACAAATTTTCAAGTCTTTAGTCCTGTGTAAGAACATGACATTCTTCATAACAAGGATGCTTAAGAATCCAGAAGACACCTTATAACATCTTCCATTGCAGTAATTGTTCATTACAGTAACTTGAGCTAACTTGTGTCAAGTCAGCAGCCACTTCTTCTCAAGGGTTTCTCTGCTCTGTGACAGCAAATTTTGAAACAAAGAAATTTAGATGGGTGTTTGGAGAACCAAAGTTAGCATAAAGAAAACAAAGCAAAGACTCATCTTGGTACTGCCAAGTCCTGCACATTTTAAAACATGTTTAACAGTCTTAAAGCTTCAGCTCTTGGAATCTCGGAGATCTGAGTCCTGGTGAAATGAATAGGTAACAACCAGATTTGCATATAAAGATGATATTTTATCCAGCCCAAAATCGGAACAGAAGCAATAATGCAGCACAGCTGAAGAGCAGCAATACTAATTAAGTGGCAGAAGTTTAGCAGGTGACAGAAAACAAAAAGAAATCCTGCCAAAAACACATGATCGCCACATCCCTACAATAAAAGTAAAAAAACCCCAGCAGAATACATTCTCATTAGAGCAACTGTACTTAATGTTTAAAGCAGCCTCATTCCTTTAATGTATGCAAGTCCCAAGACAAGATAACTCAGTGTTTCTAGTGGCAGTAATCTCCTTCACTGCTGTGGGAAAAAAAAAAAAAATTGGTTGCCTGAAAGGATCCAAGGCCAGCTTTTTATTTTTTTGGGCATATTTACCCTGAGTTATATTACCTTCAATCAAGCTATACAAGTCACAATGGGAAGCCCATGTATAATCACACACTATAGACATAAATCCCAACTGCAGGAGATGGGGACAAATATTCTTTGCACTAAAGTGTTTAAGCATATTTCCTCCATTGTCTCAGGAGCTGCCTGAGGGCAAAGTTTCCTGATGTATTTTCAGTATTAGTGGAAACCTAGTTTAGATTCTTTCAAGTCTCTGAAGTCAAGCCCACTCTCAACTATTTTTCAAATCTAAAGCTTTATTCAACTTTAACAAGTGGCTTCAAAGCTAGCTACTCCACTGGAGTTCCTCTTTGAGGCTTGGGCATCACTTACAGCCCAGGCTCATTCCCTCTAACACCTCCAAATGCCACAATCCAAAAATGGATTTCCACTTGGATTCTTACCTTTTCAGCTTTGGATTTCACCCTACGTCAAGTTTGCTAGAGACTTGATCTAACTTCACAAGTGAAAATCCACAGTCATTGTTTGCTGCTCTAAGAGTATCTTCTCTAATTCTGAGGTATTAAAATCAATATCAAAATAACTGGCTATAGGAAACTAACATAGGAGTGGTCCCAAATAAAAGTTGCTTCTCCTTATTCCAAGGGAAACCACATTTTATTTTCAGCTGTCTGATGGTATAAGGCAAACCACACTGCATGTAACCACATATTCATATGGGTTGCATTTTAAAAAAGTGTCCATGCTGCTATAGGTCCCACTGTGTGGAATATTAACCTGTCCAGTTGGCTCCAGAGAGCAAAGTGAAGTTCATAACCCAAAGGCTCAGAAAGGTCCTACTTAATCATTACACATTCTTGAACCCAAGGGTGTCATCAGAGACCAGCCTCGATGTCCTGCTTCTCCCAAAAAACTGCTACAAAAATACCACACTGAGCAAAGTGGTAAGTGGAACCATGTTACTCTAAAAGTAAGCATGTCTTATCTACACCCCAGACAGCTTGTGATTTTTCTTTTAATCATCCAAAGTTACAGACATTTTAATTTTTTGCTCTAAGGTCTTTGATTTCAAAGAATTCTGTTAATCTTATAACCCAGAAACATACTTCCTGAAGCCTCTTAGAACATTCAAAAAACAAACCTTTCTATTGTGCATAGGAAAAGGTTTTTCAAACTCTGTATTTTGCAGATGCTGTTGAGGCAGCATCTGGACTTGTCATTTCCAAGTACACATTTTTCCTCAGTTATACCTGGTATGTAGAGAACTCTGAAGATTCTGCAAAAAGTTAAGACTGACAAGCGGTATCTCTACCAGCCTTATTCATGCAATTCTATTAGTAACAACCTTTTTGTCAAAAATACATGCTAAGATACCTTAAGTTCCTCTCTTTTGAACCCAAATAATTGATGGGTTTTTGTTTAGAGACTCATGCATTATTTAGTTTGAGGGTTAGGTTTTGCTCCCAAAACCAAAAACACTAAAACAGCACACTATGCTGATTAACCAAAAAAAAAATTTTGAGAGAAGAATTCTGTTAACACAAGTACGTTTCACTGGTTATATGTAAATGGGCTAAGAAACCAGAAGATACAAAAGAAATGTGTACCTTTTCAGAAATGTTATTTTCCAAATGCAAATGTAAGATAATGTGCACAATTCACATTATCCTCTTTATACAAATGCAAATTTCATTTTGTCTCAACCATTCAAGGGTAACTTTTAGACAAGAAAAACTACCCCTCAAAGTTCTATAGATAGAATAGTAAAACCAACACTGCTTACGTTGCAACTACAGCAAAGTAATGACTGCCAAAGCAGCCATGTAAAACATGTATTTTATGTTTGTGTGGTTATATTGTCTTCCAAGTGAACCATAAGATTTTCACTGCTGAAAATTTTGAATAGTTCAGCTTCTAAAACATTCTAATACTAAATACACGGCAACTGAGTAATCCTAGACACGCCTTTATAGGAAATTATGCATTCCAGAATAAAATCTTAATCTGGAACAACAACAAAAAAAAATTAGCAGATAGAAGTGAATAACAACAGCACAAAGCTAAATAATAATTCTTTGGGGTTATTATATTAGTTTAAGGTAATGTTACTGCACTGTAAAAACTAATCAGCATATCTTTAAGGCCATCTTCCTTCCTCGCTCTCCTTATCACAGATTTGATCAATAAATTACAAAACGGTGGGGGGAGGAAATAACAAATCCAGACAGTGGTAGGAAGGCAGAAGCACAAACTGTTTTCTGATTTTTCTGTTTCAGCACTGGAAGTTCCAACAGCTTTAACACTAAAAAGTACAGCATTATGTTAGGCTTCTCATACCAGGAAAAATTCTGCTTGGGAAATCCTTGCACTTAAAGTCAGGTTGCAGGCTTTTGAAATAAATTGCACCTAGTTTTCAATAAGCACAAGTTCCAACTCCTTTTCAGATGTGTGAGCAACGTTACAAAGATGATAAACACAGCACAAACATTAATCTAGTTAAACCCATCTCCATGTTGATGCTTGCAGACTGTTAGGAAATACAAGAGAAATAGAAGTAATGCCCTACTATTGTGTCAGTGATAAACTGAGCAGCAAAGCAACAGAGATGTCTGACAAGGAGCTCGGTGCAGAGATAGCCTCTGTGGAGGCTAAAACACTCTGTGGAGTGTTTTGTTTCCCTCATATCCAAAAGCATCTTGTCAGATCGGTTATTCTGTGCCACCGAGGCCAGTCATGTTTGAACTATTTGTACTGGTCAGGAAAAAACCTGAAATCGCCTTTCCAGCCTAGACTCTACACACCTCATTTGTCCTGTAGTAAATTGGCACAATCTAGTCTGGCAGGACTTGACAACAGAGTGATCATACTGTTGACAGATGTAACATTTTCTTCTGTAAAAACCTAGAACTTCAACAGGTTTCAAAATTTTGGAATTTCAAAGGCAGAATAAAAAGGACCAAAAAGTTCAGAGAATGCTCCTTTACACTTGGAAGACTGGAACAGAGGACTTTGCCAGACATGTTTTTACACACATTTTGAAGGTAATTTCTATCAAATATTAAAATTATTGAGCAAAAGCAACTTAAAAAAAATTTTAAAAAATCAAGATTTGGCTCAGGATCTTCCTCAGCCTTAAACAAGCATATCAGGAGCTGCCTCTATGAAGAAAACCGAGAAAGACAAGCCATTCTGTCCTGGCAGCAGAAATGCTCAATAGCCTACAACGTGCTCACTCAAAGCAGACATCAGTTTGTGGAACATTGCAAAAGTGGAAGCTGTTTGTTTTAATTAGAAACATCCTTTTGTGCCAGATCATGCAGTTTTTGGTATTTCTTTATCTATAACACATAGAACACACACGTGGGTTTCAGCACATTTTGTAACACAGTACATGCCAAGACCATTAAGGAAGAACGTCAGACTCCACAGGACACCTCTAGACATGCTCCATCTGTTTTGAACAAGTTTCAGCCACTGCCATAGGCTGGGCACACTGACCACCCATGCTCTGCACGTACACATCCCATAAATGTGGGAGAGAAAAGAGCAGCTAGGCTGCAGAGCAAACGATGATTTAGGGCAAGGTGTGCCAGACAAGCAGTAGGGACACTTCTTTCTTACAAGTTGTCAGAGATATTAAATTTGCATTGTACTAACTCAAGAGGTGTTACAAGTGATATACAAGTGAGCAGAAACTTTTCATTGTATATATTAGGATTGCCTCACTGAGAAGCTGAACTGTTGGAGAAAAGTGCTCGGATGATTTCATTCCTCAATTTTGCAAATTATTTCAAACTTTCACACAGTCAGGACAATACACTTAATCCCTAAACTTACATGTGCTTACAGATTTCAACCCATGAAACTGAAAAGCCTTTTAAAAATCTGACACCTTGTTTGATTAGAACAGCTGCACTGTTATTACTGGAACTAGATTCACAAGAAGAAAGAACAAGCAGCAATGTGAAAGCAAGGAATGCAGTTTCAGAGCATGCTTTAACCATACCCTAAAGCCTAAAATAATGCTGGTTTTGTCCTGCAACCTTTCATTCTCAACATAGCACTTACCTAGCAACTACACAACAGCAGCACGAGCTGGTGCAGTTCATTGCAACTAACAAAAGACTAACTTCTATCAATGCTAATTTTCATTCTAGTTGACAAAACAACCAGACTTACACAGTGGTCACAGTATAACGTTTGGATCCTGTGGCAAGTGAGGAGGAGATGAAGGGCAGGATGGCCCCTCCCAGCAAAAGGACAATGAGATCTATTTAAGCACAGCATGAAATGCCAAGGATAACTGATACATGGTCACTGATTAATTCCAGATCTGTGATGAGACAGACATTGCAGCACATCTCACCCACTCACTCACACAATGATAGCAATTCCTTTTTCCCCTCACAGGTGCAGTGGCAATTTATAGGCCTTTAAACTGCAGAATACCATCAGCAATTCAGCATTCAACAGCAGTCAACATCCTTACACTTCAGCTGCAACACTGCACCAGGGAGCAGGCTACAAACAGCCAGAGCAACGCTCCCACAAATGGCTCTTCTGACTTGAAGATCAGGCTATTAAGCTATAGCTATTCCTGCCACACAAATGGTGTTATTGTTACTTGATTCCATCCAATGAGCTGTGATCGCTTCAAGACATGTTTGACAGCATGCTGATCAGCAAAGAAGAAGGTAAATATTTGTAGTTTATGCTTTTAGTTTTAAAAAAATCATATTCCAAGAACAAGACTCAATCTACGCTTACAGTCAAAGCATACACAGTTATATAAAACATCACCTACATGCTACATGTCAGGTATTCCTGACAACAATCCAAACAACACAGAAGCTATGGCTTCAGCCACCCATTCTTAGCAATTCTAGGGGCAGCTGGACATCTGGAAATGTCAAACAACAACAGAAGCATTAAAAGTAGAGTAATATAATGCCTTGGAAACTATCATTAAAGAAAAAGCTCCAATCTGTAAAGCAGCAAAGGCTGAAAGTGACTGAAACTACAACCTAGCTTCAGGTCACCACCTGTGTCCCCCAGACAGTCTTTGTCCAGCCTAAATTATTTAGTTCTAATCTAATATCAGAATGAAGGAATATTTGCAAGGCTCTAAAACTGACATGAGGAAGACAGACATTATAAACACAAGCAAACAGAAAGCTGACTACCAGTACTCAAGATAAAAACATCCTTCTGTGGAGCACTGCAACTTTCCCTTCCAACATTCACGGAGACTGACCTACTTAACTGGAAATAAACCATCTACTTAAACATGAAGGGAGAGAGCGTGTTGCAAACAACGCAGATGGGGGAACTTTGATTTTTAAGTGAGGAGGGAAAAAAGTTAACAGATTACAGCAGACAGTCTGCTTTAACAGATTGCAAGAACAAAATGGTCATCTACTTCGTATTTAGGATGCTTTCACATCTTTGCTTGGCACAAGAGGATGGTCTGATCTCATCCATACCAGGCTGTGACTGACAAGTATTAATTGTGTTTACTGTTAAATATTGTCTCTTGTACTGATTTGTACACAATCACTCAGACCTTACAAATAAGAAGAATGAGCAATCCAAGTGGACTAAAAGTCAGGCACAAGCTCTATTTCAAATTAACAAGAGGGGCAGTCACAAATTTAAAAAATTATTTCCACCATTAAAGACTAAGAACAAGATGAGCCACTCTGAGAAATTTTCTGAGACTCTGAATGAAATAATTTACCTTCCTGTTGGTTTTGTTAAGCAAAAAAAAAAAAAGGAAAACTCCTGCAGTAAACATTCCAAATATTGTTGCAATAGTCAGTGTGTTTTAGAAATAATAATGAGCTATACTTACTACAACAGCACCCAATTGACACAGAATTTAAAAATGGAAAGATATTTTAATTATGCACTTTAATTCTTGACATAAAGATATGCAATTAGTACAAGGTATTTCACAAGTTTAAATACTTAAGAATAATAGCATTGGTAGAGTTAAGGGAAAAGATTTCATTAAAACAAAGTTCTGCTGAAGATTATTATGTGGAACAGTGAATTTGAACCACTCCCTGTATTCTGTCGACTTCACAAGACAATTTACATGCAATTAAGAATTCAAGTTCTCTAGTAGCTCCATTCCCTAGTTCCTTAAAGCGTTAACCAGACTATTTTAGTGGAGTTAATGAATCCCAAATTGCAAAGTCTCACACTGAATCAGAAGGCAGTTTGCTTGGGACAAGTCCTGACATGCCAGAAGTCAGCAGAGGGCACTGCAACACACCTACATATTAACACTTCGCTGCTCTTTTGGCCCTGAACCATAGGAGGTCAGGCAGGAGTGGAGAACTCTGCCACAGGCAGAAAAACTGCTGCTTCTTTCCATCATCAGTCAAGATGACAGGAATTCCTGATAGCTGCACACACAGAACAGGGCTTCACACACCAGGAAGTCACCACACCAGAATCAAAACCATAAGAGCCTCAAGTCTTCCCAGCTACACAGTATTTAAAGATCTGTTTCTTAGGGCTTCTAAGGGAAAGTATACACCTTCCAAACTCCAAACACACAGTTCAGAGACCCAAAGTCACTGAAATGGTTACATCTGAGAAGAGACCAGCAAGGAAAACAGATTTAAAAAGGAAGATCAAACGGACACTGGGAAAACAGGACAAGAAAGACATTCACAAGACCATTGAAATTAAGACGTCTCATGTCACACCACATCTACTTCTGTGCTACTTCTCACCTTTTGTTTCCACATGAATTTTTCTTTATTAGCAAAGTTAAACAATCTCAAAGCTGTCCAAGTTTTCATTGAACACTTTCACCTTCCTAAGGAACTGAACACTGCCAAACTATTTAAATCCCACATCTAGGAAACAAGGACACAAGACGGTTGAAAGGATTTATAAATAATATTTAGGACTCCCTTTTTAACAAAAATAATTAGGGCACAGAGGTGAGTGACCAATGGCGACAAGGAAATCAAACTACATAGTACACTATCCTTTATTGCCTTTTGCAATAAATCTGTGGGGAACAGTAGCTGTTCTCTTCATTCCCTGTGCTACTGGGAGAGGCTCATAGAGGACTTTAACTTAGGCAAATGTAACCCTTAGGAATTCAAGGGGGAAAAAACCCAACTAACTACACAAGAATTTGGTAATCAGAAATTAAGGTGCTCGGCATTGCTGCCATTTCCCTTGAAACCAACACAGTCTAAGTACCTAAAATAAGAATTCTCTGGTTGGTGTTCTTACATAACAAAGCAGAAACAGGTTGAGCAGCTTTATCTGGTGTAGAGAAAGCAAGAGTGTGCCTCTTGCCAATAGAGGCTTACATGTACAGTTTATGAGAAGACCACACTGACAAAGTACACCGACAATTCCTCCCACAGACTCTCTTCCAAACCTCGGCCGTCCTTTGCCAATTCTGGAACATGATGTTCCACTCTGCAAGTTGCAATTATGTGACAAGTCTCAGGGAGGGCCGGAAGAGGGCAAAGGACTGCTCCTCATCCAGGTGGTTGGACTGCAGAAGGAAAATATACCTGGCAGTAGGAGAAAGCTTCCTGAAAAAGTTGTCAGATGAAATTACACCAGACAGCTTAAAGGGGGATATCTGTCACCAACAAAACAGAAAAATCCTATTATGCCCTGCTGTGGGTCACACAGTCCTGCTACATACTTTATGCTAATTCGGATGTTTGTTGGACTGCTTTGTGAGCAGATTCACTTCATTTGCCTGGCAAAAACTCACACACAGCAAATCTCAGCTCAGGCACTGGGGATCCCAGAGGCACAGTGCTACCCAGCAAAGAGCATGAGGAAGACTCTGCTGCCCAAATATTACTCAACTTTAAGAGGGAGCATTATTCAAATGAGCACAATAACTCATCAGTTTCAGGAAGCAACAGTGCAGTGTCTATGAAAAAAAAAAATCAGAATAAACTGCAGTGCAGCCTTTCTCAAACAGAACTTACACAACACGTACCACGATGCTTCTCACCTAAGTTTGCCTCTTTGGCTTTCAAAAACTCAAGTTTATAAAGCCCAGTACACAACACTACCAATCTACCTCTTGGGCTGATAACCTATACTCAGCACAGACCACCATCTCACACTCGCAAGCATTCTTCTTGTCCTCTCAACTCTGCTACAGGTTTAAAGGGAAAAGTTACCTGATTTTATAGGTTACTTTGGATCAGTTTGGAAGTCACGGGTGCAATTTGTGCGTGACAGGTACAAGCAGCCCGAGCTGCCTGGCTCCGCAAGCCCGGGAAAGGAGCGCTCAGAGCAGGAGACACACGGAGTAACCACAAGCCTGGCCCAGGGCTTGTGGGACTTTCTGGGAGCGCAAAGACCCTTTGAGGCACACAAACCCCCCTAAGGGGAGCGCAGAGCGCCCGGCTCAGGAGGCTGGGGAAGGAGAAAAGGAACGCCACCCGCCGCTCATCGGGACCACCCCCACCCCGGGAAACAAGCCGCGTCCCGCAGCCCCAGCCTGGCACTCACACGACCGCTCGGGAAATCATCCAGGACACCATCGCGGCGGCGGCAGTGGCAGCGACGCGTCTCCTCAGCCGGCCGGGCCGCAATGGCCGCAGCCCAGCCCAGCCCTGCCCCGCCCGCCCCATTGGCTCCGGGGCTGCGCGCCTGCGCCTTGCGGCCGCTCCCGGCAGGGCGGGACGGGGCGGGATCTGTGTGGAGAGCCCGGCGGGGCGTGAGGGAGAGCGGGGCGGACAGGGCTGGGGAAGGTGTCCTACTCCTGCCTCTTCATCCAGGACCTGGCTAAGCGGCAGTGGCGTCCATCCTAGACCCCCACACGGATCCAGCCTTTGCAGATGACCCGCAAGGGAGAGGAACAGCTAGAAGTCGTTAAGATTGCAGTAAGGCACCTTTCTCCACTTCTCACCTCCTCTCTTTAAAGCAGTGACCAGCTCTAGAAGTAAGAGGGGTGGGATGCTCACCCCTTGCCTTGGTCTTTGGCCTGTGCTCCGCCTGTTCTCGCAATGCTGTAGGATGTCTGGCGTGCCAAAACATCCGTGTCATATACTGAAGTCAGCTCAGTTTGGCCTGCTGCCCTGGAGTGTGCTGGAGGGGTTAGATAAGGGTTCTGTACGTCACTGCCTTCCGAGCAGAGCAGGGGCCAGCCGCTGCCTGGGCTCCGGCACCCCTCTGAAGAACGACCAGAGGGTGCTCCTCCTCTGAGCTTGCTGACGAGCAGACACAAAGGTAGTTTAAGGTCACGACCTTAGGTGGGTGACACAGACTGCTACATGCAGTTAATCCAAAAGTGCAGATTACCAGAAAGGATTAGTGTCTGCCTGCATTGTTACTTTTGTTTCTTCCCCTCTACATCTTTCTACCAGCTGCTGCCCAAAGCCCAAAGCAAGACAGTCAACAGTGTAACCCAGTCTGGGTACTCTGCCAAAGTCACGGTCTGGCAGGTTGAGACATGAGGGAGAAACTGATTGCTTCCTGATACTTTAGTTAATCCATTGCAAATCATCTCTGCATATTAATTTTACACTTCCTGCAGAACTGTTTGCACACGTAAAAGGACAATATTTTGCTGAAGCTGACTTTTTTATCGTTTCTCAGAAGACTAGGTTGTATGAAGTTCTGTCCAAGCCATCGCTGAAAACATTCCATTTAACTCTTCTGATTTCAAGAAGTGTAACAGAGCAGTATCCAAAAGTGATGGATGTTGATGCTACTGGACATGCCACACAGCAGTTAAGGTAGGGAAAGTGTAGATTACCATTTCAGCACCATTCCTGCTGCCTCTCACAGTGCCACATGCCAAAGTCAGTGACACAATATCTAAAATAAATTAGTTCTTTAATGTATTTTTAAGTGGGGAGAATACAGTTTCTGCCTGCCATACAAAAAGAAGAAAGAGCTTAATCTGTGTAAGCTTCTGTCTTACTCAGATGAGAGGTGCCAGTTAAATGCAGGATGATTTCTGTTTCACAGGCAAGCACCAGAATTCCTAACCACTTACCTCCTACCACTAAAACCCAGCCAGGGGCATCTTCACTCCCCTGCAGCCTTCAAACACACCACACACAGTCAAAAGGCGGGAAAGAAAGAGGGTAAATAAAGAATTGTTGAACATTTAAACAATAACAGCATTTGAAAACTGTTGTTGTATACAAGTTGTATACTGAAATTTGAAGCCTGAAGTGAGAAAGTAGACAATATAAAAAGAAATTGTTTTTAACTATGCAGAAATTCTTGCAAACCATACTGCCCGTCTTGGGTATCTCCTCACACTGAGCTTTGTAGGGGGTTACTGATGCAGGAAGAGGTAGAGAGGAATTTGTTTGGGAGCAGTTTAAAGTACACTCATCAATCTTATTTTTGAAGCAGGCCTAACCTGAAAGCATTCTTCCTTTCGTTCAATGAAAGGAGAAATCCAAATCACTGCTTCTGTGCTCTTTGAATAACAAACCTCTCCAGTGGTAGACTGTGCAGAGGTAGTTCAAACAGCAAAGTATTTATAATACAAATTACCTGGCAGAGATTACATTTTAGGCTCCAGTTCTGTAAACTCCAGCTGCCAGCCTGACACTCCACTGAAGTTTGTAGCATTCCAGTCCATTTAGAGCAAATGGAAGGATGAGAGCTCTAGTTCATAGCATATGGAATTAAGAACACAATGCATTTTTTTACTGCAAGCAATTATGTTTGTTACTAGCTCAGAGAACTACTGTAGGAAAAGACTGATACTGTTTTTTTGCTGTCTGAGATGGTATATACAATAATTCCATAGCTGCATTATTTCATATGGAATATGTTTATACAAAATAAAAACTGTTTCTTCTCTAAGAGACATTTCTTTTTTCTTGCATTTGTTACCATGGCAATACTGTCTCTATTGGAAAACTAAATTTACATTAAAGAGACTTTTTTTTTTAAAGGGTAAAGGCAGATGGCTCCTGAGAGTAATTTATCTTGCTCAGAAGACTACACTTAATTTCACAGAATGTTTTGAGACTTAATTTATGCAACAAGCTGGGTGGTGGTTGCTGGGCCCTCAGCAGACAGGCACAGGGATGTCCCATGAACTTCCCTGTATTCTAGTTCACACACAATGCTAATTGGTGCTCTTGCATGGCAGAAACACAGGGAGCAGCATAGCAATTAAATCCGTGCCATGTACTTACTCAAACTTGGCATGTCTTACTCATATGTCTGTCTATTTCTGTGTAAGGAAGAGACTTACAGATATTTCATTATAAGATATTTTTAACTCCACTTCCAAAAGCTACTTAAAAATTACTTTTAATAGTTTTAACAGCGTTTGGGAAATCGTTTGTAAAGGCCACCTAACTTTGTCCCTATAATACAATGTACATATACAAACGCCAATATTTAGCTTTCACCTTTTTTAAAGGTAAACAAACATTTTAATTACATTGCAGCTGTGCAATCAGTGAATGAGCAGCATATAGGAAGACACAAACTAGTCTGTGACACAGGGATTTGATTCCCTGCATTACAAGGATACACTTCCCAAAGACAGCACCACTTGCATCACATATGTTAAAAATACACATAGGTTGACCACAGGCATGAGTTTTTCTTGGCTTCACTTTTTTATATTAATCTTAGATGAGTCTCAAATGCAGAATAATGTGGAAAAATAGATATTTCTTTCAGTCCCGAATCATACCACATACATTTGTAATTTTGGGATCAGAACACAGAACAGATGATGCCAGTTTATCTGTTAAAACAGTAATACAGAATGGATGAAGATGACTATTTCGTAGACTACTCTAACCTGATGCTATTACCATAATGTATTATTAATTAATATGGCTGAAATTTATGGTTCATACTACCTAAAAGTATTTAACTCTTCATCTGCCTTTCCTATGCATGAAGTAACAGCAAAGGCCTTGATCTCTAGAGAAAAAACCCCTTCTGCCCTAATTTGAAAGTGGTTAATTTGAAAGTGAGTGTTGGGCAATGCTATGGATGTTTTAAGAAATCAAAGCAGCTGAAGCTTTTGCATGGAATTCTGGACATGTCACTTTTTGCTCACGGCTGTATTTCAGCCTCCCAGCACAGCATCTTGCTGAGGAACACAGCAAAGCCAGTTGGTGTCTAATACAGCTGTGTCTTAAGTTTTTTTTATTCCAGCACCCAGACACAATGCTAAGAGGCCATGTGTTTATTTCTTTCAGAAATGTTTGTGTGAAATTTATTAACATTCCAAATTAGGAACGTAAAGCATACAACTTAATGAGAAAAAAGTTTGCAAATGGATGTCATTGCATTTTTTTTTCCATTTGGTAGGTTTAACCACTATTGTTCTCAGTTTCATTACAGTCTGACATTCCTTTTAAAGCTCTTGCTTCAATATATGTAAATGAAAGCCTTAGGTTTTGAATAATTCTTTTTCCCCTCATGTTCACAGATATACCTGCAAATGCAAAACCTGAAAACACAAACTGCAATATGATGTAAAATTCATGGTTTAAGGTGTTTCTTGACATCAGTTTCCAGATTTTCAGGGCCTTGACAATTCCAGTTAGTGCTGAATTTTAAGCAAATTAGAATTTGGAATTAAAAAGACATCTAGCTGGAGTTGTAGGATGACCACACTGTGTAGAGGGGAATCCTTACTAACAGAGAAGTTGGCAAATACAGCAGGCCCAGAGACTTTTTTTCAAGACTGTGAAAGAATGACATTTAGCACTGTTAATTCTGTGAGTTGTAGGTCAGGAAAAGCAGATAAGGCTGAGACAGAACTCTGAAAGCAATTCAGAACAGCCCTATCAATATAAAGCCAAAGCATTTTCATCACTCCAGCACCTGCCTCTTTTGACTGCAGCAGTCAATTCAGACAGAATCCAATTAGTCTTATAAGTACAAACATTAAAATATTACTATTTTAAAGAAAATTCACCGTGATGTGAAAAGGTTTATAATGCAACTGCTGATTGGTTTAATAAATTTTTAAAGGGTTACAATGGGTTAACTGCCTCCAGTTCTTTCTTACCAGAAACATAAAAGCAACTCATTAGGATTCTTTTTTTTAAGGGAAATGTGATCTAAAGCGGAAGGGGAAAGTTCAGAACAGCTCCATCTGAGACTTTCTCCTCACAGCAGTTGTACATCCATCCTACCTTATTGCTTCCATTTGGAGTTGAAAGCATATGAAATGCAGTCCCCACAAGGGCAAGCTGAGGCAGCAGAGGAGCTCATTTCCACCTCAGGAGGCTCTCACAAAGCTGCTCTGCTGTACCTGTCACTTCCTTGCTTCTGTGTTGATAAGGTATAAACAGAAATATCTGACATGTATTACATATGGACCTTCAAACATTACTCTGTGGATAAGTGTAACCATACCAGTACACCCCACTAGGGCAGTCCAGTGAAGAGATTTATGTAGTTGTTTCTCCCATGTTACCAAGTAGAGTGGCATTAAAGCTTGTTCAAAAGCTACACCTGAATGTTTCAGTTAATATACACCTCCCTCATGAGAACAGACCCATTTTAAATTATTAGCTACACATGATCTGGCATCTGATGATCCACTCTCTGGGATTTAAAATCTGCATACAGAGATGGACACCAAAGTCATAATATTCCTTCCTGTCTGGGTAGTATCATCTCAGCTATATTCTATCACTACTTGTGATGCATCGCATTTAATAAGTACAGCAATCTGTTGGAGATTGTTTTTAAATACACTTTCTGCTTTTGATGTTTCTGATCCCTGTAGAAAGCTTATGTTATTCTAAAGTCTGCTGACTAAGCTCATGTGCACACCAGCTGCATTTTGTCAGGGAACAATGATGGCCTTTTGAACCAGCTGACAGATTTTACTTAAAATGAAGAGGAGATACACCTTCTTTGGCAACACTCAGAATGTTGTTCAGCACAATATCTATTTGCAGAATGTCATAGTCTCCAGCTAAGCAGTACTTGTTCAACATTGTGACCCCAAAAAGGTGGAAAAAAAATTAGAACAGAAAGGACCCCAAGTTTTTCTGCTGCATAAGGATCACCCCATGTCATTTGGAGAGATGTCTTGTCCTACCTGTTCTTGAAGTCTTTCAACAGCAATTATGCACCTTTTCTTAACTATGTTTCCTAGTCCTTCATTATCCTACTGGGAAGCTTTTCCTCGTATCAAAGTTAAGCTGAGTCAAGGAGTATATCCAGAAGTTTTTATCCTGCTTCCCCTAAGTATGGAAGGAAACATGTTAATTTCCTTTGCAGCAACTTCAAAAAAAATAAACCCAGTACTTAAGTTGTCAAATCTTCTTTTGAATAAAGAATTCCTTATGAGGTGTTTTCTAGTCCTTTTGATACCTTTTCTAACCCGGCTTTTTTGAAATGCAAAGCCCAAACTCGTACACAGAGTTTGAGAAGAGCATGATCAGCACCAAGAGCTGAAGAACTACATCGTACATTATCCAGCAACTCAAAAGGCTTCCAGCAAGAGACAGTGGGCTATCAGGTTTCCTTTTCTTCTTTCCCACATTCTCAGGACAGCACAGCACTATTAGCTGGGAGAAATACTCAGGAACCTATGAGGTGGGATGGCAATTTCTGTGTACACGCCCAAGTTAGTCTTTAGCCAGCTGACCCCACTGTGCCTTGCTTTCTCATTCCAAGACAGGTCTAGTCAAAACTGACCAACAAATGCATTTAAAGGAGGTGTTTTATTAAACAATATCCTCATTTGTTTTTTCCTTGGAGCTATGCCATCTGTCTTCTCATTACTTGGGTTCCTTCTTCCCCCAAGAAGCGTCATCCCTCTGCATTCTCCCCTGAATTGGAGAAAAGATCTCTCTAGATTTTAAAACTGGAAAGGAATATCAAATAATTTCATCCAATTTAAACCCAGGACACAGAATCATTAATTCTTGTACCTGGTCAGGTAACCTTTATTTCCTGGAAGCAGTGCTGCTAACAAAGGATATTGATTTGAAGGCATCAGAACAATGGAATTTTTAAAAATTTTTGTCAGTAAATTTTTTTCCCCTCTAGAAAACTAGGCCTGTGGTTTTAAACTTTGAATTTGCCTTTATTTTCTAGTTTAGGTTCCTGCTTTGCTTTAAGTGATAAATTAGAGATGTTTTTATACACTCATTAGGTCTCCAAAAGGATTTATGCATGCATAAGTCACATTTCAATCTCCTGATAAATTAAACTGCAAGTTTCTTTGAAATTTTTTTAGTCCCTAAATGCTTTCTGGTAGATTTCTAACTCTAACCCCAAATTTGTCCTGCACTTTCATATACTGAACTTGGTTACCAAATTTATGTTAACTTCACAAACTTTCTGTTCAAGTGGCATAAGATAATAAATCTGCCACCCTTTTTTTGTTCTCATTAACAGAGAAAACAAAATGTTCTTGGATGCTCATAATCAGCTGTTTGTCCTCTGACCCTTCCTTGCACACTGCTTCTCAAACTCCTGGCTACCAGTCCAAATGTTTTGTTGATGTCTGTCTTTGGAGTGCTCACCCAACACAGGAAAAATTACTTTCCTTTCAAAGAGCCCAGGTTATTAAACATTTCCACAAGGATGCTATTGACCCTTGCTGGAAGCTGAGTTACCACGAGGTTTCCCAAGATTTTTCAGGCAAAGGGGAAAGACATAGCTGGATAGAAGCACCCATGGCTCCTCACTCCTCCAAGCACAACAAGGACAACTCCTGCTACACCACCTGACTGCTCTCTCCTCCTCCTCACCTCCCAGGCTTGTCCTGAAGTGCAGAAATCAAAGCATGTTTCTGTAATATATGTCACAATCATACAGAGTGTGCAGTAGAGCAACAGTAACAGGATCAACAGCCCTCATATGGTATCTGACTCCCAATTTGCAAAGCTTCTAGAGGCAACATTCATTTCCACCCTGCAAGAAACAAGTACTTGCTTCTTGCTATGCAGAGTGACTCAAGTCAGCACTGAAGAAAATTACATAGAAAAAAAAATAAAGTTAACACTTGTGTTTGCTTTCTTGTTCAACATTGCCAAAAACAGCAGATAGAAACAACAAAATGTCTCTCTTGGTCCACAGGTCTCTACACTTGTTTCTGCCTGAAAAATATTTTTCCCAGGTTCTGTAGCAAGGAAGTAGTCCTTTAGTTTTCTCCTCTGTTACTTAAGTAGAACATTGCCAGATAACAAAATACATTTCCATGTAGTCTGGTATCCTCAGAATACAAGTGCAAGCTGTTTAATACATCAGCAGTAGTTGTCAAAGGTGTGAAGCCTCTCTGGGGAGCAGCAGGAGGTTTGCACGTGACTTTTGTGGACTGTGAGAAATCCCTATCAGTGTGTAGTACTACCCACTCAGAAGGCAGCCTGGAGATGTCTCTCATATTTGAAACTGCCACCTTTTACAATAGCCTTTTAGTTCTTAGGGAAGTTAACTCTGAGGAAAGGAGCACAGTCTTTCAGCCTGTCTAGACATTCTGGATGCTGAATGTTTAATAGGCTGGTGTAGCATAGCTGGACTATAGCAGTAGAAAGTAATGGAGGCAGGAAAAACAATAGGCAGAACTTCTGGTTTAACAGGCATAAATACACTGTGTCTGCAGCTGCTCTGCAGCCTGCAGGAGGTTAGGAAACAATCATCCACTTATGTCAAAGACGCGCTGTCTAGACAAATCAGGGCTTCACCTTTTTTTGCATACCCCTTGTCTCCCAGAATTTGCTAGAAATAATTGTTAGACATCAAAATTTACGCAAAAGGCACTCTCCAGCAGGTCAAAAATGAGTATCGGTAGCTGGTTTGGCTTCCTTTCACACATTATTAATGTAAGGACACAGTTCTTCCGCATGCTCTTTTTTCCTCCTCTCTCACACACATTTTGGAAAATAATCCATCAAGATACATGAAACCTGAAGTTTAAAAAAAACCCTGACAAAACTAAAGTGCAGCCTAAATTTTCAGAAACCTCAGCAGCTGATCTCCAAAGTACTTAGGATCACAAATTACACATGATGGATGCTCCTCAATTAAATGAGCATCAGTTGTTGATCAGCTGAATTAAAAAACAAAGTCACCTTTATGGTTTTGAGTGACTTGAATGTTTGTGGTTGACCCAATGGGTTCATAGGCATAAAACAAGTACTCAAGTTTCACCATCCTTAGTATGGAACAAGTCTTGTAGCTTATGCAAATGCTGGAAGGAAGACGAATACCTTCCCTCACTTAATTTCCCTGCAGATGAGTTGCATCACAACTATAAGCACCACTAAATTTCTCTTGTATCAATTACTTGTCTTGGTTCAGCAGTTATCAAACACATGCTTTCACACCCCTTTTTTGTCTGAAAAAAGTTAACTTAAGCAACATGAAACACAAGCGTTAAATTGTTGGGTTGTAATTTAAAGGGCTCAAAGCAGTTTATGATGTAAGAAAATTGGAGTCAACACAAGGCTCTGAGGTGGTTCTTATTGCAACCATTTCCTTGAACTTCCATTTCATCTTTCCATTGACATTAATTGCAAATAAGAAAGACAGTGGATTGCATTACATTTAGGCATATGAGAGACACAAATTACAGATTTAATAAGAGTCATTTAAGGCCTCCTCCTGTAAAGGGAACACCTCTCTCCTGCCCAGCCACACAGGCTGGCTCATCACCAGCCCTGGACCTTGACCTTTCTGAATCATGTCAGCGCTGTGTGCTGTCAAGTCTGCTTCAGGTAAATAACCACAGGATAACAGATCCATCAGACATGGCTCGATGGCCTTTCTGAATGCAGTTTCCGTGTTAATGCAGTGCTTTTAAATACAGACCAGACCATACTGGGGAATAGTCTCTCTCATTACAATTACAATTGCAACTTGATGTTTTGTAATTTGGGGTCATCTTTTTAAGATATGGTCAAATCATGACTACTTACAGGTAGCTACTGCTGCAACTTAGTAACACTAAAACAAAAGTTCTGGGAACACTGTTCTGATTAAAAGTGAAAAGATGAAAGAGAAGGGAGAAAGAGAGGACCAAAAGAAGAAGATATATCTTCAGTTACCTTAATTTTGCCTCACTTCAGCTACTTCTGATATTTAAGCTAACAAGTATTTTGATCCCCCTAGTTTGTACACTAGAGTAGCTGGTGCATGCATTGAGAGTTTATTTACTGAACTCAAGAGTTTTCTGTTGGCTGAACTTCAGCCAACTGGACAAGAAGAACCAATTTCTACTTATTCCTTTTGCAGTAGGCACTACAGGAGCAACAGCAAGGATACAAATGTAGGAAGCAGGTCCAGCACTTCTGGGATGGGAATCCATGGAAGATAACCTTAGGGAGATGGAAGATTGAGAACTGGATTCCTTTGGTGCCAAAAAACCAATAACGAACATGTCATACATACCCCAGGGGTGCCTGGGGAAAGGACAAGAAGCAATGAGCACAACCTGAAATGCAGAAAAGCCCATTTGAACTTAAGAAAATACTTCCTCCAGTATGATAGATTGTCCAGAGGGACTCAAGTCTCCAACCCTGAAGAAATATTTAAAACTTGGTTGGACATGGCCTGAGGAGCCTTCTGTAGGTAGCCCTGCTCTGAGCAGGGAGAGGTCAGACTAGACAAAGTCCAGAGGTTCCTTCCAGCCTCAACTAGTTCATGACTCCAAGACAACCTTCTCATTCAATTAAATGACACAGCAACAGCCAAACAATCTACTGCTCTTAAATCCAAGAAGACATGCAAGTCCCTTCTCATCTCTATGCTTATCTAGGATTATGCCTTTTCAGACTGTCATTGTAAGATGCAATGTTTCACTACAGTTCTTGCAGTAAGGGCAGACTTAAATCAATTCCCTTTATAGGGCCAATTTTTAATGTTGCCTAAACAAATGTGACAGACCCTGAAACACTTCTAATGAGAACAGTAAATTAATCAAAGAAGTTACTGGACAAGTAGAAAATGTGTGATAGTTTTAATTGGGATAGCAGTGCCAGGAAAAATATGAAAGTACCACTGGTTGATCAGCACAGAATCAGTAACAATTTGCTTATACCCTGTGCCAGACAACACTATGAAACATTAAGAATTAACCCTTACCAAAGGGATAGATATTCTTAAATAATAGCTATTATTGAATTGCAGAACACTAATTTATTAGACTTTCCTGATACAGAAAATCCACAAGACAGGCAACTGGAATACAGGAAAGAAGCCTGCGTGTCAGTTTTACGCCAGTTGGCAAATGATTTGCTGGCAGGAAAAAAAAAAGTAACAGCACAAAAATATTAATCAGACAGTTTGTTAAAGAGTGCTTACCATGTGATAAGCACTGTACTTGGTAAGATACAGGGGGAAATGCTATAGTTGCATTAAGAAAACGCAAAGGAATTTGGATAGGAGAGTAGTAAGTAAGGCTGAGAAAGGATGTTGTAGAAATCTCAAAAAAAAAAAAAGTAACTAGTTTGGTTTTTTTTCTAAGCCATTAAGGGCTTTTCTTTCTACCTCAGTTTCAGAGAGGCCCCACCATCTTCCTGTTAATATTTTTTCTTCCCCAGACCAGCATAAGGAACATTGTCCTGTTCCCCATCTAGCACACACTTTAATGGTAGCTGAAAATCAGCTGTTTCTTACCTCAGCTTTAGTCCTTTCCTGAAGTCTCCTATTTGCTTTTTATTGTGCGTATTGTAGAGCAACCTTGTAAACCATTTCCTTACCATAACCTGTTTTAATTGAGTCAGGATAAGCAATACCAACATCCAGATAAATTCATGTTGCTATGGCAAGTGTTGATCAGACTGCTGTGACCTTGAGGGCACAGGCACATCTGCACTCCTGCCTAGCGATTTCAACTCTTGTAAGGGGGCAATGCAGAGGGAGGGACAGAGTCCTGGTCCTCATTTGGCATTCCAGAGAGAGTGTTTATTACACCTCTGCTGTAAAAGGGTCCAGGGATAAAATAAAGCTCAGAGAGGTCAGGAGGAGCAAGGGTTAATCTAGGGATAGAGAGGAGGTGGTACAAAAGCAGGACAAAGGGAAGGGCCAATGGGATACATTAAATCTGCATAAAGCAGCGAAGTGCATTGGGAGAAACCTCTTTTCTTGCCAGGAGGTTATCACCTAAAAAGATTCCTTCCAGGGCAGGATTACAGAGCCTTCCTTAGGAGGCCCACTGGCCTCCACAATTTCAGTCCCAAGCTGCTGTTAATGGAACCCCTGCTTTTGTAGGGAGCACCACCCCAAAAGATAGAGAAGCTAAAGGTTATGGGGGAGGAAGCTTCCTGCACTGCAGCCCCAGTACAGCACTTAATAGTTTCTTTTAAAAATACACAAGTTTTAAAACAAAAATGAAGAAAATACTATCAATAAGATTAGAAAACCTCTGTTCCAAGTACTTCAACGCACTTTAACAACTCAGGAGGCAGAAAACTCTAGCCAGATAGAGCTGCACATTTTTATTTTTTTTTTTAACTTCCCTTCTTTTATCTTTACCACACAATATCCTAATGATCTCCAATGAGGAAAAGAACTCAACCCACCTTCCAGTTAATTCAACAAAGATCTGTAAGTTTATTTCAGTGATGAATATATCCTGCTCTTTTTATCAGTAACAGTATTTACTCATAAAATGATCTACTTAAACAGCTTTCATCCAACACAGAAATTCCTCGACAATATTCTGGGAAATTTTAGTACATCTTAAAACTGAAATAGAGGTCTGACATAAAAGCAGTAACTGCTTCCACATGGCTGTTTGTGTTTTCAGTGATTTTCTTTTTAGTGTTTTTAGATTATCTGCTAACTTTCAAAAGCCATTAATTGCAAAACCACAGAGATAGCAACGGCCAAACACTTAGTATTAGATAAAAATACTCACTCACCAAATAATCCACAAACCTGGTGCTACAGGAACCCATGTGAGAGAAGCCTATATTTCCACACACTTAGTTATCTTTCTAGTTAAGGCAACCCCAGCAGCAAACTATGTCTTACTGATTGGCTTTTATATAGCTTAGGTGTGGGGGGATGGAGGGGGGGGTGGGGAAGAAGCACCACTGGAAGTGAAAGTTCATGGGAAGGTGATTAATTAATTTTAAGGGTGATTGTTTCAGGTTTTATGGGTGAGTGATTGACAGGAGAAAGGTGCATTGTAGCTGGGAGCAATCTAAGGTAAGGCAGGCCCTTTCAGGAGCACCATCAGCACTGCTGAGGCTGCTTAGGCTCTGAGTAACATCTTATTTTTTGTCCAAAATACTGGAGTTTAGTAACATCTTTAAATTTCCTTACAGGAGTTGAATGATCTGTCTTGTGTTTGCAAAGTGATCACATGATTCTCGTTATGGGGCCAGGAAGTAAAAAACCAACAAGTCATCTCTTCATTGCACTAAACCCTGTCATGGTGTGGGGAAGAGATCTCTTGTCTCAATGGGAGCAAAAATAAAAATATTGGAGTAATGGAGGTTCTTGATACCCTGATAGTTAATTGCAAGTCAAACAAATCCTTAATAAGAAGGATGGCCTTCTTTGTTACCAGAGGGCCATCCAGAATGGGAGGATAGGCCAAGCAGCCTGCAGATGGCATAAGTCACAGAATAATTAAGGTTGGATGGTCTATTTGAGAGATAGAATTTATCATCATGATTAAAGAAGTTTTTTTTACATTCTAGTTATCATAATAGTAATACTAATCATGGTACCTTGTTTCCTCCAATACATTCTACAAGTAATTAAAACTATTAAGGGAATCTATGTAGTTCAAAGAGGAGGGGGAGATGTTGGACTGTGAAAAAGAGAGGGCTCTCTGAGTTCCTCAGAGAGAGATCAAAATGCAGGGTTTGAATTAGATCCTTTAGAGAAATTAAAATATATTAAGCCACACAGACATGAAATAGAGGTAAGCTTTAGTTTACAGTAAGTAGAATTATTATTAAGTTGCATAAATATGAAGTAGAAGTACAAATCTTAGTTTTAAGTGAGTAAAAATATGTTTTAAGTGCCTTAGAATCTAATATAAAAAACACGCTTCAGTGAAACCTCAAAAACATAGTTCTAGACATAATAGAAAGATAGGAAGAATATTACTCACATTCTTCAAATAAAACAGACAGACTATACGCGCAAGCTATATGTAAGGATTAACACCGCTTTCATACAATAAATCTAAAATTCTAATAGGTTAAAAAAATACTCCAGGTTCGTGTTTTTAGCTCATTAGGTAATTTGTAAATAAAAATCTGTGTACTGGAGCGAGAGCACTCACTCTCTTCCTCCATCATCATCATCATCACTACCACCACATGAAAGAAGAAGAGGAAGAACGAGAAGAAAAACCATCTGCCTCTTGAGACTGTACCAAGCTGCAGCTTCTACTTCTAATTGGGACTCTATACCAGGAAGTTTTTAACACAGACTTGAACACTTTAGACTCTTTGTCTTTTGAAACTGGTGTGCCTTTACAATAAAAAACTGTTACAGGCTGACCAATATGCCTAAAGCTCAGTCTGATTCTTGAGCAGCACCAAGCCTCAAGCTGGCATCAGCAGCAAGATGAAAAGCCAGAAAGAAACTTGAGTGAAAAATCTAACATTGCTAGAATGGCCACTAAAATGTTGCACCACTGCTGCTGTGCATCATCCTTGCTCTTTATGCTTGCCCATGGGTTGAGTGACCAGTAGAAGTGGCATCTTCCATATGTGCCTTGAAGAGACTGAGAGCATTTTCCTTCAAACAAATTCAAACAAGTTGTTTTAGATGGAGACATTATGTGATAAGGCCAAAGCAGGGTCATGCAGTTTTACCTTATTAATTAAGTCATTAAGTATTCAAGGAAAGGCAGAGACTGAGAGCCTTGCTATCTCTATTCCCTTTCTGCCTTTTGCCTCTATAGCGTGCAAACCCATCAGGAGTGGGAGGGACTGTTTGATACCAAGGTCTAGAGCTGGTCTAACGATGCTTTATCCTCAGGCTGCACTTAAACACTTACTGAAGAAAACAGTGGCAGCTGTTTGAAGGTGGTGCCATCCCCAGCTGGAGGGAGGTAGCCAACCCCAGGGCAGGGTCAAGGGGTGAGCACATCTCAGCAGCTCCAGGTCTCAGTAGAACCCTCCCCTGCAACTTCATTGGGCCAAGCTGGCTGACCGTGTATTTAAAACAGTTGTGGGGTACCCCAGAGTTCTTTTTGCTGACTCAAGGCAGTGGTTATGGGTGGCAGGAAAGGGGGCCAGGGGTTGTACAGGTTGATACCTTAAGATGCCAGCAAACTTCTAAGGAAGACAGTGTATTGAAGCCTATGTTTATTCAAATTGTTCAGCCGTTTTTTTGGTGCTATCTCATAAGCTGGAACAGAAAGAAATGTTGGAACTGGAATATGCTGTATTCATCTGTTCTAGGCTATAAATTGACTGAAACATCAAATGAAGGCTCAGTAGTGCTCCTTTCTGTAGTCAACATTGATGGAGTGGCACCCTGTGAATGACAATGTTTTCTTTTGCAGATATGGTTGGAGTGATTCACAAATGCAGTAAACTTATATCTTCCTCCATTGTGCATGGTAGCAACAGCCGGGATGGTATTAAAGAAGTCCTGAGGATGATACCTGTACACAGTGGGGTGCTGTATTCACCTGCAGTGTAAATATAGCAGTAAATTTGCAGCCTTTTTACAAATGCAAAAGCAAAGACACAGGTTTGTCTCTACGTTAGGAATGGTCAATTGCCAGACCCAGATGGAGAGTGACTGTAGACAGTTGGAGATTTGATAAACCACCATACAGGATGTTAGTGGTAGCGCTGGGGAGGTAATGCCACAAACCACAACTTTTACTCTCATGCACTCTTGTACCTCCTGGTGTTTAATGCAGCCTTTGCATCTACATTAAACAGCTGTCTTTAAAGAATCATGCTTTCCCACTGGTTTTTTGTCCCTTTCAGTGTTCAAGGACTGCCTCACCACTCAAATAATTGTGCTTTCTAAGAGAATGCATTAAGAAATGCCCATGGACTCTCTGTAGAAGGTAAGACAATCAAATCCAAAGTTGGCTTTGTATTAGAAGTAAGTGATGTTTGATGAAAAATTTGTTTTCTCTTGTTGATGAATTTTAAAGTTACAAAACTCTTAAACCAACCCGTTAAATGTAGATTCCTAATTTTCTGCTGCTGAACACTGGAAAACATTAAATGTGACTGTAATGGTTTGAAAGCAAAACCAGTGAGAGACTCCAAGTCAGAGATAAAATTTAATAGGGGAAAAAAAAGAAAAATAAAATACATGCAATAGTACAAAAGAAAAACCACTGACAGAGTCAGAATACAATCTGACATCCCTCTAGTTAGGGTGGTAGTAGCAGTGCAGATGAAGTGGTCTTGTTGAAGTAGCAATCATGTAGAAAGGTCTGGTAACCCTTGTCGTGTAGAAACCAGTGGGTAAGGGCTGCCTTGGTGTTCCAAATCTCAGTTTTTATCCAGGTAGGAAGTGTTTGGCTCCTCCTCTTGGGTGGAGCATCTCCCAATGGGATGATGTAATTTTATCAGTCATGCAGTGGGATTCAGTGGCCCATTAACAGAAGATACCTTCCTGGAGGAAGGATGGGTCCTGAAAGAGATAAAGAACACTGCCCCACCTGGTTTTTAACAGATGGCTCATTCATTAGCAGAGGCTATCTCCCACAGAGATAAGAATCACTGCCCCACCTAGTTTCAGCAGATGGCTATAGAATACACACTTTTGGGCACATCTTTACATTGTAGCCTAGGACAGTGACTTTCCAAATTTCCAAGGAATTATGAATTCAGAGGAAACTGAAGCTACATCCCAAGGAAAAGTAAGATAGATCTAGAAGTATATAGCACATATTTTAGAAATAATTAGTTTAATGTTAATTCTGCTTAAGAGTTGTGATGCTGACAAGTCATTTTGTCTTTCTCTCTCAATTTTCCTTCCTGTAAAATGGAAATAGTAATTTCTAAGTGAGGCATTTATCTGTATGGAGGAGGTGCAATTACTACTAGTACAGGCTGCGCTGCATTTCAGTCTGGAAGTTAGAAAAAGCTCTCAGTGAATATCTTGATTTTGCACCTAACCAATGTGTATACTTTCAGGAAGTAAGAGGTGAATTTGTCCACAGTCAGTTTCCCAACAGAAGCCCTCCTTCCCTGGGGCTCAGCCTAGAGCTCTTTTGCTTTATTTTTTTTGTGGACATCTGGCTCTGAGTGTTGCTTGTGAGCTCCGAGAGGAAGATTGCTCTGGTCTTGTCAGAGTAATCTATAGCAATCTTATGCCACTTTCTTCAAAAGATGTATGACATAACATCCCTAATCCTTTCAGTCTTACGAATTTTGGTGCTTTGACTTTTCAGTTCAAATATTCCCTAATATTTATCAAAGAAATAAGGGAGGTGTTGCTTTGAAAGGGGAGTTACTATATTGGCTTGATGCTTGCAAAAGCTTCTGATAAAGGAAGAAATCCTAGTGGAGTGTGATATGGCACAGACTGTTTAAAAAGTTAGTGTCTAAGCTATTTTCGGGCCTTGGGCCACAGCACCATGACTTAATTTTGTTGAAGACAGGTTCTGAGTTGATGTATCCATATCCTGAGCATTTAGTGCTCTCCCAATTTCTACCACTTCACAGACAAACAAGGAGAGAAGGAAGCAGCAAAGAAGAAATTAATAAATTAAGAGAGGCCAAGAAAATAAGTTGCTGGAGGTGGAAAATGTTCACCACCTATGGATCTTGTATGCTGATCCACCCAAACATAGTAATTTTGATGTTCCTAAAGCACCTATGGGTTAAAAAAAGCTGCTCCAAGAGGAGTAAGTGAAAGAGAGAAGAGCTGAGATGTGGATTGCTGGGGAGTGAAGCTGCCCTGAGATATATCAAGGCTTTCCCTTGAGCTGTATCCTCCTGGTCTAGCTCAGTGGTGTCGTGGGGAGCAGGGCAAAGTCCTGCCCATCTCACTTGGCTTCTAGGAACTGACAGCTAACTGTGGGAATCATCATCTCAGTGTTGATGTTACTTGATCATACTGGTATTTTCAGGTGATTAACAACTATAAAATGGTTCTGCATTGAACAATAGCCTTCAGTGAATTCTAACTGATACTAAAACATAATTCTGATGTCAGTGCCTTAATATGAGTTTTTGGAAAAAATTAAAAATATTTGATTCTTAATATTTTGGTATTCTGTGATAAAGTCACAAGTTTGGTCTACTAGAATGATGTAAATTGGCTTTTTTGGGGTATATTTAATGTTTTGTTGCACATTAGTGTCATTTAATTGTAGAGTTCAGTAATATCTCAAATTACTCTTTGATTAAACAAAGAGGCAATGAATACAAGACCTTTTATATGATTAATATTTTTAGTTAGTTTTTAAACTTCTCCTTATACTCTTTATAGATAACTGTCCTGTACTTACATAGTTTTTGTTTTTTTCTGAAAGACTGCACTACACTTTTGTTGGTTGTAGCATTACCTTGGAACATCAATGAAGATCTCATTAAGCTCAAATGCACTACAATTGCTTCTGCAGCTTCTAAAGAGCTCACCTCCATCCATTCCAGCCTGGGATGCCAGACATCTATAGGTTCTAGTATAAATGTAATGTCTTGTAAATTGTTCTAATCCTAAACTTGTCATTGTGAATGATGAATTGATTTTTTTTTTGTTTGTTTTCTGTTAATTAACTTGTACCAGAAGTTATTTGTTCCATTAAAATATACAGGAATGTGGGAAGTTGGCACTCGTGATTTATGGCTTTCACCTTATAATCTATTTTTTGAAAATGCACTATTCAAATTTGCTTTTAGTGCTAGATAAGAGATCATTAACCTGCTGTCTTGAGGGCAAGCATACCAGTGAAGGCAGGCAGAAGTTCAGGAAAGCTACACCTCCAGATAATGTGAATGAAAAACTCTTAAAATGCAAACGTGCCTTTACAGCATGACTACAGGATCCATGGAAAGAACAACAAACTGAGAGCAACTGCTATAGAACATGGCTTCATGGCTTCTTCAGGTGTCGCAGCCCAAGCTCTCAGCTGAAGCCCCTACAAGTCTCTGAGCTGACTTCTTGGATATCCATTGTTTTCTGGAATCCAACAGAATGCAATAGTGTTTTCTAGATCTGAAATGTTCTGTCTCTAAAAGCCTCTGAGGGACTAAACTGGCATTACATTCCCAAGGAGTTCTGTAGTCTTTGCAGTAGGGAAAAGTGGATGGGTAGGTGTCTTTGCTGAACTCCCGAACAAACTGACCTCACAGAATTCTCAGAATGACTAGGTTGGAAGAGACCTTCAAGATCATTGAGTCCAATCCTCCAAAACCTCCTTGCCCATCCAGGCAGGATGTTTGCCTCGTAGACTCGCCTTTCAGCACACAGGGACAGTTTGTTCCTGTGCCCTCAAGATCTCTGCTTTGAAGCATGCCCACCTTTCCTGAACTCCTTTGTTTTAAAGGGCTACTTCCACTTCACTCTGAATAAGTCTCCTAAATAGGCCAAAGTCTGCCCTTTGGAAGACCAATGTAAAAGACTTATTGATATTCCTCCTGATTTCACCAAATATTGAGAATTCTATAATTTCATGACCACTACGCCCCAAGCGACCTCCAATCACCACATCTCCCACCAGCCCATCTCTATTTGCAAACAACAGATCTAACATAGACTATCCCCTGGTGGGCTCACCCACCAGCTGCATCAAAAAGTTGTCCTCCGTAGACTCTAAAAATTTCCTGGACTGCCTTTTTCCAGCCATATTAAGTTCTCAGCAGATTCTGGCAGGTCGAAGTCGCCTATAAGAACAAGGGCTGATGATCCTGAAACATTATCTAGCTGCTTACAGAATAAGTTGTCCACCTCTTCTCCCTGGCTGGGTGGACGATAACAGACTCCCAGTAGGATGTCAGCCTTGTTGGCCTTGCCCTTAATTCTTACCCACAGGCATTCAACTTCATTGTCCTGCATTTCAATACCTAGGGAATCAAAAGCCTCCCTAATATAGAGGGACACCCTCCACCTTTCCTGTCTCTTCAGAAGAGCTTGTAGCCATCCAGTGCAGTGCTCCAGCTGTGTGAGTCATCCCACCATGTTTCTGCAATGGCAACTACATCATAGTTCTGCTGTTGCACCATGGCCTCCAGCTCTTCTTGTTCATTACCCATCCCGCATGCATTGGTGTACATGCACCTCAGCTGGGCTACTGATTTCACCCCTAACTCAGGATTACCACCCTTGGGTCTGCTTCTAGACAGCCCAGCTGCATCCCTTCCCCCTTCGAACCTAGTTTAAAGCCCTCTCAACAAGGTTCTGCCAGTTCATGAGCTAAAAACCTTTTGCCCTTCACTGAGAGATGGATCCCATCTGGTTCCAGCAGGGCAGGTGCCATAAAAGTTGCCCCATGATCAAAAAATCCAAAATTTTGCCTATGACACCAACCCTCGAGCCACTTATTAATGATGTGAGTTCTCCTATTCTCTTTAGGGGAGAGGGTGCTGCAGATGGCAGACCTGGTCCTGGCTCTCAGCATGCTGGTGCCTGGCTCATGGGGTACCCTTGCCAGCCTGGCCTCTCACAGATGGGTCAGGCTCCAAGGGACCACAGCGGAGCATCTGGTCCAACCTCCCTGCTTAGCAGGGCTCTCCTGGATGACATGGCACAGGGTTGTGTCCAGACAGTTCTTGAGTATCTACAGCGAGGGAGACTCTGCACCCTCTCTGGACAACCTGTTTCAGTGTCATTTGCACGGTGAAGAAGTTCTTTCGCTTCTTCCCGTGGAACTTCCAGTGCATCACAGCAACACCTTGCCTGTTGCTTCGTCTCCTGTTGCCTGGTGCCGCCGGGCAGAGCCTGGCTCCATCCTCCTGGTAACCCGCCTTCACACATCTATGTACATTAATGAGCTTTCGGTGTGGTGCGCCTTAAGGAGGGTGTAGGCGAGCCCACGGAGGACGGACAGTCGCTTCTTCCAACCAGGGGAAGCACCCCGGAGAGGCTGTGCCGAGCTCCCGCCCTGGCACCGGACGCAGGGAGCGGGTACCCCGCCAGGGGCAGATCAGCGCGGGGCTGCAGGTGAGGCTCGTGCTGCTCCGACCGGGGCTGGGCAGAGGGCGACGGGACGAGCCCCCGCGGGGTCCCGGTGCCACCGCAGCGGCCGCGGACTCTTTGCCGCGCTGCGGCCGCCAGCTCCGAGCTGCTGGCGGAGGGAGACGTCGCGCGGCGTCGGTCGCCATGGCAGTGGGACTGCGTGGGCGGAGTGCTCGGGGCCGCAGCGCGGCGGGCGGGCGCGCGCGGGAGAGAGGGAGGGAGGGAGGAGGTGAGGGAAGGAGCGCGCACCCCCGGCCCGCCCCCGCCCCTCGCTGGGTGTTTGTGTCGGGCTGTGGTGGCGGCGGCGCGGCCGAGGGGCTCATCCTCCCGCCGCTGCGAGCCCGGCAGCCCCGCGCCCGTCCCCGCCCCACGCCCGCCATGCGCGGCCCCTAGAGCAGCGGGCTTGGCGGCTGGTGCGGTGTATGCGCGGCGGCGGCCGCCATGGCGGTAGAGACGCGGCCAGAGCTGGTGGGGAAGCGGTTCCTTTGCCTCGGCGGCGAGGAACCGCCGGAGAGCGGGCGCTGGCGGGCCGGGGTCATCCGCGCCGTGTCCCAGCGGGACTCGCACAGCCCTGACCTGGCGGTAAGAGCCGCGGCTCGGGCCGGGCCGGGGGCTGCGGCGGGGGGCGGCGGGCCCGGCGTGACACAGCCCCGCGCCCGGGCACAGTGACGTGGAGCCGGGGGTCACGGCTGGCGCCAGGTGCGGTTCCTCGCGGCGTACGCGGCTGCTCCGTGCCCCGGCCGTGCGGCCGCGGTGAGGCAGGGCCAGTGGCTGGCCTGGGCACCGAGGGACAGTCGGGCTGCCCCTGGAGCAGGAGGGGAGAATGCGGCTAATCCAGGGGAATGCAGGAACTGCCGCCGCGTAGCACTGTTCGACTGGGTCCGACGCGCCGGTGAACGTTGTTATTAAAAGAATGTCATTGTTTCCCTTCCTTTCATGCTCGCTGTCACTGTTTTCCTAAGGGGTGTAGGAATGTGCGTGTAGGTTAGCGAAGGAGCCAGGATATGCTGTGTTGTGCTCAGACACACTCTCGATATGGGAGGGAAACGGCCAGGATTTCCTTGGGTTGGTGTTCGGAATACATAATCTGTAAAATGGAGTTTTATTGTGCTCCTCGGACTTGGTCGTTATATTGTTCGTGAATTCCGCAGTCACAGGAGTGCTGTGTTACTTCTGTGTTGCCTCTTGCCTTGTTTTTGTGTTATTTTGTGCTTCTGAAAGCACATTTAAAAATATCACGACTATGTAAATGGGCATTACGTAGGCTGAAAGAAGGAATCACCGGACTGCGCTGGGCAATCCATATTGCTGCTGGCAAGGGGGAGGCGTTCACAGCCCGACACTGGTCGGCGTGAAATGTTGCCTTTTTTACAAACTCATCAGGCAAACAATTGCCTGGTGGTAGAGATTATCGATTGCTTAGTTCGAGGAGCGTGAATCAGAATTAGGAACTCTCGTTTTCATTCGTTCCAGACTTCAAGCTTTGTTTCAAAAACAGCAAGTGGAGTTGAGTTGCTACTTTTTTGCTATATTCTGGGTTAGTTTTCTTGGTTCTGCTTCTGTTTTTTTTTTTTTTTTGGCATGTTGTTCCCATTCTCTAGCTATAATGGATTTTTTCCCATTCTCCAGCTATAATTCAAGGAGCCCTTGAATTCAAGTCCGTAATTCAAGTTTATGCCCTTCTTTATGGAATAGTTTGTGTTTTCAGCCTTTGGCTATATGTGAGAATCATCTAGAATGCTTTATTTTTAGAACCTGTTTTGGATGTTATTTTTGCAGGGTATCCTTTAGAATCTATAGACAATTACGGAAACAGTGAGTAAGGTTTAAGGAGGTATTTACTGACATTTACAAGTCAGAGCCATAATTTGTAAACTCTAGGGGCAGAGCTGGCATAAAGGTGTTCCAGGGACTGTTATGTTCAATGAAAGATGCATGCTACAGATTGTAAAAACTTGCTCCTCTTCTTGACTTTGGTGTCTGTTTTTGTCTTCAGATGCTCTTTTGTTACAATTCTGGGTAATTTAAGGAAGAACTGTCATGTTACATCTGGTTTCTGAGGCAGGATGACTAAGGGTATGCTTGTGTGGTGTATTGAAGCACCATTTGGATAGATGCAAACTACCCGAGAAGCAGGATGGATGCTCCAGTTGCGTTTCTGCACTTAGCCTGGGTGCAGTGCAGTGCAACGTGGACATATTCCTGCTGGTGTTCAAGATAGCTGCACAGCACTGCATTATCCAGATACACTTCTAGTCACCTATGAGTGCTGGAAGCCTGGAAAGGTTTTGAAAATAATTTCTAGGTCTCAGGAATCCCACAGTAGTACTGAACTACTGGAACATCATTGCCCTCTTTAAAGTGCAGCATTCGGGGTTTGTGTTACATGTTCTCTGGCCCCAAAGCAGAAAGAAGTGGATAGAGGAAAAAAAAATGATAAGTTTCTTTAAGCAACAGGTAGTTTTTGTAGGTTAGACTCTCTTTCTGCAATTATAGTTAACATTAACTTCTTGTTAGTTGATATTTGCTACTGTGATTATCCTCTTCCCCTAAGCCCAGCAAAGAACAAGGATGTTTTTCTGTTAGCCCTGCTCTGTGTGTGCTGTCCTAGCTGGAGTAACTACTGCTCTTATCCTTCCATGGGTTTTGTTTTGAGGTGGCCATCCCTGTAAATAGTTCCAGACCCTTCTGCTCCCCATCACTGGAGTGAAGCAGTAATTCTTGTTGACAGTTTCATTGCTGCCCACAGGGTGCAGTATAAGAATGCTGAAATTGACTTTTTGGCAATTTTGTGTTTTCCTGATCCCACAAGAGTGGAATGGATGAATGAGAAATGCCGATGCTGCCTTGAACCACAGGACAGGAGGGCAGCAGTGGGCATTTTCAATGTGAATTGCAACTGGCTGGAAGTGAGTTTTCCTCCTAATGCTGGCTTCGGAAGGAAGTACTATTTGCATTGACTTTGTGTCTTTTCTTCCTGAGTAAGTGTGAACCCCCCAGCCAATTTCAGCCAGTTTAGCAACAGGGAGAGATTTGAGCAAGACTGCCTTCTCCTAGTCTGTGAAAGTTGATGTCTGTCCCCAAAAATCCACAAAAGCAAGGAGGTCATGACATTTGGTGTTCTCCTGGAAGTGAAGAGGCAATCTCCAGTGCGCCAGCCAGAATGCATCCAGTTTTCAACCAGCTACAGCATGTGCTGTCTTTCTTAGCACCATTCATGATGGAAAGAGAACGTGGATTTTACGGGCATGATGAAGAGCTGAGCATTAATGAAAGTGTGAGAACAAGCTTCAGTGTGTGCATATGGGAATATATGGACAAATGGGGAATTTTATGGGGTGCAGGAGCTCAAGGGGACGTGGCAACTGATGAAATTAATGTTGAGTGGCCACAAGGCTTATAGGAGCAAATCCAGGGGAAACTGAGCTTCATTAGTTCTACTGTAAACAGAAAATCAGGAGTTCAAGACATGAAGACTGGACTAGCTGCTTTCCACCTTTGAGCAGGGAAATCAAGAGGCCAGTTTTCATATGCTAAATTTGTGTCATGGTTGTATTTCTATACCTAAATTAGTGATTATTTTGCTAGTTGAAATTGTCCTGGTAGGAAAACATAGGAAAGAACTCAATTGTCTAGTATTTTCTTTCTGCTAGGTTATCTACTCCATGGAAGTATATTAAATAACACTTTTCTTATACTTTTCATGACTGCAATATAGCTGATATGTAATATCTTTTTTATAATGTATTTGTTTACAAAGAAAGAGAAGACTATCGAAGTGTCTTTTCTCCCACTGCTTTATAGAAATTTTGCCTTCCTCAGCTTTCCTATCATTTCACCACTAGTGGGGAATATGGTGAGAACAGCTGGCACTGGTTGTGAGTACTGATGGTCTCCTGGAACATGAATGCTGTTGCCATTCTGTGAGACCATCCATGGCAGGATTTGGAAGCCATGCCTCTTTCTTAGACATCCTGTGATGTTTACAGATGCTGTAAACACCTGCCATACAAATATAATGTGTGCAATGTATAAAATCTAATCCAGGAGTTTTCTTGCTGATTTTCATGGTCTGAGTCACAGCTTTATAAATTAGACCTCTTGATCTTTCTTTCTTGGACATTGCTGTTGCATGCAAAACATTTGTTTAAAAATGAAAACAAGGACAGAAGTTTGATATATGTATTTGTGTGTATGTGTTTCATAGCCATTGAGAGAATTCCTAACTATTTTTCAGCTTCACACCAAGTGTTGTTAGAGGAAACACAGAGCTCTATTTTTCCTTCCTTCTAACTGCCTGGAAAAGCTTGTGTGCTTCTCTGATTACAGTGATAACTCTGGGCAAATAAAGAAATGGCCAGGGGAGAAGAGGTGGAGTCAATGCCATATGATCTTGCTGGTCTTTACTATCCCATAAGAATTGCTTTCTGGGCCACAGGGTGCAAATCTTTGATGTGGTGAAAGAGAAGATGGAAGTAAACTTTTAAACATACAGTGTGCAGCTCTTAATAAAGAAATCACATTAATTTTAAAATACTGAATTCTCAGTAATTTCTAAGTTCATGTTTATTGATGAGTGAATTTTTCTGCCATGATTCACATGGTTTGGAAGACAGCATAAAAATTGAGTTGATGCATTATGATAGGCAGGCTAATATCTAATAATTGTGCACAGGGAAATATATTGTGGCAATAAATCACCATATCAGATACTCTTCATAAAAGCTTAAATATTGATGATAGTTTAAAGCAGCTGTGTGATTTTTATTTACAATAAAGTCAGTAAGATATAGTGGTGTAAATAATATGCTAATAGTTTTGGTGAATTGTAGTTTTTTGGAATTTAATACTTGGTAATTTACAAACAGGGAATTGTTAAAAATTCAGTAAGTGTGGTAAAACCATATGAAAAGAATATCAGCAATCAGGGATCTGTTTTAACTGAATTTGCCTTCACTTAAAAGTAAAATGGGAGTTTGCAAAATGTAGTGAAAACTTACCACTATTGTGTTACAGTTGATATGAAAATAATTTTAAGTAATTGTGGATAAATGGGAAATAAAAGATGTTTTAGGCAAGTACTCCATACACTGATTAGTTTCTCACTAAATGATGTGTGTGGAGCTGCTCTTACCTAGTCTTTATACAAATTTTAATTGTTTTAATCTTCCTGCTCTTGCATTGCCAAAGTTTCTGAATGAGATCTTTGTTATAGAGGCACAGAATTGCACTTCTCTAGGTTACACTTGGTTTTTGCCCATATATTGATTTTTACTGCTGTGTGTTGCATGTTGTCCTCTGTTCTCCTTTTGCTAAAGTAGTATTATAAGGAGAAGGTGCATGTGTTAATTTTTTGAACATATTTGAGCTGGTCTGTTTAAAAATGAAATTTCTTTTTTCATTCCTTATTTTAGAAGTACATACTCTGCAGCTTTGACTTGTTAGGCTTGACATAAACTGGAAGACACAGAAAGATCTTCAGTAGAATTATTGTAGAAAGTAAACAAATAAATATGCTTTAAACTAGCTGTGCACAGCTTGTTGTTGGTTCATGGAATTTAGAAATTCTGTGATTTTGTACTAGCATCTGGGTTAAAGATGAAGAGCAAATTATTGGTGAAGATCCCTGTCATGTTATTTACTTTGGGTATTGGAGATGGCACTAAAGACGTGTCAGAGTTTATCACATCACTGCTGCCTCTGAATGAAGGAGTGTTGTAGGATGTGTTTTATATGTGTTTTGAATCTGGTTTGAAAGGAGTGGGAAAAACTTAAAATGCACCAGGGATTTAGACAATTTTCAGTTGTTTCTGCTGTTCTGTATCAGTATTGATGCCAACAAGAGTCTTGTAAGTTTGGTGCATGTCAGCTGGGCACTCTTTTCTTGGCTAAGCAGTAAAGAAAACTTCCTATTTCCTTTTGCTTTTCTAGTAAGGTTGAGCTTGTCATCCTGTGTCTGTGAAAGCTGCCTCATCTGTCTACCAGAAATAGTTCAGGAAGGAGTATGTCTTTCATGGTAATTTGACAAAAGGATCAAACAGAAGAGTATTCTTAAGAAATTGACTGCAACGATTCAGTGCTTTATACTCTGCCTTTCCTTCTTCACTTCTTATACTAAAAGAAATCTGAGTATGATGTGTTTCAATGAGTAAATGTACCTACACTGATGGATTTTGAGTAAAGTTTGTTTGAATGTCAAGATTGCGAAGAGAGTTCGGGTGTCCTGGGCTAGGGATGAATCATTTGATTAATTTATTGCTTAGTTTCAACATAAATAATAGTGAACAAATTATGGATAAAGAAAGGTTTTATCCTGTAGTTAAATCTTTCAGGAGGCTCTAAGGAAGAGATATCAGATATTTTCTTGATTAAAAAAAAATGCTCTTGCCTTTTCTATGTTTTGCATATAGATACTGTGTTATTCCATTGTTGCCTTACCTCAGATTTTTCCTTCTCTGGAACTTTGTGTGAATCTTTGGGGCTGTCTCAAAGCATGGCATAGCCATAATAAAGAGTTGTAAAGAATGAGCAACTATTTTATAAGAAACCATTCATCTTGTATACCTTCCAGGATCTTTGAACCTGCTTGAGAACAGCAGAACTGTTATTTAATATCAAATTGAATGAATTTTAAAATTCATGGTACTTGTGAAATTTGGCCAAAAATCAACTTAGCCTTCTTCTAATCCTACTAGTGGTGAACAGTAGAGATGCATAATTCTGTCAGTGATCTTGAATATCTGCTGGGATTAGGCTTGGCTTTCCTGTTCAGTTGGACTTGGTAAACTGTGCTGCTTTTGAAAAAAGGCTGAAAAAAAGGTAAATACAGATCATCCAAGAAGTTCAGCTGAAGTTGGCAGCAAGTGTTTGTCTTGGAAGAGACACCTCTGTGACGTGCTGTTACTGCCCACTGTTGTGCTCTGGGCATTGACAGCTCATATTGCTTCATGATGAGGAGGGAGGGTTTCCCTCTTCACACTGCTAAGTAGGGACTGAGACCTACTCTGCTTGTAACCAGCTTGTTGTTGGAAACTGGTGGTGAATTCTAAGCTAAACTAACGCTATATTGCTTCATTATATTGATTCCTCTAGAAAGTTACTGTTGTTAGTTGATGTTATATTGGTGCACCAATAATTTTCAGTGTTATAAGAGAATGAGAGCAAGGGATCCAGAGAAGTCTCAAGGATTTTGCTGTGTTGCTTTCTACTGATTTTCTTTAAAATATTATTTTACTTAAAATAGCTGTTGCTATGTTTAAGAACTAAGTGGAATGAGGCAACTTGATTTGCTCCCAAGGAAGTTACTTTCATGAACATATAGCAACAGGCTTTGAGCTAATTCTCGTACTCAGTTTGGAGCTTCATGGGCACAAAAGATGCAGCGTGAGCATTAAAAGTGCCTAGCTTGATCCTACAGTGGCAACATTTTTAGAAGTTTTGGAGACTGTGGTTCCACAGACGTTTCTCTTGGTGGCACTGCTGGCTTAATTTTTTTTTAACCCTGAACAGTTTACTGGTCTGTTCACCTTATGACACTTCAAGCGGTTGTACTCAGGCTGGAGGAGGTGGTGTGGGATCAGTCCAAGGGTAGGAGCAGCTTAAGATGGAACTATGTCCAGGGAAAATGTTTCTGGACCATGGCCTGAATGAAGTTGAAAACTGACTTAAGTACCTTTGAAGGTTACATGCAGTAATTAGTAGAGTTGAATTAATGATACTTGTTCACATATTATGAGTAATTTCTTCTTTCAGCTGAATAATGAAATAAATGTTCACAATAGTGCATGACATGATCATTTGATGTCTGCTGATGCAAGACTTATTTACAAAAGCAAGTTTTGGAAGAATAGATATGAAACTAAATGCTGTGAGGGAAACCTAAGCATCTCTATGTTAAATGCATAAACCTTTGATTACTCGGTAAAGTATTGCCTATAATACTTCTACATCAACAAAGATCTTTTTGAGTGTCCTGAACAGCACTATGACTGACGCAGATGTTGAAATGATTGCAGCGAGGCTTCACTGCAGGTAACTCAAGTAGACACCACTAACATATTATTTGGGTTGGCTCACCATGGTTTTAGTTTTTAGCTAAGGTAACAGGGCTCTTCAATCAAATGATAGTTCAAAATCTGAATTTTGATTGCTCTGTGAAAAAGAGAGAGCTTGCTGAATCATTTCCAGGTGGTCCAAGTTGAATGTCTTCAGTCCTGCACGTCTGGTGAGACGGGGCTGGAAAAGCTGTATTTTGGAGGAGTGTTGGCAAGGACAGTTCATTTTGAAACATTCCTCCAGCTGATTTCCTTATATTTTTGCTTTTCTTGGCTTCTCTTCTTTCCTGAAACATGGAATGTAAATTTACTACCTTTGAAAAACAAACAAAGCAGCCCAAAAGCTGAAGTCAAGCAGACAAAGAAACGTGTTGGGGTAATAATAGAAAATGTATGTTCTAAACTGTTCAGTAAGTTTAGAAAATCTTGGAAAAGGAAAACCAGGAAATGGTATTGAAGTCTTAGGCTGGAGTTTGTCATTAACCTGTACTTTTTCTTGCAACCTAATTCTTCCTACAACATAACTTGAAGACTTCAGTTTTCAGCCTTGGTCTTCCTCAAAGACTGGAGCAAGTGTGTATAATCAAGATGTGGTGCAAGCACCCATTAGAGGGGAGGTTAATGAGTTTTAGGCTGTAGAGCCATGGTGAGATTTGAAGAGTTAGGAACTAAATAGTTTAGTTGCCAACCTTTCAGTCAAAAATACAAAAGCTGATATAGTTAAAGAATGAATGGAATGAGGTACTGTGGCCTTCAGAGCTGTTGTGATAATTTGCTGACACACCTCTACAATTCTGGCATAAGGCTGCACTTCCTCAGTGTTATAGGTATTTAGAGCTCAGGCCTCAGTTTGCTTCCACCTGGAGGGGCATGCAGTACACCTGGAATTGCCCCAGGAGTGGAAACACAGCCCCACCATCTGCCATGGACTGATCCAGGCTGCACTGGAGAAGGGTGAAGCTCCAGAACACCTTCA
>PYHW01010253.1:978453-997224 GCA_013186435.1 Turdus rufiventris | reverse complement strand
CTTTGCCATTAAAAAGAGCAAAGTCAAAGGACCTGCCCAAGAGATCCAGTTCCTGGGAGTAAAGTGGCAAGATGGACGGCACCAGATCTCCACTGAGGTCATCAATAAGATCACCGCGATGTCTCCACCGACCAGCAAGAAGGAAACACAAGCTTTCCTAAGTGCCATAGGCTTTTGGAGAATGCACATTCCTGAGTACAGCCAGATTGTGAGCCCTGTCTACCTGGTCACCCGCAAGAAGAACGATTTCCACTGGGGTGCTGAGCAGCAGCAAGCCTTTGCTCAGATCAAGCAGGAGATTGCTCATGCAGTAGCCCTTGGCCCAGTCAGGACGGGACCAGAGGTAAAGAACGTGCTTTATTCTGCAGCTGGGAACCACGGCCTGTTCTGGAGCCTTTGGCAGAAGGTGCCTGGGGAGACTCGAGGCCGACCTCTGGGATTCTGGAACCGAAGCTACAGAGGGTCTGAAGCCAATTACACTCCCACAGAGAAGGAGATCTTGGCTGCCTATGAGGGAGTCCAAGCTGCCTCAGAAGTGATTGGGCACGGAAGCACAACTCCTCCTGGCACCTCGACTACCAGTGCTGGGGTGGATGTTCAAAGGAAAGGTTCCCTCTACCTACCATGCCACATGGAGCAAGTGGATTGCCCTCATCACGCAACGCGCCTGTACTGGAAACCTGAATCACCCTGGGATTTTGGAGATAATTACGAAATGGCCAGAAGGTGAAAACTTTGGTCTCATTGACGAAGAGGAGCAGAAACAAGTGAGCCGGGCTGAGGAAGCCCCACCATATAACCAACTGCCAGCAGATGAAACACGCTACACTCTTTTCACCGATGGTTCCTGCCTTTCTTAGCAGACACCTGTCCTTCAAACTAGGACAATAAATCATTCATTGACTAACTTTATGATTCCATCAAATGGTTTATTTTAAAATTGAATGTAGTACTTTAGTAAATGATTGAAAAGGCTTTTGGATTTAAAATTGCAAGATTTGGCTTTCTGTTGATGTTTAGAAAAATGCCTTGCTGATGCTGCTAAATTTGGGTGGGTTTTTTTTTTTTTTTGAGTTCTGTAGTATTGCCTTTTCAGGTATAGGGAGATGTGTGTGTATGCCTTGGCATATTTTTCCCAGTCAAATTTTTTTTGACAGTAAGTTATCTGATTTTAATTTTAAAATTTATTTTAACTTCTAAATGCATTTGAGCATGGCTCATGTTTCAATGACATGATGAAATTGATTGCTGCTCAATGGCTTAGTTTCAAATGTGATACACAGAATACAAGCATTAAGTTTGCTCATATATTACTTTTCTGCTAGAATAATGGCAGAACTTAGTAGAGCTCTGCAGTTAGTTCCTCTCAAATGGAGAAAGTTTTCTTCAGCGGGTTTTTAGGTTGTTGGCTGAGGTAAAAGGACTCCATTCAATACCCTCTTAGGTTCTTTTCTAAGATGTGTTTTGTATTATGGTAACTACCCATTTCCAGGTACCTTACTGGTGTATTTGAGAGAGTTTAAGCCTTCAGTTGACATAAGCAATTAGTTTATGTCTGTGTTTTCCCTTCCTTTTTTTACAGAAGTCTGGTTTTGATCTTGGTCTGCACTTTAGGAAATGTGTCTTCATTTAAGAAGAGGACATTGTAAGGACATGGAGAATGGCCCTCGGGAATCTTAGGATTGAGTTAGGTAGTGTTTGGAGACAGGACAGAATGGAAAAAAAGTATTTTTTTCTCTCCCCCCATTTTTTTTCCCTAACACCCCCACCCTCCCCGCCAAACTTTTTTATCAGTTCTTGAGCTTTCTTTAATCAAGACTTCCTGTGAAAAGACCAGGCAGCCACATACATAAACTAGAATGTATATGTCAGTCAACAGAGGAAGCAAGGAAAGAAGAGAGGACTGATAGTTTGAATGAGGAAACCCATATGTAGTTTGATGTAAATGACAAAAGGAAGGCTCCTCTGCTCCGCACAAAAGGCAGCATCCCTTCCTGGGAGCCTTGTGGCTGCTCTGGGTCCATTCTCTAGCACAAAGAAATATTAAGAAATTTGTAAACAAGAAAAGTCTAACTGTTGAAGTTAGTTCAGTTACCTGAATTGATAGCTTTACTCAAACCTAGTGGTTTCTTAAGCTCAGGAAAAAAGGAACACTCAAAAAGCATTAATTATTTAAGGTCAGAGCAGAGACATGAAGCTGGTATTGCTGTGTAATTAATTACAGCTTGGCCCATGTGCAATTCTTGTTCCTAAAGCTGTCAGTTTGGTATTTCTTATGTCAGTTGTAGAACTAGGGGGGTTTGTGGCTGTTCTTAATTGCCTTGTTTACTTCTCTTTCCAGGACTTAGCTGTATCTGCTTGTTTTTTGTCTGGCCTTGGCTGCAAAGGGAGTCTCACTTGTAACACAGCAAGCATGTGCTGCTTTTCTTGAGACTGCATGTATAGGATGGAGTGCCTGAGCTCAGACCTCACTTAGAATTGCAAGGATTTCTGGGATAGAGAGCTATAGGCTGGCAATCTAAGTACCATGGATAACAACACAGTAGCATGATTCTGGGAGTCTGGAAAGTTTCTGGAGTATTAGGTCTTGGAAACTGCTTCCTTAAAACACATTGTGGTGGAGGGAGATGGTGCCTGATATTGTGGTAGGTTTGGACTACCTGTGGTGCACGGAAAAGGGGTTCTGAATGTGTCTGTGCTAATGCACACACATTATCTCTGAATAAGTGTTGCTTGATTGGCTTCCCTTTCAGCTGATTTTTTAAATCTCAGATTTTAAGTAAAGCTGCTGTTGAATTTTTCTAGCTATGAGAGCTCAAACAGGCAGGTAGCCTTGAAGGGGATTAGTTTATCAGATGTCTGGTAAAGTGCAAACTCTTTCTGCAGCTTTATCCACCTTCAGGCTATTCAAGTGCGATCTTACTGTTTGAACCAGTGAGGCAACAGAATTACCCTTTTTCTTCGGTGTGCAAAAGTTGTTGTTTTTTTTTCCCTTTGGGCCTTAGAAGACAGTGATGTCTTAAATATGTGTTTTGCTGAAAGCTACTTTTAATTAATACCAGGTGCTTTTTCCCCCACATCAATATTCCATACCTTTCTTTATTGGGTCTGTCAGCTAGGCAGTAGCAGCATGAGGTTTGGACCTGCAGTTGTGCCTATTAGGCAAGCAGCCAGCTCACCATCAGAACAGTGTATGGATTTGCAAGTCTTTTGTTTTGCTAGCCTCCTAAGAAATTTATTTGTGGGCAGAAACATCCAGATCCTCTAAAATTTGTCAGTAGCTGAAAGTTAATAAGGAAATCTTGACTTGAAAACATGCTTAAAAATTACATATATGTGTGTGTATGTATATACACCCACACCCCCCCCTAGAAACAATAGTAGAAAGTAATAAATTTGTGTGGTAATGATATATTGCCTACTAGTGTTGGCATTTATGGTGATAAAAACTGGAGATATTTTGTAAGAAAATTGATATATCCACTTTGCAACAGAACTTGAAAATTGCTACTGTAGTACTTGTGCAATGGACTGTGCAGGCCTTTCCTCTTCTGTGTTTTATTGGCATTGTTGATTGGGAGACGAGATCTGAGGGGCTGGGGTTTGGGTCTATGGCACCTGTAGTAGTGGTGAAGGATGATGAGGGGAGCAGTAACGATGGACCAGGGGCAGTACATGCTGTTAAGTTGTGCTTTGAAGTCTATTTCTCTATTGTTTGCTTCTGTGTAATCCTTTTGTCTGTTTTCCAACACTAGTCAACATGTTATTTAAAATGGAAAGTACTTACTGAGATACTCTAATGAAAGATTTTACTAACAATCTGGAAGAAAATTAAGTCCTGTTTTGGCAGTCGTGCCAAATGGGTTAACACTTTGAAGTGTAGCTAACCTGTGGCACTGATTTGAGCTTGCAATGGTCTGTAACTTAGTGTATGTGCATTATGGGAAATGCACTCCTGGGGGAAAGAATACAATAAAAATTTTTCTACAAGTTGTAATGTATAAAAGTAATTTGCAAAGAAATCTTTAAGCACTTTCATGGAACTCTTAATATCACAGTCATTGCAACTAGAAGGCATTGTTGATGTCCTTTGAAATGAGTGCTGTTTAATACTATCCCCATGCATCCTGCTGTAGTCTGTTTTTTCTTGCCTTCTAAAGGTAGCTAGCATGAGGAAACTGGCAGTGGCAATTGTTATGCAGGGAGAAGGTGTCTTAAAATAGCATATTGGACTGAGATCTTTATGAATACATGAGTGAAAATTATTGACAGTGCTTTTAATCTTCTCTCATCCTGTGCAAAGCATTAAATCCTGTTTAGCACCAAAGCACCAAGTCCTTGTTTAGCATTTCTTGTAGCCTACCTGCTCCAATGATGAGCTGTAATTTAATTTCTCCTTAGACCATACCTATTGCACCTTTCTATGGTTAGAGTACTTCAGGAGTCTCATAATCATCTTGTCTTGTCCTCATAGTTGGAAGACTCCAGTAAACCTCCCTACCCTCGGGAAATAAGATACAGTTAGCTAACTAATAACTTTATTTTTATTGTGAAGATCGAACCTACTGAAACTGCTGATTTCTCATTCAAAAAATAAAAGATGTAAGTGTTGCTTCTGTTAATGGTACATGATTACCCAGGTCTGTTGGCTCTTTGTTTCTGTGGGCAATAAATTGATTTAATAGTGGTATATTTTTGCTGAAGATGATCTGACGCATTGGGGGTGGTTAACTTCAAAAATGGACAAAGATAAGACTGAGACGTTCCAAGGTAAATAGGCTGTGTTTTTCATTATAAACTTCGGCCCAGTCTTGGTTTTAGAATTGCTGAGATTACAGTTTCTGTATCCCTGCAACTCTGCTTACTTTGTAGGACACTGTTTGACCAAGATCTCACTGTGGTAGGTGCTGTGCAAACGAAGAATAAAATAGTCCCTGCTGCAGAGTTTCTGAAATCCAGAGAGACAAGGAGCTGAAATGAGGTTATAGTGATGTATTATTTGTGTCCTTCAGCGTGAACTTTGGGAAATCTTTCGACATGAGAGAATAGGAGAAATTTTTGAGGTGTGTAGCAAAGTAGCTCTACTGGAGTTTCTCAGTTGTCTATCAGACATGAAGCATAGCTGGGTCTAAAACTCCAAGGTAGCAGGTTGACATGGAATTTTTCTTCTTCCCCCTGCTTTCCTCTTAAAAAAAATAAAAAAAACCCCATAGCCAGTGACAGGTTCGAAGTATACATCAGAAGTGAGATTTGGCATTTTGTAGCTGAGTCTGAAGTCTTTGAAACCAAAATCCCAATAAGTTGCATTAATAAAGGAAGGAGGCAAAATTATGTAGAAAAGACAGATGCTGTCATGAATGATTATACAATTATTGTATAAGAGCATTGTGAGGTGCTGTGTGTGAGCAGAGTTCTGTGAAGTCCAAAGGAAAAAATGATGTAATAACTGAAGTACAAACCCAGGGTAGGACTTAAAGATACATAAGGGTAATAGCCTTGAAGGACATGATAAAAAAATAGTATTGGGATGAACACTGAAAGTTCAGTCTTTAACATGGTATGGCTGAGGTGCAAACTATGCATGCTGCTATCACTGAGGGGGATTTAATGGGTTTTGTTACCCTAACCATAGGACTGTGCTAAGCAGTTTGATTCAGCTCCTATTATAAGTACATTCTGAACTTATTTCCCTTCAGCACAGAGAATGTATTTTTAATTTCTATCACACTTCTTTTGTTTCTGTGGTATCATCTCAGGAATCAACTTGTTAAAATGGATTAAACTCGTAACTTTTGAACTCTGTGCATATAATTTGTGGTCTAGGAAAGAAACTAAGTGGTAAGTGGAACGAGGTATTTCTAATGAAAGTTTAAGTGAATACTGATCTCAAAGTTTGAATGGTCCTTTTTCAATCCTAGAGGCTTTGGAATAATTTTCTTTGAATGTTTTTGTGATGATTTAGTAGGCCCACCATCCATTGGCATCTTGATGACAGGTTGGTGGCAACTTGAGTCGCCAGCAGACTTTTTCATTTATCACTTGTGATGCTAGTTTTGTTTTATGTTATAGATGCAGCAAAGACCCCTTGCTTTTGAGTTTATTGTAGAGGTTTTAATAATTGGGAGTGACAGAGGAGTTGAGTAATAATCAAATTAATCTGGATTGCCTAAACATATAACAGTTGAGATACTTTTTGTGTGAGGAACTGATTTGATTTCTCAAGATGTCAAATTGGTCACAAGCCAAGCTTCTCACTTCTGTGGGCTGTATCAAGAAAAGCAGAAGTGGTCCATATGTTCTGATCTGTATTCATTCAGTTTTGCCTAACAAAATTTTAGGTGTTAAGTAGGGTTTGTGACACTCCCTTGTTTTAACATTTCCAATGTTAAACAATGTTAACATTTCCAATGTTTACCACTTGTGTAAAAGTGGTAAAACATGGTGAAATCTGGACTGTGCTGTTATTAAATGCCGTCACAATTAAGTTCTTAATTCTTCCACAAGGGAACAACTTTAGGGAGTTGCTAGGGGAAGAAGCATTGATGTGTTTGCTGTTCTTTGAGACTATGCTTCTAGAATTGGGAGAGAACATTTATCCTAATTTGATAGATTTGGAAATACCGTGAATATTTTATATTGACCAAGTTGTTGGAACGGCTAACTGTGTGAACATATTGGTTTAGTTTAATGGGAAGGAGGAGGTGGAGGTGTCTAGGGAAAATAGGCAGGAACAGAAAGAATTTTGTGTCTTGGCAAAGACTTGGAGTGCTGTTAAGCCAGTGACTCTATCATCCCTTGTGTTTTGGGATTTTTTCTTTGCTTTTTTTGTCTTCTTTGTTTTTAATTAAGCCTACAGGACTGCTGTTGTAAAAGAAGATTTTAAAATTTTCCCCCTACATTTTCAGCTCCCACTCACAAGTGTGGGTTGTAATAATTCAAGCATTCAGACTGAGATGTAGGAGTCCTGAAAATGGGTGTGCCTGGAAAAAACCAACATAGCCTTAAGTATCACCACAAAATGTTAAAATAGATAGTCTAGATAGTCTCTAGACTTATTTCTCAATCTTTCTCTCATTGTACTTGAAAAAAAATAGGAAATCAGTTTGGTTACAGGTTTCAGAAAGTATAATGAGAAATATCAGTCAGTAAACAAGGTAGAGCCAGTAGGTTATAAACAGTACCAGTGGGTTACAGGACTTTGTCAAAGAGCACCATCAAAGGAATTGCATGCATGAATGAGTTCTGTTGCAGCATCTGGGTCTCTGGAGGTAGATGTGCTGAACTGTGAGTGAGAGCAAAACTTAGTTCTGTAACTAAACCCAGTTTCTACTTTTCTTCAATTCTTTGCTCAGAGAATTGGTTAAGTTTTTGTGCTTTATGATGGGAGGGAGTCTGTCTTTTTAAGGGAAAACCATGGTGACCCTGCAGCTTTTGTATCCTGTGCTTGTGGTATGTTTATATATAGTAGGCAGTCAGTTAAAAGGGCTACTGAGAAAGGAGGTCATCTAGATTTAGCAAACATGTTAAGAAAAAATAGGAGCTCTCGAAAGGTGGGGTTTATTGTGTGACTATTAGAGTATAGGCAAATCAAATTTCATAGGTAGAGAAACAATTACTAACTGTTTTGCTGTAGGTGGTGGGTAAAAAACTAGACATGCTTTTCATCATCTGAGTCTTTGAAATAAAAGCAGTAGGGTTGAGGGGATGTGAGAAGGGAGTGAAAGAAGTGCTAAAGTGAGTTTTTCACCAGACAAAAAAACCAACCAGCAAACAAAACAACAATAAAAAACACGTGAAGAGGGGAATAAAATTACTGGGTTTATGGCACTTTACTGAGTTTAGGGTTTTTGGCGTTCGTTGAATTTTTGTCCCTAGGCTCATTGTTTCAAATAAGTTTTGAAGGCTTCCCTTGTGGATAAGAGCAGATGGAGCAGAGATTGTTATTTGCTGAATGATGTCTTGCTTTGGCAGCTGGATATTTCTGTCCTTTGTAAACGCCTCTTTAATGAGCTCCACTATTACTGCAGCTTCTTAGCTTCCATTAGGCACGCAGTGCATTGGATGAGGAACGTTATATTCTGGAAAGTGCAGGTGCAAGATCCCAGGATTTTGATGTCTGTGTTGCAGAATGTGTTTACTGTGGTGGCATTAGATGTGCTGGCAAGTCATTGTCTGGCACTAATGTAGCTGCTAAGCATTGGGACAGAAGCCAGCTGAGTATTTTGTGTGAAAGAGAACCCTCTAAAACAAAACTGTAAACTGATTCATTCACTTCTGTGCTAAATAATAATCTGTTTATTCACCATCAGTCCTTCTAACAGTTTAACCTGTTGTTGTGCATTGGCTGAGAATCCTGACAAACCGTAGGTTGCATTAACTTGTAGGTTTGAGTGCTCAGGTATTGCTTGTGTATAAATTCACAGATCAGTCTGACCAAATTGTGTCTAATGTTTTCTTAGCTGGTTTTTGCCCACCTTTTTTCCAGAGTAGTTTTGCTAATGTGCTGCTCTGGGCTAATAAATCTGTTGCCAGTTAAGTACCAAAACTCTTGAGTTGACTTAGGCAAATGAACTGCTGCACTCCAGATGACAGGCAGCTGTAGATCCTGTATAAATGGCAATTGCTGGTAAATCCTGTTCTGGTTTATTGATGAACCTAATCACAGAAAGGAAAATCTAGGTTTCTTACATTAGAAATGGCTATTTAGCTATTTATTTGACAATTCAATGTATAGCACAGCAAAATTCTGAGCCATAGTGTTCAGGACTCTTGACAATAAAAGTAATTCATTTAAATAATCTAGTAGTAATTGTCTCTTGAATAATTGAGGCTATGAAGCTTTATTGTGGGTTGTCTAGGTGGATTTTCAAAGCACATTTAATGCAAGCGTATTTTCCAGAAAGGGCATTTAGGTTTGATTTAAAGGTTCCAAGTAGTGAGTCCATTGTTCTTTCTTAGTGTTTAATCATTGTTATTAAAATACTATTGAATTTCCAATTGAGAAGCACAACAGGGTGAATTTCAAGTCCTGTGATTCCCCTCTCACTGCTCTGCTGCCTGATCCCAAATTTGTCTAATGCTTTTGTGATTCTCAGATTTAGTTCTTGAGCAGAAGCCTTAACAGATTCAGAAGTCCAGGAGATCTTGGAATTCTTCAGTGCTGTCCAGAGGCGAGCTTTGAATGCAAAACAGAAAGCTGGATTTTCAAGTGAAAAATTTGGCATTTAAGAACAAAGCTTTTTGAAAGGTACAAAGCATCAATGATCGTTGCTAGTATGCTTGGCTTGGTTTTCTTAGCATCGCTGAGAACTAATGGAAGAGATCTGCAGCCTATTAGAAAGAAACTCAATTCCTCAGTTCATCTGGGCACTGTCTTCCCCAAACTGGAGCTCATATGTGGGCAAAACAACTTTATGAAGATTGAATGTACGTGTTTGCTGTGAAACTTCCTGTTGCCTAGTCTGCATAATTAATTATTCGGGGATATAAATTTACTAGCATGCTGCTAATGACAACCTGTCTGGTGTAGCATTAAGTTTGTGTCAGGTGAGAAAGTCTCAAATCCTGGCAGCTCAGACAGCATTATCACTGTCTTCTCAGCAGATGATTTGTTTGAGTTATATAAATATACTTTGTCTTCACAAACAGCAAAAGAGAAGAGAATCACATACCAAAGAAGTTTCTGTGAAACTTCACTGCCTATCTATGTAAAAAACTTGGGAGCTGCTCTCTGTGCAGATATTTTAATGATGATAGGAAATATTTATTCATTATTTTAGAAAGAGAATAAAAAGAAGTAAAAAGAAAATTTTGAAGGAGCCCTAGTTGTGACTTTGTCATAGTGGCTTATTACTATCTAGTGTTTTTCTGTGAAGTATTTCCTGGTGGTAATATTAGCAAGTTAGAGTCAATTTTTTCTGTCTTTGTTAGTAATTTTATTATATGGGACTAAATGGATTTTCCTGCCTATTTTCAGTAGCTTTTCAGCACTCTTCTGCATTCTCCTTTTTATTAGTGTGCTTCTAAAAATGTGGATCTCTGAGATAGATGCAGTACTTTAGCTTCAGTCTCAGAAAATGTTGGGTAAAATGATTTTGGTTTTGGTCTCTGATGTTATTCAGAGTTTCTTGAAAGTGTAGGTATTCACTGTCTCTTGCTATGGCAAAGTGCTGTAAATCATCGATGTCTTCTGGTCTACTATTTCTCTAAAAGTTGGGCCATGGGTTCCAGACTTGGTGGGAATGTTACCTGCATGCTCAACTCTAAATGTAAGGGGAAAAAAAAATACTTTGGTATGTATGTTGTGCATTTAATCTCCTTCCACAGTGTTAGTGCACACTCAGATCTTATGCTTAAAGAGCATCTGTGAATTGTTTGGCATAAAACATCCTGTTTTAGAAAGACCTACTTTTATAATGAAATTTTTTAACTAGAAGAAATCCTTTTGAATTTTCTGGATTTTAAAACAGCTAACAGCATTAGAAGTACAATATTGCTGGAAACATGTGCTATGTGGTCTTCATATAAATGTATGAATTTCTCACTGAAAGGGAACTGTGGAGCTATTACTGGTATACTGTAGTATAATGGTCTCAAATGCATTTGTGATTTAGTAAGCTGTACCAGATTTCAAGCTGTCTGCATTGCAGCCTTTTTGTTATTAATAGTTAATAATACTCTGTAAGCAGATCCTTGCTTTCAAACTTCCCTCCCCCCTCAATCCGCAGGACTTAATGTTTTTTCCTCTTAAGTGACAGAATGAAAGCAATTGTACTCAGAACTATCAGGGCTATTTTGTTGGTAGTCTGGACAGTTTTTGCTGGAAAACAATGCGAGCTGCCTTGTCTCAGGTCTGCTAGACTTGCCTTGGCTGTAGGCACGTTTATCATCCACACACTGATCATCTTGCAGGGCAGTGCACTGTGCTGGCTTTAGCCTGATGATGACCCTGGATTATGTTCTTCTTCATGACATGTCTGCAGTGAGTGCAAGGTTCCAATTATATTTGCCTTCAGGCAGTTTGCAAGAGATGGTGGGGGAAGGAGAGGGCAGGAAGAAGAGAAATCATTTGTGTAATATAGAAAAGACTTTGGAAAGTCTGTTTCAGGGAGGAAATCTATAATTACAATCCTCATCTAAGACTTGTAAATCACAAATACAAATAAATTCAAAATGTGAGACTACCTCTTGGGTTATTTTTTTTTTTTTTTGTTTTAGTTTTCTTTTTCCTTCACAGAAGAAAGTCTGTGGAAGTGATCTGGTTTTGTTTTAAGGATAATTTAAGGAGACACTGCATTGCAGTAAAAACCACAATTTTCGTGTCTTGTACTTTGGAAACAAGTAAGATAACAATTAACTCTGAACTGGAGCTTGGAAAATGTTGGGTTTTGCCACATTTTCTTTTTTGCAGATTGAATAATGTCACCAAAACTGCTTGACTAGTACATTCTTTTTCATTACCTCTCTGCTTGCCTGTTATCTCTTCAGTTTAGATTAACTTCAGCTTTGCTACTGCTTTTACTGGTAAGCAATCTCTTTCAAGACCTGGGGGCAGAGAAGGCTTGAACTCTTCACATAGTGAATAGGCAATACTGTTGTGCCAAATTCATGACAACATAAACTGTAATTGAGCCATCAGTGGGACTTTGTCAGTGACTCTTCATAGCTTGTCCTGCAGACATTAAAGAAAAAAGACATGTTTTCAGTTACAGCAATAGATCTACAAGCTTACTTTAATTTCAGTGAGAGAATTTTCCTAGTAAAAATATTAAAAAGCATCTTGAGAAGACTTTGCCAAACTTTGGAACCAGTTGGTCATAACTTTCAATTAGTGTTCAGGTGACTGATGCAGTTGTTTATTTGCATTTCAAAAGCTAATTAAAATGGAATGATGTTTGATTTTTTTGTTTTCAAAGTATTTTCATTCTTATATCCAGAAGCAGTGCAAAATAGTGGCAGACACCCCGTGCATGAGAGGCTTGGCAAGTTTTCATTAAGAGCACCCATGAAGGACTGTGTGTGGAGTCTTTGTGTTCTCGTGCTGCTCAGAAGGGGATAGAAAGCACTTTAATCTGTCAGTATGTTCTGTAGTGCTTGGGCAGAGTTGGAGTGAACTCATCATGCCTTATATTGTCGAGGTTTGTTCCTGTGGCTACAGTGAGTGGAGTTTCATGTAGTTTTATGTGAACAGTTAGAAACAGCTGTCTGATGTGTGGCAGTGTGCTGGTTTGGTATTTTCTCTTCAGAAGAGATATCTGTATCATTGGTGGGCCTCAAGAAAACAGAAAGATGTCTGTGAAACTTAATTGCCTCTCTATTTGACTTAAATTTCATTAAGGTGTTCTGTGGACGATACACTGAATGCTGTCAGTGGCAGGAACATTTGGGAGCCACTTAAAATAGATAAAAAATAAGGCCTAATCACTTCCCTTAGTGAGATTTTTATAGACTGTTCCTCCTGCTGAGTAGGACTCCATGTTTTTATTAGGATACTCAAAGTTCAGAGGCAGATTTCGAAGGGAACATATGCAGAAGGCTAGGGAGCCTTCTGTGGTAAGGTACCTCAAAAGGGGAATACAAATGAAAGAATTCAGATTGTCCCAGAAAGCCTATTTAACTTAAACTCAGAGATTTATAACCAGCATATCCATTCCAGAAACATCAAGATGATTTGTAGAAAGGGCGCTGTGACCAGTGATTTGATGGCTTTAATGGATATAATTCAGTTTTTTGCAATCAGAGATTGCCTTTGCTTTAAGGAGTGACAATCAAATTTTAATGTTATGAATTCTGTCCCAATGACAAAGGAATAAAAGACCTCTTAATTGCAGGTTGCATCTTGCATTGGCTAAGACAAAGAAAACACGATCCTTTCATGTGCTATTTCATGTTGCAGACATCAGTGTTACAGTCACTGTGCATTTGGAATTGCTAGCAAGAGAGCCTTTACTACTTATTTGCAATGCATTAACTTGTGATTTGTGTCCTAATCTAAGCCGACTTCATTCAGCAACAGGGCATGCAGCTGCTTTTTTCCTTTGAATAGCTTTAATTGGTGCAACAGCTCTCCATACCTCAGATTTTGATATATGGCAAAAAAGGAATCTGCTTTTTTAGCCTGACCTTTACCTGTAGCAGTCCTCTACCTATATCAGTGTTTTGTGAGCTTTCAGGCGAGGCAGTGTCAGGGTAATGGTATTCCCTCACTTAGGGGTTGTGGCTTGAGGAACCCTCTGGCAGTAGAAAGTCCAGGAAAACTTAAATTCATGCATTTTGGATGTAATAGAGATGAGATGGTAAAGAAACTGAACTGAAGTTAGGCTAATAAAAAAGAAAGGGAAGGAAATGCCTGCTGATTTTCAAGTTTATAGTGCTGTCTTGAGCAATAACTGTGTAGCTAAGTGACTCAAGTTAGAATATACCTTGCTCAAGATCTTTATTTTCCTTGATACTCTTTCAGGAGACGAGGATCTCTAAATGCCTCTTGTTTTTACAGGTTTTAAAACAGATAGCCTATAGCTTCTCAAGCAGGTTTTTTATGGTTCCCTCAAAGTTGACTGGATAACCAATACTTTGTTCATTTGTTCTCTGCTATGGCTCCAGTACAAAGAGTGGTATCAGTGAAGTAAACAGGTGGTTAATCCGAGTTGTTTCTTAGCCTTACCCTGCAAGAGATGTCAATGTGCAGATAACTACTCTGCTAGGTAGGTAATGTTAAATAGAGGGCTTGAAAAAACTATTAAAAAGAGCCAAGAATATTTTAAATTCTTCTAGAAATGCAGCAATTCTCTCTACAGCAGTAGACATCAACCCAAATGCCTTATTAGCACCTTTCAATCACCCACTTAGAGTTATTTTACAGTGAAAGATGCTATTTTAAGGCCTGCCAAAGATCTGCGTGCCACATTATCTTCTGTTTCCACATCATCACACCATCCTAACCACATGAATTGGATACCTTCCAAGAGGGTTGAGTATCTTTACAGTACTCTCCAATTCTCTCTAACAGTCATGGCAATTAAAAATTAAAACAACAGTGCATAAGAAGTTTGATCTCATGGGCAGATGCACGTCACCATGATAAGGGAGGATGTGCCCACCTAAGGGGCATCTCTCCAGGTGGGTTGAGATAAGTTAATCACAGCCCATTCAAGGGCTATCCCTCCAGGGCAGGGCTGTGGGGAGAGCAGAGGCAGGGCTTTCAGCCTGCACAGCAAGATTTTCTAGGTTGCTCTAAGTAACTGTGTGCCAGAGCAACACTTCAGTTTCATGGGTGCTGCAAATACTGGTATTACTATGAAGGCAGATTTCCAGTTTGCAATGCTTTGCTGTTCCTTAAGGGATAGTAGGGATAATGCAGTGACTCTCCTCTGAACAAATTTTCACTTAGTGCAAAACCAGGGAAAACTGGTATGGTTTACAGACTCAAATGCTTCACTTATTGCATGTCTTTGTGGTTAAGCAGTTCACAAAATTTTATGAGCTGTCATTTGGTAGCAAAGTCTGTAGGTGTAGTTATCCATTGACATAAGAATGCCTGAAACATTCTTAGTCAGAAAACAGTGCAATTTGTGATTTGTTTTCGGTAGAGACTTGTAGGTCAGTGCTACAATGTTAAATCAGGCTGTCTCAGTCCATAATTTTCTGCAGCAGTTGTGGGATTCCAGAAAGTGAAAGATTTCCATCAGGACACTTTTCAAATGCAAATCTATTTGTTGTTAACCTTACAAAGCCACCCACAACTAGCGCTAAATCGATGCTCACAAGGATTGCATTGGTGCATCAGCCTTTTTTAAAATGGCAAATGTAAGACAGGTTGTTTTTCAGTGGTGAACAAAGTGAGAAGACTTTTGTCGCAGAAATATATTCAATCTTGCATTGCCTGACAGTCATTCGAACAGTGATTACTAACTTTCACATGGGTTGTTTTGAAAACAACCGACCACTTGTAAACGTGAAGATCCTTCTGTGTGTTTGTATGTGGAAAAGAGACATTCTGAGAAACAGCTGGGTTAGGTCAGTGTTACATGAACAGGGAGACAAATACCTTGTCCAAATCAGTCCAGGTGTGGGAATGGTTGGTTGTAAACCTGCAACATTTTATAGCTGTGGAACGAATGACAAATTAGCCAATCTTCTGTGCGGCAGAACCTCTGGTTTGTAAAATAGACAGAAATGTTCTGAGCCTGCTACCCTTCAAATGAGTAACTCCTTGAGTAGGTCAGCTGCTTCTAGAAAGGCCTGTGTGCTGGCAGGAGAAAAGGGCTGCTTGTGGATCTTGGCTCACCTGTTGTGTACTTCTCTTATGTGTCTGTTAAATGCCCAGGTAATCTCACTAGCTCTGGCACAGCCTCACTGGTTTTGTTTGTCAGACCTTGTACAGCGAGATGTTTGTGGTTACAGAATTTTTTTTTTTGTCGCAATCACACTTAAGATTTCTCAAGCTGTCTTTGAACCTCTTTTTCTTCAGTCCAAAGTGCCTGCCTCTTGCTTGTCAGGATGAAGCAGAGTGATACAGTCTGATTTTTTGAAATGCTGGGTTTGTGTGGAGCAGAATCTGTTTGCTTAAAGCCTAAATAGTTTTGTTTCTTTTGGTTGTAGAAGGAGTAGTTTTTGGCACACTCCACTAAAGTGGATTACAGATTGAGGCATAACAAAGAATGATATCAACAAATATTCCACTGTATATTGGAAGTTATTCAGCTGGGTCTCAGGCTGCCCTCATAGCTTATTTTGGTGAGTTCCCTGTCGTGGGGGGTTGGAGACAGGCTCTTCGTGTGTGTGCTAACCAAACAGCGCGCTGATGGAAGCACTGAGAACAGATGCACTGAGAGTTGCTTCTCTGATCTTTCAGATGAATTTTTAGCTTCCATCTCCTACACGACCAAGCTGCTAAGGAAGAGTCACATGCATGCATACTTGAGCAAAAAGGTGTTACTTAATATAACAATTGTGCTTAGAAATGTTCTGTGTTTGTTGATCCAGCTATTTGCCCTCTGCTGATGCAGTGGGTTGCTTTGAGCCTTCTGTGATTGAGCCTGGGAGCTGAGGGCAGGGAGAGTGCTTGTGTGACCCCTAACGGAGGCTGCTGAGGAGAATTGCCTGAACTGAGATTGGATTACATACATATGTTATGTGTAGGATCCATAGTTACTAAATAACTGGAATTTTAGTTACTACTTTAGCATAACTTTGGGGTGGTTATAATGTGGTGTAAATGCTTTTGGCAGAGATGAAGCAGATACACATTTTTATTTCAGTTTTTAAGTAGATTTACTGAAACTGCAGAATCATACTTATGAATGTAATTTTTAAAAGATAATTCTAGAATGTGAATTCAGTATAAGTGTACCTGAAAAAGCCTTCTGCAGCTGATATTCTTTACTGCAGTAATGTTGTTGCCATCTTTGTTGTGTTACTCAAGAAGTTTAAACTGACTTTGACAAGGAATTATGCTCCCTGGAGGTTATCTAGTAGAAGTGGTTGGTAGACAGCTTTGGTCACAAATTTGATGGCAAACATCATCGAAGTTCTATTGGTAGGGAAGTAAGAAAACCTGATGAACTCTAAAATTATAGTTGTTTTTCTTGTTCTCCACTTGTGGATCTGTGTTTTATCACCTTCTCAGTGTTGGCAAGCATTTTCAAAAGAAAACAGTGTTACTATATTGAATCCTTTTTTATGATGTCTACATGATCCAGTTCTTTTAGTTACATTTGAATGTACAATTTTATTGAAATACATTATTCAAGTATGGTGGGTTTAACTTGCTTACCTGACTTAAAAAATCCTTGCCTTTCATGTGCAAAGCCTATTTCTCTTTTGACTACTCCATCTTCTAGAATGAGCTTTCCAAAGTGTGTTTAATTCCTTAAAAGAAGAATTAATTGATATTTTCCTGATCATGTAGGCATATATTTACTTCCTGTTGACTGCTGTTGCATGCCAGTGTTGATTCTTAGCAGTAGGAAAATGGGATTAATTAGGAGAGTCTCTTTTTAGACTTTGCTTTCAGCTATTAGGTATGGTAGTTTGCAGGCTAATGCAATGATGTTCTGCCTTTAAAATGCTGTTTTCTCCTAAAAGTAAATTCCATTTCTTCTTCATAAACCTATTGCTTTTATGGATTTTTTTTTTTTTTGTTCGCTGGGAAGAAGGTGATTGGTAGTTTCTGTCTGGCTCATTTAATTGTTGGAAGAAATCTGATGCCTGGCTCTTGCCATTTTGGCAGTCTCACAGAAGGGCTAAGTTACACTGCAGGTCCTGACTTGCCAGTTGTATGAAAATATCTTTGTCCACAGATAAATCAACAAGCTCTGTAGTATTTTTGTACCTAGCACTGCTAAGTAGGTACAGTGTTCCTACATTAAGTTTCCTTTTGTAGAAGGAAGCTTGCTAGGTTACCAGATTCACTGTTTTTCCTTACATCTTGAGTTTGTGGCTCTCCTAGACAACATGCTAACCCATTTAAAAATGTTTTAGGATGCTGTGTCTGAAAGGGGAAGAAAGTTACTTATTTTGTGTGTGTATATATACATGGAAATGGCCTGGCAGCAGCTAGCTGTTTGATGTTTTAGCTTTTACTAGATGTCTTTTTTTATTTTATTTTTTTTCCTGAAGGACTTAAAACCCCCGCTCTCATATGTGGGAGTTTGGGTTTATTGTTGTTGAGGTTTTTTCTTCTCCATGAAAGTGTTTAAATCATTACTTTTTTTTGTGCTCAGTTTTTTCTTGGAAGTATGTCAGAACAACTGACTGTGATTATTTCAGAAATGCCTCTGTCACTAGTGCTAGTGCAGCACATGGGGGCTCTTGGTTCCAGCTGACCCCCAGCAGCTATCAACTCACCGTGTCACAGCACTGATAAATGTTGTGTTGCTCAGATTCCTTGTGGGATCAATGTTGCTGCTGGCTGACAGGAATTCTTGCCCCCTTGAAAAGTCAGACTTGAATTTTCTTGGGTAGAGGAGCCTGTGAGAGATTGGGGAAGATGTTCAAAATATTGCTTATAGGTATGACTCTGTATAGATTTTTGCTGTTTTACAGTGGTTGGATTCTTCTCAAAGAAGGGTATTTGGAGTGAATTTGTGCCTCCCCTGCTAGGTACAGTCATCGATCCACCCAGGAGCTTCTTTTCCTAGTGTATTTTTATGTGTTTTTGCTGCTTAGACATCCCCCTTAAAATGATTAATTATATGTACCACGGTCAGACACTTGAGAAGAAAAAGGGTTTCTTTTCAACTTCAGTTGGCAGAAATGTAATTTTCAAGGTCTGCTTTCTGAAAGTTGTATGGGTGTCTGGCCAAGAGTTTGTCAAGAATGCAGAGAAACCCTGTTCTTTCCTGCTCTATAAATGTTAACGTGGGTAGATGGGAGGCGATTACTAGGCAGTAGATACACTGTCCTCAGAAACGGTTATATAGTAAAAGAAAGGATTTAGACCTGTAGTTCTGAGATTTTTCACTTTTCTTTATCCATTTTTACAGGCATTTCAATTTGTAGTAGCACAGTTTGAAGTAAAGCCTGCACAGTGTAGTAAATATTGGATGTTTTAAGAGTGTGTATGTAGTCTGGTGTTGCTGCTTTAAGACTTATGTGTAATAAGAACCATTCCATCTCTCCATGGTTAAAGTAGAAAGTTGGAAAAGTTTCTAGACTTCACTGGGAAAAACCATCTGTACTTGAATCTGGTTTGCTGTGCTCGTCTGTCTTGATAGACAAGAATTTCCTCTTTTCTGTAACATTTAGATTCACAATCCCTGCCCCTTCTAC
>PYHW01010253.1:951947-977842 GCA_013186435.1 Turdus rufiventris | reverse complement strand
TTTTTTTTTTTTTTTTTTTTTTTTTTTTTTTTTTGTGACATATCTGCACACAGTTAATATGGCTCAAAATTGCACTGCCACAAATTTTCTTGGTAATTACTAGTGTGAAAATGTAGAAACTCAAGTTTTACTATTGAAACGTCATGATTCAGGACTTCAGGATATATATTTAAAAAAAATCAAAATTGAAGACTTAGTGAAATTTGTCCATGCTTCCTGAAGTCTTTGTGATGACAAATCATTTTTCAATGTATGGTTGTATAAACTGAGGACTAAACAAAATTAAATGAGCACGTGAATCCCTTCTTATATAGAGTATTGTTTTTGTTAGATCTTCAGTGCTTTCTCTTGCAGGTGGAAGGGAAATTTAAATATTTAATTGGATTCCTGTAAGAATTAAAGACTTGGAATTTTTCCATACTGCTTGTCAGGCTTGAGCTATGCACAAACACAAGCCAAGCAAACCTTCCAATGCAGCATTCATTGTTGCCAGTGGTAAATCTTAGTATTTGCATTCATGCCTTTATTTCTATAAAGTGCTGAATGATGTTTGGGAAGGTAGACTTGAAACATCAGAGTAAAGCTCTCTAGAAAAAGTCTTGAAGTGCTAATCATTTGGGCTTGTTGCTTTTTTCCTTTCTTCCCCTCCATACACTGAAATTTAGCTGACCAAATGATGCTCCTTTGTCTCAGCTCATTTCTTCAAATGAAATTGTACTGAAGAGGCAGACCAGCTGATAGATGGATTAAATAAGAAATCAGTGATTACAGTTTGTAAGTTTGTGATGCTCTTCTGAGAGGTTATTAAATGCTGCCTGGGTATTTAAAGAAATATGGAAAGATGCTAATTCTGGAAGGCAAGAATAAAAGTAGCCTTCGTGTCAGAATTGTTAATTGCAATACTTTTGCCTGTCTGTCAAATAATCCTGAATATGCTTCATTTCTAGAATAAGGGAATTGTTACCATACCAGAAATGTTGAGGTACTGCACACATACAGGATGAACAGCAGTGAATTGAAAAGAGATATAAACAGGATATCTTGGGGCTGTTTAGGTGCTTCCCCTTTGTTTTCTGGGGATGAAACACTTGAGTGGAAAAGCCAATGCAGCTTTACAAGTAAGTTGCCATCCTGAAGTTTGCTCGTTTAGCCTGTGAGAGTCTGGGTAAGAGACCTCTAAGATTTTTCTGTCAGTGGGCTGCAGGGGGTACATCTCTAATTCTTGGAGTTGATCACTAATAGGTTGTGAGTATAATTGGATCTATTAAGCATAAGTTATACTCATTCAAAAAATATCTTAAAAGATTTTAATGTTTTTAGGTTGTATCACAGCATAGCTAGAGTGTATCTCAGCTGTGGTGAACCTCTTGGATATTGGTTAACTTCTCACTTGCAAAATTAATTGGCCCGGCAGAATCTGTGAGTTACAGGTCACATAATGATGCCAGAGCAGTGATGAGATTTGGCATTTGCAAGCTTGGGTATGGTGAAACTTTTTCTTGCAATAAACATGGATTTATTGCATTTGTGCATCTGTTGTAAAAATATTCTTTGTACTGTGTGAACTGTACAGAGTGATAATTTAGTTTCCTGATCTGTGTAAGCAGGTGATGTTATGCTAATCCCATTTTCTGTCCAGTGAAATAAGAGGCACCATGTGTATGATGGCAGTTTGGCTCTATCTGTTGGTGTCCGTGTTGGAAGCATGTATTCTGCTTTCTGGATTCTGCCCAGCTGTTGGACATGCAGTGTGGACTTTCTCTGAGTTTCCTTGGTAGTTTGTTCGACTTCGGCTTCTGTTTCTTTTTTCTTTCCTGTTACGCTCTTTTGTCTTCTGAAGGAGTAAATTGGTCTAATTATTATTTTATATGACATGCTTGATTAAATTTATAGACTGCTGCCTTTGCTGACAGTTTAACTAGGAATCTAAGTGTTTGTGTGCTCACAGATCAGAGTGTAATTATGCTTTCTAAATTGATTTAGTTCGATTAAGCTTTCTTATAACTTGTCCTTGCAAGTGAGGAAAAGGAGGGAGTATGGCAAGTGCTACATGCAAGAATATTTAATGAAATAAAACCCATTAAATTAGCTGGCTGCCTACTATGCTTCTCAAAATTTTCAAGACAGTATGAAATTAAAATGCAAAAGTCCTACAGGTGTCTCTGAGATAAAAACATCTTAGCTCTAAGTAAGAGTGTATCAGTCTTTAGCTTTAATTTCATTTTGCACTGGAATAACGAAGACTATAAAACAATATGAATGCAGTGAAAGATAAAGACTAAAAAATGTAGCACTAGAATATCTGGAAATGGTAATGCTCTGTCAGCTCAGCACAAAAATACTTGCTGCATTTTGCAGTTCTATGCCTTGCAGTGAAATCTTAAGGGCTACTAACTTAAGGCAGAGAGTTTCATTGGTATTTTAGGATGGGGGAAGAATGTAATAATCACACAAACAACTGGAATACTAAACCCATAAACTTCCTAATAGTATTTTACATAGACAATTGCATAGCAATTTTTAACAGAAATTTTGAGTCAGAGGGTCAGGTTGACTGGCATGTGATAGCTGTTTATGCATTCTGGAGCTACAAAGCAATTGGAGAATGCAGAGCTGATTCAGACAGATTTACAGCTGCTTTGCCTTAGTCAGGGCAACCAGACCTACAGTTTATTTTAGTTCTTGATACTTCGTCAACTCTTGAATTTTCTCTTCCTTATTTCCCTCCCCCTTCCCCCCCACTTCAAATACATATCTATTTCCCCTTTCTGTGTGTCCATCTTGTTGACAAGTTTCAGATGCAGGAGCTCTGAGGATGTTTGGGACTGAGATTAATTTTTAGCAAAAGACACTAAAAGTGCATTTCCCTCCATTGTGTCTGCAACTTCTCATTTTTCAGTCTGACTGAAACCACAACTGCATGAACAAAGATGGTCACTACTTGCCTTCTGTTTTTGCTACTGGGAATGAAGCCAATTGCCCCCAGGGGAGAAAGTGGCTTCCTCTCAGTAGGAATATAGATGATGACTTCGAGAAAGGATGAAAGTGGAGTAAGTTATTCTTTGCTGAGAGGCAGCCTATGGCATCCATCCTTCTGAGAGTGTGAGTAAATGGCAGCTGTTGTGGAAAAAAGGCAGTTGTTTTAAAAGGTTCTCTGAAGAGCATTAGTCTTCATTCTCTCAAGAGCCATGGGAGAAAATTACCTCTAAATCTAAATTTTTCCCTATTTCACTTAATAAACTCTAAGATACTAATCTTAAATATACATACATGGAGATGATTTGGGGAGCAAGTCTGGTAGCGCATATTTAAAGAATTTTTATATCCTTTGAATGACTGAACTTTTGCAAATTCTTTTTTAAAAATCCATTCAGTAAGTGCTGTAATTCTGTAGTGGATAGCCATAGTTATGCATGACTAGAAGCTTTAAATCTTAGATTTAAGTACTGAAGTCCTTCCAAACTATTTGAAGCCAGGATAGCGGATATCTAATGGTGCCCTACTTGAGTTTTCCTTGGGTTAGTCATTGACTACACAGCCCTTGTGCAAGCAACATTTAGGCAACGTTTTTCCCCTTCTTTTCTCTCTACCTAGTTGAAGTACAACGTTACGTTGTGACTTAGGTGTGTGACTGAGGGTTGTTACTGACTACTTAAATAATTTGCTTGTCAGTGGATTCTCTGGAAGCGGCGTGACTGAGTTGCGTTAAGAGTAAAGCAGAGCAGGCTGACAAGTCTGTGTGTGCACTGTGGTGCAGAGCAGATGTACTTGAGCTGGATTTAAGCTGTCATTGTCATGATAACACAAAGTTCAAACTAAATTCTTTAGCAATTGGCCTGATCTCATAAAACTGGTCTTTACAGATCCTCTAGCTCTCCTCTAACATCCCTGTTCCTCCTTTGTTGGATAATGTCCAAGCTGTACACTCAATCAGTAAAGGTAGTGTGAGTGCACTCTGCATGTGCAGTTTACGTTTATCAGGCATTACAGGCTCTTAATTTACTACTTTGTGGGGTAATACTCTGTCATCAGAAAGTCTCTGGAAACTGGCACCCTTTCTGAGGTAGAGGTGGACATTTGTGTCTTGGAAACCTGGAGAAATCACCCCTCTTCAGTATCTTTGCCAAAAGTAAATTCTGCTGATTATTACTAATAAGTCCAGTTTCAGAAGAGAGAGTTAAACATGCCTTGTCCTCCCTTGTGTAGGAGTGTAAATAACAGGAATGCCAGACCAATGTTCTTCCACACATGTGTGTGGAGATGTGAATTAATGTAAGTACTGTGGATTCATTGTATGTATACATTCTGTGTTCCCATCTGGCCAGGCTGCTTCTTGAGTACAATATTTTTAAAAATAAGATCTATACTCAAGTATATCAATGCAGTTGCTAATGCTTACATATAAACGCACTCAAATTCTGCAAGCTGTTGTTGATCTGTGATCCTTACAAAGATTTGCCATTGGTATGTGTATTGCTGCATCTTCCCATATGGGGATAACGCTGCTTCTAAATATCGTTTGAAGACATCTCTTTTTAATGATGACTTGTATAGACCTGCTGAAAGAAACACAGAGCATGACAGAAACTTACGGTCCCTGAAGTATCTTATACAGATGTCTGTTCATTTTCTTGGCTTCTCTTGAATGGAGAATTGGTTGAATGGTTGAAGTTAGGAGACAGCTGGATACTGACAGGCCTTTCTGGGGCTGCCTTCCATTTTTGGAAATGTGATGAAACTCTGTACCCCTAAGTGTCCCACAGAAATGGGATCAGCCCAGACACCAACAGCTAGATCAGACAGGAAACAATCAGGAAAAAAGGTTGCTCAAAGGAGTTGAATGCATTTTTGAAAGAATAAGTGGAACTAATACAAAGAAATAACTGTCTCCTTGAAATATTCCCATGTCCTATTGCTATTCAGCTTTAATAAGCCAACAAAAAACCCCCAAACAAACCCAAACCGACTAACAGAGTCTTTTATTTGAGAGATGTATTTAAATTCAGTTTTAATAATTTCATTTCTGGTAGGTGTCTGTAGCAGCAGCCTATACTTCCACCGCTTTGCTGTTTCTGCCATTAAACAGCCCTTTTCAGTGATCTTGGTCTTGCTGTGGGAGTGCTGGTCCCTTTTCCCATGCCCCACTGTATGTGTCTGCTGTACAACCCTCTCCTCTCACACAGGACAGAAGACTTTACTTGTAAATCAATCCCAGATTATGCATATATAAAAATAGTATTTTATGCGTAAAAATAGACCAAGGTCAGCTTTTCAGCAGTGTTGGAATTGATCACTTATTTCTGTGGACTCTTCCTAAAGGACTGGTTTTATGATGTGTGATAAACCGTTGAAATTAAAGAGCATGTTGTTTTCAGCAGGAGCCAACAATTCCCTAATCTGTTAGAATATTTGGATTGTATTTCTGAGGTTGCTTAGTAAAGATCTTAGAGCAGAACTTTATGATTTCAGACTGTTTCTTAACTTTGAGATCTGATTTTTAGAACTTGGGCCGGGGGGATGGTGTTGTTGAAGTCACTGAGTTGAAACAAAGACGCCAATTATATCAATATTCAGTTTTCTAAAACTTTGTTTTTATGTTAATTAGCATTTAAATAAAGTCCCCTTTTTTTCCATCCGTAATGTTGGAAAAATGGGCTGACATTAAGTAACTTGGTTCTGCTCTAAAAAGCAAAACTAGAATGAATCTTTACAGCCACTGGCAGGTAGACAAGTACTATGTGGCGATGGGAGCAGAGACTTTACTGGTAGTGTTTTTGGAAGATTTCAGGCTGAGTTTCTTTGCTTATGTGAAACAGTGGTCTTTGTTTGGCACTTCCAATGGCACTGGGACTGTTGTGTAGCTTCATTGATTGGTTCCATGCAGTGGAAATCTGACCTTTAGCAGATGTTTGAGAAATTGCCAGCATTCAGAGTGATCAGAAGACTGGACAGTTTTTTCCTTATGTTGACGAGAACTTTCATTAGATTAGTGATGTGCGTGACAATGTTAATGTTTTAAATTATTACTAAACTTCTTGAAACAAAATTTTCCTGCAGTATAGAGCTGCATCAAATAATTTTCTTATATGCATCGTTTTGCGATTTTGTTAGCTAATGGAAATATTTTGATAATGCAAGTGGTGTGGGTTTTTTCTTTTTGTTGTAAAGACATTTAGATTTTAAGTAAGTTTTAGTTTGTCTGTATTTTTCTTAAAAGGTCAGTTTTAGCATGCTGTTATAGCATCAGTTTGGCATAAATGCTTTCAAAGAAAAAAGAATGAGCTTTAAATGGGCTGGGGAGGGGGAGGCAGCAGCGAAACATATCCCATCTGGAGCATTTGGCTTGGAACAGGATGTTGCATGACTCCATGTGAAGTCTGCTCTCACGAACAGTATCCTAAGCAATGTAGGAGATTCAGCTGCTTAGTGGTGGGAGTTCAGCATGAAACAAGGTCTGTTTTCTCAAACTCCAATGGTTAGAACTACAGGAAAGAGGTGGGACTTAATAAGAGATTTATGTGTTGAATAACTCAACAACACCAGCAGTTGCCAGTTTAAACCCTTTCCTGCAGGTGTTGGCTTTCCTCATACCTTTACAATTGGTTTTCAGTATGATGCATATGGAAAAAATAATTATTTAAAGGATTACAGCTCTAAAATTAGAAAAATACAATTACTAAGTTATCTATTTCTGGTTTAAAATTTAAAAAACAAATAATTGCAAGAGAATTGATCTTGTCTTGGCATTAGATATCCTGTATGCATGTGTGCTTTTAAAAAAAAATTAGACTGGGTGGAGTTTTAAAGTTTTTTATTGTCATTTTGGGTGCAGAAAACGTGTTAAGGAAATAAACTGTATTGAGAGCAAGGGGTAGTCTTGACAACCAGTCCTGTTATTGTGGACTCTTGGGCAAAATGTATCCAGTGTATCCGTATCCTGGGAAAATGTTTGGGTTTTTTGTTTGTTTAGGGTTTTTGTGGGTTTTGTTTGGTTTTTTTGTTTGTCTGTGTTTTATTTTTTTCAACATGAGTATTAGGAGGGAAGGGATGTGATGGTAAGAGAAGCCACACACATTACAAAGCCTGGAAATCTTTGCCCTTTGCTCTCAGAGCTCAAGAACACTTAATTTTTCCAGAGCTATGGAACTTGTCAGGTATGTCTCTTTACTTTATGATTCCCATGAATTTGAGCCAAAATTCCTTGGCGGCTCATTTTGTTATCTAATAATCTATGTACCAAATCAGATTAAGTTTATTTGGAATATAACTAATATTCTGATTCCTTTTTATAAGCAAAATTAGCAAAGCTGTCCTTGCTTGTATGTAGCACATTTAATGTTGCTTCTGACTTTTGTTTATTCAGCCTTCATTTTGTGATCCAAACAAGAGGTAGTGGGAGATGGTAGAACTGAACTGATTCCCTGAGTGGGTGAAATATTTGTTTGTCTGGTTAATGAGTGGTGATCTCACTCTCACCCTGAGAGGGAGACTTAAGAAAATAGTTTCAGCTGTGGCATTCCATTTTTTTTTTTTGTTAGTAAAATGTCTGGGGACTAAAGGATTTTGATCTTACTGGTTTTGTGGCAAGTGAAATGCATGGGAGGAAAACACAGCTTTTCTTCCCCCCTTGGTCCTCTCCATGCAGTTAATATTCATACATGCACTGAATAAAAGTATTGGTATGTGTACTTGTCTGAAATGCTGGCAACTGATGTCTATTCAAGGTATATCAAAGTTGCAAGGTTGCAGGTCTTGGCTGTGCTTAAAGTACTTCATAATTATAGTATGTGAGTTATTTGTATCACAGTGACATAACTGAACCAAAAAGCTGTAAGGAATCCAATAATGAATATTACTTTTGCATAATCCTTTAATTTATTCCAGTATTAATATTTGTTGACTGTAGGAGACAGACCTCTCTGTCTTGCATTTTTGTCTTGAATGATGGAGTTTTTCACATGAATAATTCTTCCTTTCTTATACACAGTAAGTTGATTGCAGCAGAAGGTACATTTTTGCATACAATTCACAAGGAAATGAGACTGACTTAGAAATAATGCCCAGATTTTAAACAATTTATAGAGAGAAGCAGAAGGTGTTTTGTAAAGCAAGGTAGGAACTTCAGTTGTCATTCCTTGATATGTTTTGAAAATAGATTACCTTCTTTATCACTATCAAAGATAACTGCAGTTATCTGATACCACAAAGAGTTCTGCAGCAGATGACTATAGTTGAAAATATCATCTTACAGTGTGTTCATTTTCCTGAAGAGAACACTCATTTTCCTTAACTTGAACAGTAATTTTATTGCTCATTCCCGAAGGGAATAGGAACAAATGTGACGTGACTGTGCTCTATCTTCTCTTGCACTGGTTTATCATAATACTGTAAAATTGTCAAATTCTTCACTGCACGAAGGCTGGGGTTGCTTGAGTTACCTCTGGAGGTCATGAAGGCCCTAACTTATTTCCTGATATCTTTCCAAAAGTCTTGTCTGTATTCTGTGTAAGTGTAGGTACACAATCAATTGCAGTCTGTGGGATGGTTTTGTTTGTTTTCAAGATGTTTTCTGATTCAGAGAGCTTGGAGTGTAAGTGATTATTGGAATTCAAGGAGCTCCTCAGAAAATAAACTTGCAAATACGAATGGGTGCTGAAAACTTTGGGAAGTTGTCCTGCATTTTTTGTGTATAGGAATGGTTGATTCAGGGAATACAAAAAACTATATCTTAATTATAAATAAGCAAGATGATATTGGGAAATAAAGGGGAGAAAAGAGAAATTGAAGAGTACCAGTCCTCATTTTGTGGTACATTTATTGCATGTATCATTTATAGCACTAAAAGCTGTCTTGGACATACAGTAAACTTTGTTTTCTTCCAGAAACTCGAACAGATGGTGAGAAAATTATGTACAGTTCTGAATTAATGCTTTTGTATTCTCTTCTCTGCAGCATTTTCAATTGCAAGGAGGACTGTTTTTTTTTTTTTTTTTTTTTTTTTTTAAATCCCAGTCATAGATCTGATAGTTACTGTCTATAAAACCACTGTGTATAAACTTTTTTTTAATTTATCATCACAATCTTCTTTAAAATGCCATTTATTCAAAAATATTATCCGTCCTGTTGTGACAGAGTGTCTGACTTTTTCACTAGAAAGTTACACAGAGATGGCTAATGCAGTAATTAAGGTGATTAATTAGGTTCATTAGGCAGCTTTTGATGTATACTCATTGCCAATGTTTTGTTCTAATGTTTTGTCTTTACTTCTGGCCTTAAGCACTAAGGGTTTGATTGTGTTATCTGTTGGGCCTGTTGTTCTGTTGGTCTTATCAATGGATCTGTTTTTCCTCCTTTGAAAAGATCTTTGAAACCTAGGAGAGCTAAAAATGCCTAATATTTTGTTGCTTTCACTTTTTTGAGGTGAAGTACTTCGGATATTTCTAGGATAATTTCTAATTAACAAAAGGTATGCTATAAGCTTTAAAACAACCATGCAATTAAGGTGAAAAACATTTCTCTGTAGTTTGGACAATTGTGATACTGAAATAAGTTTGTTAATACTCAAGATGTAAAAGGTTAAATGAACTCATTTGTGAGAAATTTTGTTGAACAACAAAAAGTGATGTTAGATGACAGAGCAAAAGTCTCTCTTCTGAAAAACACTAGTAGACAAACACACTGAATTTTCATGTATGTATCATAAGTGATTTCTGTAACCTTAAGTGCTTTTCACCCCTGTTATCCTGAAGCTCTTCCACGTCAGTAATTCTGTTTATTTGAAGCTATTCCTCCTGTTCTGTAGCCTTAGCAGCTGCAACAACAAAGTGGGAAGTTGTTCAGAGGCGCTGGTTGTCTTCAGACACTTAGATATTCGTGACTCAGGAGTGGCCATTATGGCACAGAGGAGATTGATGTGGATTAAGGCAGTCTGAAACCCCAGGAAGCTGTGGTTGCATTTCCTCTCCTGCTCCCAAAATGTTGCTGTTTCCTGATGTCATGTTTACTCACATGTGCCAGCCCCACTCCTAATCTCCTCTGGCCTTTTAGTAATAGTTGGAGATATCTCAGTTCAGAGTGGAATGATCTTTGATCCCAGTTTGTGGACATTTATGCACTGGTGAACTATGGACTGTAATGACCCAGTTCTTCTCTGTAAAGTCTAGCCTTGCAGTTTGGTATCAGGTGGAAAAATAAAGGAAGATCATGGAGACCTTAAATTCTATGTGTTAACCCTTTGAAGCTTCAACCTCTTGAGTACAGATCTTACTTAATACTGCACTTAACCTTTAGGAACGAAGTAGACCTGGGTAAGTTTTGTTTATGAATCTTTTGTTAGCAGGCGTCTTCAAGTTTTTAGTTACATCAGAAAAATGATATGGGAATCTTTTTGAGTGAGCGATGAGTGTGAAGAGCTATACAAGTGTGAAGGAAACAGATGTAGTATTGAAGGATGACTTGTAGAGGAGGCTGAAACTCAAAGGCTGGAGTGAACATGAAGTTGACTCTTAAACAACAAAACAGTAATTCAGCTTGTGAGATAGCACTGAATACAGTCACAACACTACAAGAGAGGACTTCAAGAATTCAGATTTAAAGAAAACTAGAACTTGAACAAAACATCCTAAGTGAGATATCTCCACAGCTTAGTTAGGAAGAACTTAGAAACTGTTTGTCTTTATTGTTCTGTTTAGATGTGGTTTTGTCAAGACTAGGAAAAACAGTTTGCAGTGTGATTATAGATAGCATGTGAAGTGGAGGAAAGAGGACAGCAAATTAGTTTATCTCTTATAAGAGATAAAGCTTTAAAGTAATTGATACAGTACACTAACTTCCCTATTCAAATATTATAGTCCTCTTATAATAGAAAAAAGGCCTAGAAAATATCTCCAAAGATTTTAGCAGATGATCAATGAAGTAGATAAATATTTCACCGACATGTTGTCTTGCTTGAGAAGATTATGATTATTGTTATTATTACTGCTGTTTTCTCATCTGCTTGCTGAGATTTGTTTGGTGGGCTTGTTGCTTAAGGTCTTGGTTACAAGAGCAAATACGGTGTTGTTGTCGGAATACAGAAAGTTTCAATTTTGTAATCGACAATAATTTATAAAAATTCAATATACTGTCCCTTTTTGGTTGCTGAATTTTTCTCTTGGTTTCCTGGTTACTCGTGGAATAGTCCTTCTTAGTTTTCTTAATGCCTGTAAGGTGACCAAAGGAAGCAATGAATTGAGTCAGTTTGTCTGCTGGAATGTTTGCTGTTGATATGAGCTAGGCCTTGAGCAAATGTCTCCAGCACAAACAATCTATTGGCCAGCTTCTTCTGGTGATTTGTCATTATGCTAAGGATTTGCTGGTGTCTTTTTGATATCTGTGGCTTTATCTGACAAAAAGGAAATTGTTTGTGAGCCGACTCCTGGTTTGTTTGGCTTGCTGTCTGGAGAATGATACGGGCACGCAGAGCAGCTGAGAGGCACTTGGTCTTTCCTAGGCTGGATTCCAAAGTATGAGTATCAAAAGTTCATCTCAGAACCTTACTTTTCTATTACAGTCTCTCTTCTGTTTCACATCAAATAAAGATTTGCTGTTCCAAAGTGCAGTGTTTAATCAGTGTCTGCACTGCAGATTTGGGACGAGTCCGCTTTTTCTATCAGCATATAAATCGGGTTGAACCTCTGTCTGGGTAGGTACTGATAAGTACCTTTAGGTCCTTAGTCAGGGTCAGTCCTTTGAACCTTAGAAAGATGGCTGTTTTGGCTCCTCGCCTATTGCAGATGGCTGATTGGATTGTCTTGGCAGAAATAAGGAAAGTCCTGTGCTTTTAGCACTTCTCTTGATTCCCTTAAGCAGTGCTCCAGATCTGGGCTGTTCAGCTGGGGTGATAAATCAGAAAAACTCAAATAACTGTAGCTCCCTGCTCCTGTCCTGATCATCCCCAAAGTGCCAGCTTTGCACATTTAGACTCTGCATGTCTAACAGGAGCACTGAAGTTGAGCTGTTTCCTCATGAGTGCCTTTGCAGCCATACCTTGCTAACTAAAGCAGCAGCCAGGTAGTTTTGGTCAAGTTTCCTGCCTCAAGAGAGGCAGATTTCTGTTTCCATCTCAGACTGCGGATGAGTAACAACAGCGGTTGATGAATTGTGATGAGGAGGTGACCTATTCCTTTCACCATTCACTTTAATTTAGTCTCCTGTAATGCACTGTGATTGCTGATGGCCTGGTGGACAACCTTTGTCTTCATGAATAAGCCATTACGTTGTAAAAATTGACTTAAATCCATTAATATTTTGTATTTGGTGCTTATATTTAGTCTGATACTTATTTTTTGTTGGTTTTAGTCACATCTTCAAATGTCAGATATGTACAGTTTAAAGTCATCATAATATTTAAAAAATTGAGATATAGCAATAATGGTTCCTTATTAAGTGACCAGGTATTGGTCTTTTTTAGCATGACATTACAAATGTTAGTATAAGCACAGATAAATTGCTTTGAACAAGTCATCTAAATCACTAAAGTTTTTAATTGGCTTTTAGTTTACCTTATTTAAAATCACATCTGATTTGAAAACAAAAATCTATTTTAAATTTGAATGTGTAGGCTTTCTATAGTATGTGTGCTTCTTAACTGCTATTTTTAGACATGATCATGTAGAAATTTAGGTGTAGTAAAAGCTTCCTATGTTGTGTAGTGGTGAAAAGAATTTGAAAGACTTAGTCAAGCCTGAAGGGCCAGGAGGTTTTTGTGTGATGGTGCATATTTTACTTAGTTATGATTCAATAGGCTGTAATTTCTTAAAATAGTAAGTGACTTCTATTTCTCATGTGGGATAAGTAGTTCAGTAAATGTCTGGAATGTAAAACATCTTTCAAATGAGGCTACTTGACTTTGGTTTCTTTAAGTCCAGTAGAGTCAGGATTTAATTTCTGGTTTGTGTGTCACTTCACTTTGCTGTTAAGATCCGAATTTAAAAAAAGATTTGCAAAATAAGTATGCCAAATAATTTAAACACTTTCAACGATTTAAATAGCTTGTAAAGTAAAACTTGGCAGTCCTGTAGATTATCTTTTTATCAGAGGGAAGTATTTTTCTGAGAAATTAGTTTAAAACTCACCTACAAGAAATATGGGATGTTTTTTCCTTTCATTTTAATGTAGATAATATTTTCCCTCCTTTATCTTTGTTTAGAATATGCATTTTAAATTGTAGGAATGAAATTCGCATACTTGTGTTAGATGGTTTTCTTTATTGAAGGATGGTATTGGGGCATGCAAGTAGGAGATGCTTTTTTATTCTGTCATCTTCTCTGCCATCTCTACTTCGTGCTCTATGTGATATACTGGTTGCTTAGCAATCCAAGCTACAGACTGCAGCAGGCTGTTGCAATAGTACTGGTATTTTTCTTCAGTTTTGCTACCATTTTTTGCTGCATTTTTCTTTTGCAGGGGCTATTTTATTGTCAGTGTTCAAGCATGCATTTTGGGGAATGCAGAATTAAGATTTGAAAATTAACCATAAACCATATATGTTGATTATTTCTTCCCTGTAATGTACTTTGAGACTACAGTTTTCTGGAAATAAATAATTCTTTTTGTTTCAAGGCCTCTCTGTATTTGTAAGATAGTTATGTTTTAAAGCTTAATATAAGGAAGCTACCTGGAAAATCCATGTTTATTGGAGCATGTATTTGCTACATCTGGCCCTGTTCCCTCCTGCACATGGCATACATTTGACCTGTCTCTGGTGAGTGTGTATCTGGTTTATTCAGAAGCCTGTTGAGAGAGCAGGGTTGTCTTATTCTGCCATCTCAGAAGTATATTGAGCAATGTTGGCAGTAAAAGTGTGGCCTCAGCTTGAGTGTGTCTGTCACTGTGTGACTCAGGCAATGACACAGGCTCCTCTGTAGTTTTATAAGTTTTGAGCAGATGATCCTGAGGCTGCAGATTTTATTCTTCCCTCAATATAATGTTTTTGGAGGGATTGTCTCCTTGCATTTCTGAGGAGCTGTAGCTGAGTGCTGTTATGTGTGGCCTTTCACCATATAGGAAGGAAGGAAGTCTTGGTGCTTTCCTGCATAATTTTGTACCACACGAAAANCTCTGCAGATAATGAACCAGGCCTCTCTTTTTGTGTATTTCAACTTTCCAGCTTATGATTGAGGACTGCTGCTGGGATGTTCCATTTTCTTTTGAATAAACAGAGAATTTAAGTCTTCAGAATTACTAGTATGATGTTTCATGGTAGTAGGGTATATCAAACAGGATTTAATTTTTGAGGAATTGTCCCTTTGATTTCCACAGCTCATCTGAAAGTAGCAGAACTTTCTCTTCTCATTTAATAGAAAATTAAATCTTCTGCCCTTAAATTAGTTACTAATTGCGAACTCCACAAATAACCGAAACAGATGTGCTGATTTGAATATTTTTTCAAACAATTTCATGTTTTAAGAGCTGAAATAGCATAAAATAATTCAGATTACTAGTTTATCCCATCTTCTAAGGAGCTTTCAGTGTTCATGTCTGTAAAACATCTGATTCTACAATCTTTTTTTCTGTGCTTGAGAGTTGGAGGCAGGAATTTTGCATTTTATAGACAAGCTGTTATAGTCCTTAAATTGTGGAATACCAGAACATTTTCAGGTCTTCTAGACACTTTCGGTGATATTGTGGGTACCTACACACCCTGGCTAAAAAATACACAATATGTTTAGTACTTTTTGTCAAAGCTAGATACTTTGACTGCAAATGTAAGTGAATGAACATGTCCGATCTGCAGTAAAAATACTGGCTATTTTTAAGAATATATGGAGACCATAAACCCCATCTTTTAATACTAAAATATTTGTTAGTTAAAGACCAATCTATTGCTATTATTTCAGCTGTTTTAGTTGCTTTTAGATTGTATGGGGAATGCCAATGTATTTTAAAATGCTTTTTATGAGCTCTTTTTATTGTAGAATGACTGTGAAATGCTAATGTGAAAGAGCTGAGGAAATTTTGGTAACAAAAAGCAATATTGCAAGCACTTTATTAAAAAAAAGTCCTGATTGCTGCCTTTGGTTGCTATTTCACCACTTTTCCATGTGGAAATGGGTAGCACTTGCATAACAGTGCATGAAGTTGTTTTTCTTTATAGTAACTTGTGCTTTGATTGCATTTGATTGGGTTAACATATATTCAGAAAGACTTGACTGCTGGGTAATGCCATTTTCATGAAAGAAATAATTTGCAAAAACTTGAGAAGTCTTGGACATAGGGAACAGGATGGGAAGATTAAATTTTATAAAAGCACCCTTACTGTCTTCATTCCCTATGTACTTACAACTAGTCTTAGCTTACACCTAGTTTGCACCAGCTAGATGTTTGGCAGTCACATCCATCTCAGTCAAGAGATGGAGAAGTTTTTAATTTTCAACTGTGCACTATGCTGAGCAAGGTAGGTGTCAGAGTTGTGCAGGGTTCAGAACTCCAGAAACATTCCAACATTCCTGCCAATTTGAAACCTCCCTCACTGCCATTAGGAGTTCAATGTGGGATCCCTGGACTCACTGCTTCCATCCACCTCTGTGGGCAGCAGCAGAAGGCACTGCCTGCTCCCTTGGCTGCCTGCATTTTCTTTTCTGTAGGTAGATTTTCTTTCAAAAACAAGAAACTCCCAGAACCCTTGTTACTGGGCCAAGAATAAGCCTTTCTTAAGCATCCCATAGAATGAACTTGTTCCTCAGAATTAAAATTTGCAGGTTGCAGTTAACACTGGGGAATATAGAAAGGGAAGAACTAATTTGGACTTGTATTCTGAATTTTGCCATGACATCTTGTAATGTAGTTTCTGATTCTTTTAGTTACTCTGTATAACTTGGAGGTGTCAAACATCATCCTTTGATGATTGTACCACAGACTGTAAAAGCAAAACACCACTCTTACTGTAAAAATACTCTATTTATTGCCACTGAAACATGATTTTCTACAGTTGTGTGTTTGTCAATAAATTTCTGTTAAATTACATACAAGGTTTACATTTGTGTATTCACTTGACCATACATCACAAGGTTGGAAAATTGACAGCTAGTTTTGAATCTTGATTACATGCTAAGAGGTCTAGATCTATCTTAAGCACAACTAAGAAGTTTGAATTGCACGGATAACTTTTAGCATCGGAGTCTGGAGTTCTGAACACTTAAAATTTGCTTATAAAGTATATATGTGTAATAAATGAGCATGGTGTACTATTCTATCTGCTTCATTATAAAAGTGTTAGGAGTGAAACCCAGTGTGATGCACTCTGAGGCTCTCCTTGAAGCCAGTAGCCAAACTGGTGCTGATGAAAGACTGTTTATATTGTACAGAACTAGTGTTTTCATGGCTCTATATAAAACATCTTCAGAAAGGTTGCTTGAGTTTTTTTCTTCCTGGAAATAAACATTTTGCTAACAATTATTAGGTGATAAAGGGGAAACTGTACTGTCCTCCTTTAGGAAAGCAAACAACTTGGATAACAATGCACTCGAGTAGTTTTAAGAAAGTGGATGATGCATGGACTATGCTTTGTAACATTTCAAGTCAAATTTTTTGGAAGTCAGCATTGTTTTTGTAACAGTTCTAAAGACTTTCAGAATTTGTTTGCTCAGGCGTATTTATTTGGACCAGAAATGACTCGAAAACTCTGGATCACAGCGCTGCATGTAGAGAATTTCACTACGATTGTTATGTTTGGGCTGTGAAATAACAAATTTTGTTGCAATTGCTTGGCTGACTCCACTGGGAATAAATTTGTTGTCTTGCTTTACTTGGAAAAGCATGCTAAAAGCTTATGCTGCTTCCTGTTGGAAAATAGCAGTGACTTATGAAATTAGCACATTAATGCCAATTATAAATATAATATCATACCAGTGGGAGTATCTCCTTTTTATTCAAGAGAACACATATGTGGTGGGAAGATTTCAGGTACTCTGGGAACATAAACATAAAATAGCTATTCACAAATAGCTGACAAGGCAAGGAAGTAAAATTTGGCGAAAAATCTCAAAATCAACATTCATTCTTAGGGAGGCAAATGTCGTAGAGTTTCTTGCTGTATAGAATTCTGTCAGTGGATCAAAAAAATTACGTATTTTTAGGCTTTGCACTCCTTAGAGGGTCTGACTTTGGCTCTATATTTTATTTTGTTGGCGTAGGTTGCTGGATTGCTTCCTTTCCTCATCTTTTTCCCTTTTTACTCCCTTTCATAAATTCTGTTGTTTGGGAGTGCTTGTTTCTGTGTGGGAGGTCAATGTGCAGAGAAAGCAGAAGCCTCTATTCTTCAGGGGCTTTACTGTTGCCTTAGAAAAAATAATTTTCCAGCCAAACAGGGAATGGGCAATAACCGAGCACTGCATTTTGTCTCTCTTGCTTCTCCTTTTCAAAAATCAACTTTAAAAAGCCAGCAGATAGTTAAAAAAAGCTAGCAGTCTTGGCATGGGAATGTGAAAGTGGTGGAAGCTGGCAGGAGTAATTCCCAAGTATTGTGTGTGTATCGTACTGGAGGTGGGATGTGGTGCCCTGAGCAATGGCAGACTGGCTCTGCGCCACGCTCCATTCTCCACTTTTCTTGGAACTGCTCCTTTGCAGATCTAATTATATGGTGCCAGGAGACTCTGCAGATAGCTCAGCAGTAACTCCCACTCTTGCTGGGCTGGATTTCGGTTTATTTGGAGTGTAAAACTTGCACACAAACGCTAGATTGTATCACAGCTTTCCACAAGTTTTGGCCGGTGTCCAGAAGATACAGCAGGATGCAGTGTGGCTGCTTCTAAACTGCTAACTCTGCTTTAGACTTGTCTGTGCTTTTCAAAAATATTATTCACTTGATTCCGCTCGCCTCCTATTGTTTTAAAAATCTGATGTTGTGTGAAATCTGGTGCTTAACCTCTTAACACCTTGCTACAGACTACCTAAGTGAAGTGTCTTTCCAGATACTAAAACGAAGTTATTTGACCAGTCTGAAATAATTGAGTGGAATTTGCAGGAGGAGAGGCCAGGAGGAAAGTGAATTTAGAGAATGATTTTTATCTGTACTGTCACTGAAAGTTGTCTTTACAATTGATCAAGTGACAAAATTTACAAGTAAATGTTTTTCCAGAAGGGCTCAAAGTAGCTGCAAATACAAGATAATGAATGCTGCTAGAATGATTTGGGATATGATGTGCTTTCCTGACAGTGTTTTGAAGTTTTACTCTACTCTTTTGGTTAGGAAATTAATATTCTGCAACTTTATTACATATTTTTTAATTAGTATCTAGAAATTAAGTTATTAAAAAGTGGGGTTTTTTTATGAAAACAGTTTTTTCTGCTGTTCTACTTGCTTGGTTAGAATAAGAGATGATAGCTGTAGTAATGAACAGGGGAGGCAAGAGGATCTTCTTGATCTGATGCTTTAAAGAGGGAAGGGAAAAGGAAAGTGTGTGGGAATGGAGTGGGAATAATATGGGTTTAAATTATCTGTGGGGGAAAACTGAGATGATGGGTATGGGAGTGAGAAGTGGCTTGGTGGAAATAGAAGTTGTGTATTCAGAAGGGAGAAGGACAAGATGAGAAGGAGCACTGTGCAGGACATGTTTGAAAGCATGAGACAGAAAGTCTAGACAAGAAAGTATGTTGTAGGCCTAAAATTAACCAGAGCTAGAAGAATATTTCTGTGACAGTGATTTTAAGTTCTCAGAAGCAGATAGAGGAAGAAACTCCAGTTTTGGAAATAGCTTTGGGTGTGGCCGAGGGCTGAAGTTCAGAAGGGCAAGAAATCATTTCCCTCCTTCTCCACTTAGTGTAACAAGCAGTGACTTTTTTTTGTATTTTGCCAGCTGATTTTTCTTATGAAATTTCTCATGAATGGGAAAAGAGAACAACTTGCTACACTGAATTATTTTTAATATAAAATAAATGCTGTAACTTTGAAAAGTAGTGGGTTTAGCAGAGTCGTGTTTGGTAATGCAAATAGAATTTGGATAGTTTTGAGATCCCTCTCTCTGCACAAGACAAGACAAAAGGTTTGTATTTAACTTAGTAGTTTAGTGAACGCAGCTGAGGGGAGAAGGCACAGCTGTTCTGTGCTGGGGAGAGGGACAGGGATAACACAAGATCAAATAGTTACAAACTATTAATCGGGCTGGAAACAAACTGTGGTGCTATTGTTTTCTTGTTTGCTTTGGTGTTTTTTAGCCAGATTGCAGGAGGACAGAAAGGGCAAGAAACTGTGAGCTGCTGTGAGCTGCTGAGTGTTAGACTTGCTTGTTGTGGCAAGGTCTGCAGGCTCAGGATGTCCTTTGTGGTGGTGTTCCAACTGACTTCTTTTTCTCTTTCCCTTAAAACCATTTCATTGGTTGGTCGGTTTGTATTGCATGACGTATATTTGAACTGAAAATGAGAAGTATTCTTAAAACTTACGGATTCTGTAGATAGCTGCATGTATTACTTTAATGCTACTGTTAAATACTTAGTGTAATGTCTTTTGCTCATGAGATAAGATACCCAGTGTTATGGTAATGTTTTAGTAAATGTAAGTCTCCTCTCTTCAGCACAAATGCACTGCCAAGAGAACTGTCTTCTGTGGTGCAGGAGCTGATTATATAATTTCAAAATCATAGCATTAAAATGGGTAATAAAAGAAACCCTGCATTAATTTTTTTGATGTATGCATTGAAAAATGTGCATAGATGAACACATGCTGTGTATGTGCATAGATGAACACATGCTGTGTATATGCAATAATTTATGTCCTTTCCTTTCTTACATTTCCCCAGGTGTATGTGGAATTTGATGACCTTGAATGGGAAAAGCGAGAATGGGTTAAAGTTTATGAAGATTTTGCAACCTTCTTGGTGGAGTACCAGCTGGTCTGGGCAAAAAGAAAGGACCCAAGCCAGACTCAGGGATCAAAGATCAAACAAATTCAATGGCCTGCATTGGTAAGCTACTTTAACAGTTGCATTTACTAGAGCATTTAATTCTCTATAATTTGGTCTTTAAGAAACTGTCTGGGTTACTCCAGTGATGGTGGCAAGTGGTGAGCATGGAGGGGAAGAATGGTAAGAAAAGGATAAGAAAAAACTAGTAAAGCTTGTTTGTGTTGGAGGGGTGGAGTGATGTGATAAGTCACTCATCTTCCTTTTTGAATCAACCTTAAAGCACTGCAGAAGTGGTCTCTGAGTGACATAATACGATTTATGTCACGTTATATTTGTAACACGCTTTGGCTATGTAAACTTACCAGTAACACATCTTACTGCTCTGGGAAAGATTGAAATTAAGGTGAAAAATAAACCCTTAAGCTTGTGATACCCTTAACTTCCACAAAGAAGTTATCTAAAATTCAGGTCAGAGTTCAGAAAGATGAAAAAAGATTATTGGAGTAAGTGGTAATTGTTTGCCTGGCTTATGAGGTGATGCTTGTGACTCTATTCTTTCTGGATTGGTGCCCAAGCATTTAAGGCTGTTGAGATAACTGCTAGGAGGTTGTGTGCATTTGTGACATGCCTTTAGATATATCTGATGAAATAATCTAAAAAGCAATAAAAATGTATGCATTTTTTCTCCAAAGAAACTAGTAGTGCTAGTCAAGGTCTTCTGAAGAGCCAAATAGATGTGAGACTTTGGGACCTACTGTATTGGATAGTTTTGCTTTGTATACAGTTGGGGAAGGTTCCTCACAGACTGGTAGGTGAAAGGGGGCTCCAACACATTTGTGAAAATGGTGAAGGGAAGTCTTAGATATATTTGATAATAAGCTTAATACCTGTAACTTTACTCCTGGTTTTTTAGGTATTTACAGTCATAATGAATTTAGATTATGATATTTTTTTCCTCTGGCTTTTGCTGTATCTGTCTCATTTCAAGATACTCTTTATATTCTTGTCTCTGAGCACTTGATGGATTTCTTGGAATGCTGTTGTGGGATAATTTTTTTGTTACTATAAATAATAAAAATAAAAAAGCTGGGGTAGTCATGATGAAGCTCATGAAGCAGTCTGATCAAAAAAGCCATAGATGATTTTGGATCTACTTACTCCTCTTCAGTTAATATTCTTACCTGACTCAGCTTGTATGTTTGTGCTAAGGTGCTTGAGCAAAGGAAGCTAACTTTCTGGATGTGCAGGCTGAGTCATATATTTGCTTGTACAGGCAAGTTAGTATATCCTTGAGCAAGAATTTTTAGTTTTAGGGAGCCATGTTATTTGCTCTTTCAAGCCACCATCACTCCGTGATTGAGATGGGTGTTTTAAAACCTGTTAAAAACTTAGCTTAGTATCTCTGCTATTTTACATGCTTTTAATCTCACCCTCTAGGATGGAGATCCTTCTTGGGTTTAGAAGGGGTGTATTTCTATAAAGTATTCTGGTTTGGCTGCTGATCCTGTCCACAAGTTGAAAGTATATATTTGCTAATGTGTGGAAGTGTTTTGATTGACCCTTTCTCCTAGCAGCCGCTTTTATGAAGCTTGTGCTAGTCCTGCAAAAGGCAAAAACTTTTCTTCTTCCATCTCTATCTTACAGATTTTTTTTTTAATGTTTCCATTTTTTAGGCAGCTGAGAAGGAAGATTTTTCAAAAGATCTGCCTCCTGCTTTTACACTTAAAAAGTTGAAATTGTATAGTCTGAAGTGAGGCTCAAATAGCTTGTATGTCACAGTTTTCAGACGTTAAGGATGACAAGTTCTCAGCATTTGTGCTTGCCTCCCTACAGATATTCTAGCAATTGTATCCTGAGTCAAACCCTCTTGTTATCCATTCCAGCAAAAACATATTTGAGGTAAAATGTGGATACAGGATATTAGCTGTAGTTAGAGCAGATTCCGCAGAGACCTCCCAAGGCTTTGCTCTGTATCAATAGCAACTCTGAGCACACCATGGCATGGGGAACAATGAGGGTGCTCAAAGTGGCATGGAACTTTTGGGTTTTGTTGCCGGACTGTCAAAACACTGTGATGGACTGGAGTGGATGAGCTCAGTGAAGGTTTGTGTGGTGCATTTTCCTGTGGGGACTGTTTGGCTTGTTTATTTTCCGAAACAAGACTTAGTAAAATTAAGAAAACATTAAAAAGGTGGTAAAAAATTTGTTGAACAGCAGTAGGAATATTTGCACTTTTATGTGAAATCCTAAGTGTGGTCATGGTAATACACACATTTTGAAAAAGTGGAGCCTTGATGTAGCCTTTAAAGGAAAAGTTTCAAGAGTTCCTATGCATGTGAACAATACTGAAGAAAAATCATACCAAAATAAAAGGTTTTGGTGCAGCTTTATTTTGGATGCTAATGTAAATGCAGCAAAGCAATATTTTAGAAAATTTTATGTAGTATTTCTCTAGGATCTTTGCCTTCAGTGGAGTGCATGAAAACTTCTTGTTTATTTAGATGGTTCTTATCACCTTCTCTCCTTTGATTAATGTACCCTGTATTTACTGTATGGTATTCAAGGCTGAGCAGAAGACAAGGTCTGCAATTGCTGTGGAACTTTCTGTGGGTAATTATCAGTCTAGTGTCTGATACTTCAGTTACTGACTGTTTTCATCACTCATTTGTGTGATATGATGTAATCTCCACTTTATAGATGACATTTCTAGAATGCAAGTTGTTCCAAATGTTGCTATTTTAAAGTGCCTGGGGTGTAGCTGAAAGCACAGCATCCATTGACCTTGTGGAGCCTCTATAGTCAGGCTGAGTAAGGGAGGAGATGGGAAGTACTGACTCTTTCTCCTTGTTTAGAAACTCAGTAGCTGGAGAGGAGTAGACTATCACCTGAATTCAGTTTCTCTCATGATGAGATTATATTTTCTTAAGTGGAGTTCCTGCCTCAGGTGAAGAGTTGTCTGTATTCCCAGTAATAAGCTTCATTGTGATGACTTTGACTGGAAACCTCTGCCACTGTGCAAGGCTGAGAAGGACGGAGGAGCTGTAGTGTCTCAAGTTGTTCATGCTGTAATCAAGTGCTTTTTTTCCCTGTGAGATGATTTCCTGGGAGCACTGGAGGTCTTGGCTGCCTAGCTGATATAATTGGAAATCACCCTGCATGTGAGGTTTTAGCAGTCATAGAAGAAAAGACTGTCAAGAAGCCTAAAGAAATGGCAATAGTGATAAGCAGTGTCAATGTATGTGTAGACTGGATATTGGGAAAGAAGTTGTTTGGTAAACAGTGCTTGTTGTTTACCTTAAAGTAATAGAGATGCTTTACAGATATCACTGGAGGAGAAAACTTCTTGACCAAACTGTTAGCATAGGAAAAAAATGAAAGTATGGATTCTGAAAAAAAGTGTGTAGGTAATAGAAGTGAGTGGTGTGTACTTCCACTTCAGGGATTTAAAAAAGTAGCCAAGATAAGGTTGAAATTGAAGGCATCAGTTTGGGTTGGTAAATAAGGAAGGGGTGCATGTCACAGAGATACAAAAAGACAGGAGTGATAGGCTCAAAGTGATGGGTTGGGGGAATAGGGGTTTGAATTTCTCAGAAATAACTTTGCAGCAATTGACATGATGAATAATTGACATGAAATTTTTTGACCTGTAGGTAGATAAAGAGTAGTTGTATTTTAGGGAGACTAAATTAATTTACCTATGTAGAAATAATTTGAGTACTGTGATGCTAGAGATCAGTGATAAAATCGTGCATATGATATAATTCAGTCTGAAGTCTTAGGAATATGGTGGTATCCCCTCAGCAGCCAAGAGGGGAGATAGAAATACATGTGTGGGCAGGATGACAAATTAGAGCCAAGGTTTCAAGGTGGACTGAGCAGAATGCTTCTGTGAGCTGTCAGTTTGAATTTAATTACTGCCTCTCTAATTGCACATTAAAATATCTAGAAATGAAGCACAGAGGAAGAAAATGAGATGAGAAATAATAGAAGCAGCTAGAGACTTTTTAGAGAATAATAGAATAATGTGCAGGAAAAGTTTTAAGGTGATAGACTTACTAGCAGAGGACACTATGGTAGAAACATAGATAGCAGTTCACTTTTTTTCACAGCATCAACTGTACATTTTTTAGGTATAGGAAGGTATGGGCTGAGTGTCTTTTTCCTAATAATTTTGTTTGGGAAAAGAGTTTTGGTAACCTGAATGATATGCTGAAACAAATATTTGCTATTGAAGGTCTAGGGATAGAAATGAAAGAAAGACATTTCAGACAGGCATTTCAAGAAGCATGTTTCATCATCTTGGAAAGAAAAGAGAGAAAGAAGAATAATGGAAAATGCAGTTATGATTAAATGAGTTTAAGGTTGATAGTTTACGGCAAGTTTGTATTTTCAGGCAAAGGATCTAGGAGAACACAAGAAGTTGGAAAGAAAAGAATTCAAATTGGATATAGAGAAAAGTGGATGCATTGAATAAGAGCATGCATGAGAAACTTCTGTAACAAGAAAGGAAGAAGCTGTTGTAGAACAGAAAAGGAAAAGTATTATCTTATGTTGGCCTTTTCCTTTTTGAAGAAACTGGTCTTGTGCAGGATAGGTGTCAAAAGAGGAAACAGTTTGACTCAGTATGTTGTGATGAAAAACAGGACTGGGGAATAGTATATTTAGCTGGCAGGGCAGAGCTGGGTGCTTGGGATGATGGCGAGTCAGGGTGCTTCATGTGTTCTACTGGGTAGACCTTGTTTTGTGACGTATGTGTTGCCTTTTTTAATACCTGTAAACCAACCAGTGCTGCTTGTGAATTCAGAATGAATCCATATATAATAAATCAGAAGAAACCCCATAGTATTTTGTTGCTCTGAATATGAAGACAATGCTTCATTAGCTTTACAGTACTCACCTTGTCTAAACCAACAGATTTGCCCTTTGGTCTCAACTAATACAAAGGTCTGCAGTAACTATTACTCCCGGTTTCAGGACTGGTATACAGCAAGAACTGGTTCTCCTGCACTTCTGTGTTTCTGAGGAATATATAGATAAAAGCTAAAATACATTTTCATGAAGAGGTCCTGAATATGTATATCTCCTAAGGTGGGGAGGCTGGAAGAATGACTCAACTTCCGCCATGCCCCAGTAAAAAAAAAGAGCATACCTGTTTGTCTGTCTGTCTTTCTTGGAACAAGTAAAACCATTGCTAAACCAGTGCCTTGAAAAACCAGTCTTTCCTGGGATTCTGAGCAGGGCTCTGGAAGAATGTAGAGCTTTAGGCAGACTTATAGCAAAAACAGGGACAAAGACTGAATCTTCACTGGCAATGATGAACCCTTTTCCATTGTGAGAATCTGATTTACAATGGCCAGTGCCAGTGGCACATGTGGGACTGTGGGCATTCAGCCTGACTGTCATGCTGATGAGGAGGTCATCTTAGAGAAGAACAGAATGAGGTTTGTTTTGGGTGGCAGTGGATGTGTTTATTCTGGTTAGATGTTAATGAGCCCAATATGTTCATGAGCTGACTGCATGTTAAGGCACTCAACCATAAAGTATATGAGGAGAAGTGTTCCTGGATACATGGAAGAGAAGACTTGTCCTCTGACCTTTTGTAGCCTTTTCCTTCCTCCCTCTCTACCCCTCTGTTCCAGTTATCAGTTGCAGAATCCCTTTATTGACTGCATTCTGCTTCAGATGGCTTGGTTGTGTTGGATTATGAAGCAAATATTTTCAAAGTGCCAGTTTAATGTCATTTCTATAATGATTGAAGAAGAAAGTTTACAGTTTGTGCAACAAGCTTCTTCAGGGCTTCCAGAGGTTCTTGAGACAAATCAAATTCTTTATTTTTGGCACGATAATGGAAAGTAGAACAGGCTCCTTGTTCATTTCTGTTTATACTGTTGCACACTACCACTTTTTCACTCTTTCAAGGGTTTATTTCCTTCTTTGACTTCATGATCTAATTTTAGCATTTCTGAGTAAGTTTCTTATTGCAGCGGGTGATGGTGAGGTGCCCCAACCTTCTGG
>PYHW01010253.1:931969-951836 GCA_013186435.1 Turdus rufiventris | reverse complement strand
AAGACCAGGAGCATGGAAGGAACTGGGTTGAAATATGGGGAAAGAGGGCTGGAGCATGGGATCAGGGTCCAATGGGAATAGGGAAAATGGTGCATAGGCAGAGTGAGGGACCAGGGAAACCAGTGGGGTGATAGGGGTGGGATACTGCAGCAAACTGAGGCCAATGGGGATCAGGGAAAGGGAGAACAGTCTAGGGAAAGGCCATATAGGGAAGACAAGGGCAGTCTGGGCCAACGAAGAGAACAGAACTGCTGGGGCACATTAACATAAACCTGCAAAGGACTGTGGGGAGGAGCCTGTCATCGCCATGCCCTGAGTGTATCTTTGGCAACTTCAGTATCCCTCTTTTTAGGGCATGACAACTGTTGTCTCTGGCAGGCCCCAAGGCCTCCACAGTTTCTCTTTTATATGTTGATCCCATGGCTCATTTTGATCCCTGTCAAAATCAGGAGCTTCCGTAGGTATTGCTGATGTTCCTCTGCATATTCAGTTACTTCATTGCAGCCTGCTCTCTCTCTGTGCAATGAAAAATAGAGGTATACACTGCTAGATCCTATAATTAAATCCTCAGCAGACACTCAAAATACACCAGCAGTAAAAAGAAATTAATTCACAAAGGATTACTGTGTATGTGAAAAGTAAGGCAAAGAGAAGACTTGGTCTTCTGAGTCCTAAAAATAAGTACAAACTTTGAGGATATTTCAAATTTGAGGGAAGGAAGTACCGTAGTTTCCAGTGAAAACAATAAAAAATGAATAGTGTTTTTTTCAGGTACTTTATTCTCTGAATTAAAATTCTAGTGCTTGTATCCCTTGGTAATACGGGGTAAAGATGAGATATATGCAATAGAGGAGAAAATGCTTGGAAGCTGTCAGCTTTTGGAAAACTTTAGAGCTTGGGGAAGAGAAAATTTAAGTAACTGACTCAGCAGAGCATAAATGACCTGATTTTTGCTGCATTGTGAAAGACAGTAACATGCAGAAACAGCACTTGGAGATGGTTCAAAGATTACTTTGTTGGAGATTACATTACTGTAATATTCCCACAGAACATAAACATCTCAAGCAGTATCACATCCCGCCTGTGTACTTTGGCACCTGCTTCTTATAAACTACTGCTTACTGGGAGTCACTGCTCTCCATGCAGCCTTCTAGGGAGAGCCATTACCTTCCCAGGACATGCCCCAAATGAAGAGCAATAAACTGGAATTTACCTTCCCAGATGCTTCGTTTTGAAATATGGGTGTTGCCCTGTGGCTTTCCACTCTGGAAGTGAGTGATGGGATGGAAAGCCTCACTGCAGTGTTGTTTTCTAGGTGGCCCTGGTATTTTCTGTGCACTTCACACTACTGCATTGGTTGTTCCAAAGTTTTTTCTCTTGAGCTGTTGGCTAATGGCAGGCTTCCATTTTACTTTCTTTTTAAATTTATACTTGTAAGCTTTTTTTTTGTGTGTGAAAGGATTTAGTTTTGTAAAAACATGCTTATGTAATAAAAATTTTTTTTTGTAGTTAAGCGCTGTGCTAAGGATAGCGCTTAATGTTAATTTAATTTATAGAAATTACAGAATTAAAAAAAAAAATTGAGTATTTTCTAGACTTCAACAGTAACCACAACTCATGTTGATCATACCGGCCTGGGATTGCCATTTTGGCAGATCATATAGAGAAATCTGCTTTAGTATGTCACAGCATCCTGGATGTCTTTTTACCTTAGGTTCTTTCCTGCTTGTAAAGCACTTCTTGTTCTCCAAGGGTTGTGCCAGTTAAAAAACCTTACACACTATTTAGCATTCTCCAGCTGTAACTGAGCAATGCTCCCAGTTGATGTGCCTCTGTCTCTTGCACCTGTTCCAAAGCCAGATAGCAGTGAAATGCTGGTGATGATTTACATGTCTTTCTGTAAAAGACAGACATAAAGCATCTTGAGGTTCCATATTCAAGCTGGACACTTGAAGCCGAGCAGTTGAAGCCACGGCTGCAGGGAGCTCAGTGCAGGATGGCTGCTTGCATATTGATATTTATAACTGATATTGCTGATACCTAGGCTGGTTTGGGATATGGTTATACTGCTGTTGATAACCCAGTCAGCTGGACTGGAGTTAGTGTCTGTGTATCTGAACTGTATTCACAATTTGGCTTCAGTGTTGACCTACTGCACAGCTTCTTTGTAGAGAAGAGCCGCGAGGTATGCTGAATTCTCTGGAATTCACCGGAAAGTCTTAAGTATTTGAGTTTTTTTCCCAACAGCATTTATGAGAACAAAATTTTCACTTGTGCTGAAGAAAAACAATTGCTTTGTAGCTGTCTAGAGTATCTGCATTTTTTTCAGTGAATTAGAAAGATAGTTCTACTTTGGAGGTAGCATAGTGAGAAGGATGTGGGCTGGGGGACACAGGTGGTTATTTCAGCACAGTATTGTGGAAATTCAGCTTCCAGAGCTTGAGGTTTGGAAGGTGATTGTGTATCTACATCAGACTCATCACTGTCAGTCCTACGTGTTGCTGTTTATATAAATTATGACTTATAAGTCTATACATTACATACAAGCGTATGAAAGTGTATTTGTAGGCTGTGTGTATAGAGATAAGCACACAAACAGAATTTTTCTCTGTATGTTAAAAACATTTTTAAAAGCCTATCTTCTGAACTATACCTGTTGAGAGTCTGTGTAGTGAGGGAGAGATGTCAGCATGGTGCTTGTCCTGCATCCCTGCAGTGGCTGTCCAGATTAAGGAAAGCTGTGCCAGAAGACCTCCATCCCCAGATACTGCTCAGTGTTTCTCTTGTGATGGCGGGAGGAGCAGCTGGGCTTTATATCTGTCAAATCCATTTAGCAGCTAATTTTGAAAGCCACTCACTCTTCAGATCTCCACTGCTCTTTCTGTGCATTAATAGCTTGTCAGCTGTACAACAGTGAAACACTGCTCTCATCGTGTTTACTTGAGTAAGATAAGTTATGGAAAGCATAATTAGAATTTTATGAGCTTCATGTTCTTCTTTCCCAGAATTCCAGCAGTTTCTTCTGTGCTTAACAGTGAGTACCATGATGTGTTGTGTGAAGTCTCAATATCCAACTTATATATATAGCAGTGTGGAAAACCCACCCAAAATGTGAAGGACTTCTCCTGTAAAAGGTACTTCAGTAGGTTACACAACTTTGTGGATACATGGGGCCTGGTGCATTCCTGTTCCTCCCGTTCTCATACAGCTGAGACATTGGAGTTTCAGGTGAAATTCATGTCAAAATAAAGTAAAAATGTGGCCATCAGGACCAGACACTGTGTTTTCCCAGTTAAGGGCAAAAGTTATGTATTTTTCAAATTAAGACCTCTTTGGTATTCCCAAGAAATCATATTCTTCAGCTCCCCCTGTATTTTGGTAACAGATGTGCAAACAAGGCAACTGTGCCTCTAAGATCTCTCTAATGCTGAAAGGGCCATGCTGCTACCTCCCCTTTTTGGCACTGTGCCTTAAACCCACCTCAGTCTCAGTTAGATGCAGAATCTCTGTCCTTTCCATTACACAAATTATTCTTTTAGTTTGCACTAAGCACTCGTGAACTAAGCAGGCATATATGTGAGAATGAAGTGTTACTGATCACTTCTGATTTATTATACTTTTTTTTTGCTTCATTTTGTCATTCTCAGGGCACTGCATTTGAAAAAAATTTTGAAATGAGATGTTGGTAGTTACCTGCCATTAACAGAAATTTATTTTGCTGGCAGATGTTCCAGGTCTTCAGTTACACTAAAACAGCTAAATCAAGTATTTGGAGAAAAAAATCATAGGTGCTAAAGCATTATAAATGGGATGTTAGTGATGTATTTATCATGGCAATCTTTTCCATACATGGCAGTTTCTTGAGGACAGGAAAAGTAAAATTTCCACAGCAACCTCATACACTGCTGAAGTTGTTCTAGCAACAATTTGACGTTTTACATCTTGTGTGTTTGCTTTTTAAATTTATCTTAACTGAGAAAACTGAACATAGGAAAGTTCAGGAACAGACTGTCAGCTTGAAGTATTTAACTTGCATGAGGAGAATAGCTGAGTGGAATCTGTATTTTGTATTTTTAGCATCTTAAACTTTCTACTAGCTTAATTTTGTAGCAAAGTGACTATCGTGTGTGTTTTTTGGAAAAATAAACCCTGAAGTAGTAAACCCCCTATGTCCTCTATTCCTGACTTCAGTGTCACAAGAGCAGTCTCCTGAAGTACTGGCCACTTCTTTCCATGTGCATTTTTGTATGGGAACACGTGTTACTTTCTGAACTTCGTGTTGCACCAGTTATGTTGACATGGGTATGATGGTGTTTCTAAAGGTCTTCTTGGATCTGGTGGCTCTGCATTTGCCCCAGCTGGGCAGCAGGAATGGAAATGTTTGTTGGCTGCAGGTCATACCATTCACGATGATGATTATGATGCAGTTACTGCATAATCACAGATTACCTGAAATTCTGAGGGAATATTGATGGGGAGAGAAGGATAGAGGAGAAGGCTGCTGAAGGCACAGGTTGGTTTCTTCTGCTGAGCAATTTTCCTGTCCTCTCTTAATACAGGTTTTTTTAATATGCTGTGGGTTCAAAGTCCATTTGCTGTGCATATGCAGAGGCCAGGACTGGGAGCATATTGTTTTACCACTTCCTTTCTCATACCTTTGGATTAACATCCTTCCAGCTGCTGGCTAAATCAGGAAGTTGAGTCAAGGGCTAGAAATGGCAAAGATACATCCAATGACTTCTTGAAAGAAAAAGCAAAAACTTAAACTGAAGACATTTGTGTTTCTCTTTGCGAAGTCTGTCCTGTTAGGGTGATGTCTGTCCTGAACAAATGGACAGCAGTGAAACAACACTGAACACCATTTAATTTTTTGCAAATCATCAGGTATCAACAAACCACTTTATGTGAAACTTTGTTTTTGGGATTGGTTTTTTCCCCCGCTAACTTAATCTGCACTTCCTTGCAGGAAAGCCTGAGGTTATTTCGGCAATAGTTATTATTAAGACTTTGAGGTATTGTATCTTACTTAATGTACATTGCATGCTTAAAGCATTTTTGCATACAGTATCTTTAATATCAGAAGGTGAATGAGTGTTAAGAACTATATATTTAGGGTTATATAAAGTCTTGGGGAACCAAAACAATTTCAGAAGAGTATTCATTAGGCTGATTTTGTGAGCAGTCAAAATAGATTTCTATTGATTAGGGAATTGATCTTTGTTTGAAAGTAATATCCTTTTACAGTAATTAATACTTTACTAGAGAAATATGGCAGACCCCACCTAACCTTAAGTCTGACTTCTTATTTACAGATAGGTGAATTATTAACACAATTAATGATAGAGTGTTTAGTTTTTTGTCTACCAACTCTCAGAACGTCCAGCAGTCAGTCATTGGTAAAAAAAAAATGTATTCAGCTTTTTTTGTCTTTTATTAGCTGCTATTGTGTTCCACTTTGACTGTTTTATGGAAAAGTCTCAGTCTATTAGTTAAACAATTTTTGAATAGATCTGTGTTAGAAAAAAATTAATTTTTCTTACATATAATACATTATTCTGAAAAAAATCCTGACTGAGTATTTCAATTTGAAACTTCTCACCAATTTTGAGTCTAGGACATTGGTAAGTACCTAATTTCTTATAATAAATTATGCAAAATTATATTTCCATACTTGGCTATAGTTTCAGATGGAAAAATTCTTGTGTATTTTATTTGAAGGGCTTTACTGAGGTTTTAAAAGCATATACTGAATTGCTGCAAACTGTATTAGTACCATCACAATAGGAATAAACTACTGATTAGTAGGGCTGATTGTGAGTGCATGGATGTTATTAGAATCACTGAAACATTTAGATGAATAGTACTTTTTATCATTGGCTGATATATTTCGTTATTTTGAAAGTATAATAATAGAACTTCATATAATACAGCCAAAATCTGTTTATGTGTTCTACAGAATTTTTTGAGTGTAATTTTTTTTGAGTGTAGCTGTCTTTTTAGGGAACTATGTTCCTATGTGCTTTGGAGTATTTGCTGGAATAGGATGATCTTTGTAGGTCCCTTCCAACTCAGCATATTCTGTGATCCTATTATTCAGTGTTCTGTAAGGCTCAGTTCCCAAGCTAAAACCTGTTTGTTTTGATTCCAGAATTTCAATTTGTCCACATACGCTCTTGCTTGTAGTAGTACTTTTACTATTCTAAATTACTGTTCTAAATTCTAAATAAACTTACTATTCTAAATTTTACTATTCTAAAGTACTTGTAGTACTTTAGTCCAAATTAATAACTAAAAATTTTTAGTGCTTCTAAATATGAAATCAACTCTTTTTTTTTTTTTTTTTTCCCACACCATGACTACATAAAGTGCTGCAGAAATGACAGGGTATATCCTCGTAGCTTATGGAAAGGAGAGTTTGAAGATGCACCATAAGACATTTCCTTTCAGGGATCTTGTTAGTAATGACTTGTACATGATTGCAGAGTACATGAAGAAGCATCGACACCTCTTTAAGTGCTTGTTTGATGTTGCTGATATCAGATGCTTTACTGAAATTTGGGGCAAGATGCTACTCCTTTTAATTCTGAAAAATGGGGATCACCACCCCCGTATTCTCCCCTTTTGAACTATTTCCTTCTGTTAGATTACTTAGGACAGACCTAATTGAATCTGGTTTACTTCCTGGATAAGACATTTAAAGGTAGTTTGAGAGGTGGAAATGAATTGATTGTTTATTGGCAAGTAGAGTGATAGGCATTTGTGTGCAGTCATCTTCTAAGATTCCCGGTCCCTTTATACAGGAGCAGTACTTAAGGCAGTTATGGACAATTGTGGAGGAATTACATCAAGTCTGAGATGTCTTTTAGAACTCTTGTCATCTTGAAAATAACATAAAACTAAAATGGATTCACTGTGTGTATTTATTTATTGATGTTTTTCTACTGTATAGTAAGATGCTGTCCTGTGGAAAAAAGCAGTTACAGGTTTGAAATGGCATCAGAACTTTTGTTGAACTTCTTGTTAAACTGATGTCAGGCTGTCATCTTGACAGGCAGAGTTGTATGAACCTCCGCCAAGTGCCATCAGCTTTGCTGGTGCAGGCAGCAGTGGTATCTCAGTCCACACTCTGATGCTTTTGCAGCAGAGATTTGCAGATGGAGGGATCATGGACAGTTTTTGTTGAGTAATACCTGCAACATGCAGAGAACTTGGCTGTGACTGCTGGTTTTCCTCCAAAAATGTGAAATGGCAGAAATGCAGCTCTGATATCTGAATATGCAGCAATTTCCTTTCAACTTGGATATCTCAGATTAGCTTTTGTTAGGGAAGAATTTATGCAGTTTTCATATGGTCTCATTCATAGTTTTGATTTTTCTGTCCTTTATATATATGAAGCCTGTTTCTTGGAAGATAATCACCCTGTGTAAGTGCTGTGTATACATACTACTAGAAGGTTATACTTCAGGGGAGCTTGATGGCATTCTTAATTGATCATGTGCTTTTTCTAGGCGAAGCTGTTTTCCTGTGTTACTATCAAAACACCAAGTGAACTGTAATTAATCACATTTTTGTGGACAGCTCTGAAATGATTGCCACTGTTGTAGAATGCAGTTTTCAACATCTTTGGCTGCTGCAATTGCACAATCTTTTAATGACAGACGTACTTGGAGTTCCTTCAATACAAATGACAATATTGGCACCCCTAGGATTGTACGCTAGGTTATTTATTAGAATAACCAGTGCACATTTTATTGTGCCATTTAAACCCTCCTCTGAATATCTAACCTAAGCTTCCTCTCACAGTGGCAAAAAAGACTGGTGCCGTATCCTAAAATGCTACAAATGCACATACAATGTGCAAATGAAAGCAGGAAGGGAAACATTCCACACATCCAGACAGGGAAAGTTGGTTCTGTTGGATGTCATTTGGCTGCTCCTGTGTTTTTCTGCTCTTGGGGATAGTGTGGATGACATCTCACCTACCCAGAACACTGGAAAGCTGTAAGTAACAGACTTTCTGTTAGTGTTATTTTAATCAAATTTTGGATAGCAGGGAAGACAGACTGGCTTTTTCCCTGGTTTTATTCTAACCAATCCCTTTTATATGTTAATGGCATTGTAACACATGTTTTAGTGTTTGTGTTTACAGTGAGATACTGATGGGTTTGTTTTTTTAATCTATGTAATTTAACTGTGTAAAGAAAAGTACAGGTCTGTTACTTGACCATGGATGTTTCTGGCATAGTGACACTATGAAAGGTAGTTATTTTCTATCAGGGAACTGGTTCTCTTTAACATTTATGTACCTTTTTCACTGGTGTTAACCAGGGTCTTAGCATCTCCATTGTGAGTTTAAAACTCAAGCTGCAGTTTGCTTTCTTGGTACAGTTTCAGTATAGACTTTTCAGCTAAGTCCAAGTTTTTGTTGGCTGCCTTTAGAATTTGTCTTTGAACTAAAAGATCTGTTTATCTTCGTGAATGAGAGATGAAGGTGGGAGATAACAGGAAAGTCATTGCAAGATATATAAAACACAATAAATCATGAATACTGTTATGTTGACCAGCAATAACACTTTGACTATAGATAGGAAATGGAGAAAACCTAGTAAATGTTTATATCAAATTTCTTATGGAAAATAAGTCATTAGGCCAAAGCAGATACTTGCTTCTCACTTGAAATTCTGTTTCCAGTTGTGATCCAAAATTGTGAGAAGCTAAAGAATATTGATAACATGTATGCTTGTAAATACAGTAATTTTTATTTATCAGAAACTGAGCCTTATTTTCCATTTCCAAGGCAGGCATGAGAAGATGGGTATGAATTACCCACAAATTAACTGTAATGTGTAAGGCTAGTAAGATTGGAGTTTTTTGAAAGCAGAGTTGTGTTCAACAACCTTCCCATTAGAACAGTGAAAAGAGTTTAAAAAAAAAAATCCTTATGTAAAGTGATTTTCCATCCAGTATGTTTTCAACTATTTGAATTCTTGGCCATTGGTTTTATCGTGCTCTTCAAGTAATTTGTTGTGCACAGAGTTGTTTGGACTTTCTTAATGCAGGGTTTTGGGTGTCCCATGTCACAGACTGTAGCTTGGATTGCTTGGATCCACCTTCACTGAATCTTCTGACACTCTTCCCCCATCCTCATTGACTTTGATGAGTTCACCAGACCATATTTCTGTGTCTTCTGACTTGCAGACAAAACCTGTGCTCTTTGTTCTTTACATTTTACTGCTCATTGAACTGTCCCACACATTAGTCACCCTCTAAGGGAATGAGTTTGCAAGTAGGACCAGTTGTGGAGTGGGGGGGAAATAATGCAGTTCCTGTCTGAGACCAAGCAATGAAATTCATTAGCCAAAATTTCTTTTTTGTACTGGATGTTGAGAAAGGCCGGAGTTCTACCACATTGACTCAGTAGTACTTGGCTTTGGGATTAACAAGGCAGTTTACAGATCTGACTCATTTTTCCATATTCATGAAACAATGATTTGCAGCCTGTTCATAGTTCAATGCTTAGCTTTCAACCATGAAGTCTGGAATTATAATTTTATTATTGAGAAGTCATTCTCTTGAGTAGTTTTGTGAGAAGAGATGAGTTGATATTCTTAAGATTCAGAGGCACAGAAATAGTAAAGACAATTTATTTTCCCACAATTTGTCTGATTTCCAATTTTGGTAAGACTTTAGCAGTCATGCAAAAAATTTGGCTGTGTGTGTTGATCTATAATTCCTTCATTTGTCTGCTGGAATTGCTGCTCAGCTGAGAAAGGATTCATTACTTCCTTTGCCTCCAGGATGTGCTGCATGTTTTGAGATGGGAGGTTGTATCTCACTGTTTGCAAGGAGATACCACCAGTAACAGGTGTGAAAGCAATGGAGCTGTCTACATAAACTGCTCCTGTTTGTTTCCAAGCTATGACTGGAACCTTTTTAGTTCTCTGCTGCTGTTTGATAACATTGCAAGCAGCGTTGGTTCTTCTAGAGCTGTCTGAGGTGTTTGCACTGGGATGGAGGCTGCTAGCAGAGGAAAAAGGGATTTTTGGAATTCAAAAACCAAAAATACCATGGGTGTGAGGGAAACTGGGGAGAGAATGCTCTGTACTTGTGCTATTTACCACTTCTTCAGGTTGTTTTGACTTTTTCCTTCTGTTTCAGCATCAGCTTTTTTCTATATTGAACCTGTTAATACAAAAGACTCAGTCACCTGCCTTTGCTGGTTTGCTCTGTTCCCACAGTAGCCAGAATAAGGTATAAACTAAAACAGCTTTCTCAGCTAAGTCACTGCCACAATATAAGGTCATCATCTTCCAAATTCAGAGAACTGTTGCAGGAGCTCACTGGTGTCAAAAGGGGGAGTCTTTGTTCTCCCTGTTGTTTTCTCTGAAGGTGATTCAAATGATTCTGCTCTTTCACTAGAACACACAGAGTCAACTTGCTAAGATAAATAGAATCATGCAATGTCCAGTGGTAGCTGCTGTTTCCATTTTCCCCTCAAAAGGAGAATTAGTGCTGCCACAGAAGACTCCAGAACAGAACAGGGTGAAGTCCAGTACGTTTTCCCTTTTGCTTCCTTCTAGTGATGTTTTCATGTCTTTTTTGCTATTTTGGAGGGAAGAACGGGAGAGAATCCCTTTCCTTGATTCCAGGTGACAGGTTGAATAGAGAAGTGGATACTGACAGAGTTTGTACAGAGCCCCAGATTACCAGTAATGTAATTGTGTGGCTTTCATCAGAACTCTGGGAAGAAAAACTGAAAGCAGGAAACCTCTCCCACCACTTCTGCATAACACACAAGTTATATATAATCCAGGTTTGAGGAATCACTGATCCCTTTTCTCTGATGCCTACAAATTCCTCACTTTAGACACATGATCAATTCCATTCTCCTCTTCATCCTCTGTTTTCATCCTCCTTTTGCCAGGTCTTGTGCAAGGATCTTTTTAACATGACTGATGGTGCAGGGACGTCATCTCAGCCAGACTGGAGATGATTCTCCATGTAACAGAGAGAAAGCTTTTCATTCCCAGCCACACAACATTTCCTGAAGTGGTTTTAGAAGAGGCTAACCAGATTTCTGAGGAAATGTACGGATGTATTTAACAGCCTTGTGACGAGTTTCTTCCCATGGCCATAACAGATAAAAGACCCTGTGGACCACACTTTTGAATCCTGTGCCCATAGTTTGATTTTCCAGGGTAGTGTACAGAACATGCTCCTTAAGGTCAGGTCCAAGGCTCAGAGTTACAGACACCTTGTCCTGTGCCACGTCCTGGTTGCTAGAGCTTTCTCTTAAAAACAGTTCTTAGGACTCTACTCCTTAAAGATTTCTCACTAGTTTCAGAACTTCCCTTCTAAAAATGCTCCTTTTGTGGAATCTCTGGTTCTGCAGTTTGCTAACAATTCAGCTTCAGAAACCTTAATTTTGCAAAGAAATTTGAAACCATAATAGTCTAGACAAGGAAAAAAAAAAGTTGACGTACAAATGCAGACACAACATGTGTCAATGTGCCAACCATTTGTTCTTTTTCTCTCACTCCCTTTACAATGGCTGAGAGCCATTTGGTAGTTCTTCTCTTTCTTGGATCCTTGATCCTTTCTTGTGCTCCTCAGCTGTGTTTTCATGGAGCTGATACCTGCCTCCTGCATAGGGTACATGTCCCTCTTATAGCTGTGCTTACCATGTGAGTCAGTCCAAGGACAGTGCAATGGGAGCTTTGTGTTTTCTGAGGAGTACAGAATTATTAATGAGAATCTCCTTTATGTACTTTCTGTAGTCTTTGTTTTTCTCCGAGGACAGGATGTTTGATTTGCTCAGTTCCTCTCCACAGCTCCCTTTTGGAGCTTGAATGCCATGTTCCAGCATTGTCTGTACATGGTCAATCACATCAGTTCACAGTTCACACAGGATGCAGCTGCCTCCAGGAAATGCTACTCTGGAGTGATGAAGGGCACATTTGCACGAGACAACTCGTGTTCAGTCACCTGACAAGGGTGCAGTAACCATGGCTAGAATGCAGGCTTTTCCCATGTCTGCTCATGAGCCTTTGCTGCTTTGTCTGGCTGCTGAGGAGGGTGCTTGAGGGCCTTCAGTGAGAGGAAGTGGGTTGTGGCTGGTTGAACAGCTCTCCTGTGGATCTCCTTATCCCTACTCAGCTGGGGAGGCTGGCAGGGACTCTCACTTGCTGTGAGTCACAGGTGGCTGTGCTGTTCTTGGGTATTGCCAGGATGGGAGCTGACTCCTCACAAAATCCCATTCAGGGCTGGTGGTGCAATCCCCAATATGCTGTGCTGACGTGTCACAGGAACGAATAACATCTCTTAGAGGAGCATTCCTGGGAACTTGTGAGAGCTTGAGTACTACCACATAGCCCATCATGCTCCTAGGATGCCGAACACAGTGTTTGAACTGTTGCTCTTCTCAGTTTGAGAGAGAAAGGATCATGATTTGGAGGCAATAAGTTACTGGATGACTATAAGCAACTCTCACAAATGCATTATGAAGGTGAAATATTGGCAGTTTGTGAGTGGCAAAACCATTGTAAATTGATATTTATTACAGTATGCAGGCTGTCTTAATTGGCAAAGTTGTAATTAATTAATCTGTAAAAATAGAGGCACGAAAAGGCTCTGTGAAACTAAATGCCAAAACTACACAATGACTTGACACATCTTGAATTTATGGAGCCCAAGGTGGGGAAAGGGATCAAAAAACTAGAAGTGTACAGGATATGTAAATCAATGGGTATTTCTATTTATCAAGTCTTGGAGTGCAAAAGACAAAATGTTTTGGTCATGCAGTTGGCATGATCCTTCAATAATGACTGAAATATAGAATAGATCTAAATTTATATTCATGGATTATGGCATGAATTTCAAGTATTACTGGACAAAATAATTGTAGCCACATAAAATGGACACACAATTACTGCTGATCTCCATAGTAAGAACAATATCAAAATTTATTTCCTGACCCAGTTATTTATTGCTTTACTAGAACCCCCGTCAACTTACATCACAGTAAAACTGCAAGTTAAACTCCTTGCAAGTGAAACCTTTTAAATTTAGGCAGCAAGATCAATTCTTCTAGTTTAAGAGTCTGAATCACACAGGAAGGGACTAATTCATCATATATTAAAGTATCAGCAGATGTAAACACTTGGTTTAACACATAGAAGTGTTCTTTCTTGAAGAAAAAAATACTGAGTTAGGAAATGCTGCTCTCCCTGGATTGCAGTATTTTCTGGAAAAATAGTGCAAGTGATAGGTATGCCTGTAGCAGCTGTTTTGGGGGTGGTAATGAGCAGTGGAAATTAATGCATTTTTCATTATTTATTTTCAGCATTGTAGGTTAATGGAGTCAATAATGTCTCTTTTATTGTAGAACCACATCCTGGCTCGTTGAAAAGGATGGGATTACTAGCCAAGTCTGTCTCTCTCTCTGATTTTTTTGTCAAGACAGGAACTGCTTCATGCCATGCTCTCTGACAGCATTGCTCAAAAGCTCTTCTGTCACATATCCTCCCTTCTTCCAAAGGCACTGGCTCCTTTTCAGAGGGGTAGAGATGAAAGTTAGATTCTCTCAAATCCAAAGGTGCTTTTTGGGCATGATTTTAATGACTTTTAGTGCTTTCACCAATCTGCTAATTAACAACCAACAATTACTATTATTATTATTCTGTAATACCAGTTGATGCAAAACAGTGGCATATAATTACCTTACTTTGGTGTCAGGCATCTCTGATGTTTCTTTTTGGGTGCTTTCATGGTCAGACTGACTGTGTTTGTACGAAAGGTGGTAAATTTGTCACATCTTTACTGAGGTTGAGGGACAGATTGCTATACATAGAATTATACCAGGTTATTTACATGTAATATTCAAAGATGAGCAGACTTAGAATTTACTGCTAATGTTGATCTGTTCTTTTGATTTTGGCACTGTGCTGTGTATGAATCATTTTTAATGGCACAGGGAAGGCACCGTGCTTGGCGAGGGAATGAGGCCATGCTGCATCTGTCTGAGTCAGCAGCCAGTGCGTTCTGCTGCAGCTCTGGCTGGAACAGTCTGGAGGTTATTTCAGGGGACAGTGAGTCACAGTGGTGCCTTCTTCAGTCATCACCAGTCTGCTGGGTGACACGTGGCTCTAGTGCAAACTTCTGGGTGATTGTAAGAAAGTGATGTGAAATTAAAGAAGAAAGTATCATTACTTGAAAAGAAAAAGATTTCTGGTTATACAGAGAAAAAAAAAGCTCTATAATGTAAGTCAGTCATTTTTAGGTACTGAGGGTCTGCAGGTAGAAAGATTTCCTTAATGTGTTCAAAGTCTAGCCACTCCATTTCTGTAAACTTGTATTTTCTTTATATAAAAACAAACCCTAATACTGTATCTGAACTTTTACTGCTTGAGCTGACTTTGTTGTTAAAACACCCCAGAATTTTGTAGAAAGCATAAGTATGAAATTAATTCTGGTTGTGGCCATCTCTGCTGTACAAATCTATGAAAAACAATGCAAGTATCAGTTCATCTCCATTTCACATAACCATTATGGGAAAACCTGTGAGCAGCTGAACAAGAAGTACTGTAATTTTTCTTGCTAAAGTGGTAAGAATGGTGAAAGCAGAAAGAGGCCAACTGGGATTGACCATAAAAAGCATACTTCCTTTCAGAGCTAAAAATAAAACCTGTGAATCCTGAGTACCAAAGCTTGTCTAACAGATAATTATGACACTCATTTACATAGTCTTTTATCTCCTTCTAGGGACTGGTCTGAACAGTCTTCTCTTAAAACTCTTCCAGCTTCTGTGGTTGCCTTGCAGCACAGGTTTTCAGGCTCCTTAGCTCAAAAGACATCTGACGACGTAGGTTGGTGTTAAGCAAGGTCTTGTGGGTTTGTTGTGTGGCACCCTGCCAGGGATTTCTGATACCTCAGTTACAGGGAGGAACAGAGCTCTGAGCAGAACAACATTTGGTATTAAGTTGTGGAAGCTGAAGAAGATCCTCATCTCAGGCTGTCATTTTGTTTTAGAAGAGAGAGTGTTTTAGAGTAGGCGAATACATGTAGTTCCAGACAGGGGCCCCCATGCCTGCTGTTCTTCCATTCACTTAATTTGGCTAGTAAATGAAATATGAAAGTTCAAATTAGCATTGTGAGCTCTGTGGGGTCACTATGCTCCCACGTGATGGAGTTTCTGTAATACCAGTTTCCATTTTGAGTTTAGGAGATCACAGACCAAAAGACTTGTACTTTTAAAGCCGTTGCTCAGGTTGCAAAGTCAGCCATTGAAAAACTGGAAGATGCTGTTTTCCTATATGTGGGTGAATCTGGAAATGTAAATTATCTGTGCAGACTTTCAGTCCTCTTTTCCTGAACTTCAGAATTTCATTTCATTTTAGCTGAATAAAATTATAATTAAAGCTGCATACGTAATGAAGACAGAATCTATCCCTGATGTTCTTTCTCAGTCATCTCAAAATCCACCAGTTAGTGGATAGATGATCCACTAGTTTTTCTGTCAATGGTGTAAGATGGTTCTTACCTGAAGCCTACTGATTCACTATGCGTCTTCCATTATTTTCAAACTGTTGAGTATTTTTAAAATTTTACATAATGCAGATGATGTATTCTTCCTCCTGCCCATTACCCTGCACACAGTTATGGGAATTGCCCAGAACATGCTTATTCCTAAAAATTGAAAAATTTACTTAATAGCCAGGCTGGGTAAAAGACAAATGCAAAAGTTATTTTTGCTGGAGTGCTACAAAATACCATGGTGGAAGATATCAGAGAGCATTATATGAGTTGTAAGTTAGTAAATGGAGCTGAGATATAGTTGGTTGAAGTATTTCACGCATCATAGAATTCAGAGTGCCTTATAGTTGTTCTGCGTAAAAGTACTTCACAGTATTCAGATTATAGGATTCTGCCTGTGGTTTTGCACTCAAAAAAAAAGCAGCTGAGCAGATAGCATCATAATACATGGTATATTAAATCTTACTCAGGAATGTAATTCTTCTGTTCCATCACTGGTGCTATAAAAATAGAAGTGGTCAGTTATCTTTTTAATATCAGCATCAGTTTAAAAATGTTTACTTTAGGTCAAGAGTTATATTAGGCTTATTCCTAGTACTCCTCAAATATAATTTCTGTTCTACTTTCCAATGCCCAAAATAGTTTTCTGGTTAAAAGGTATTAATTACGAAGATGGCTATGCCTTGTCATCCTCTACAAAACTTCATATCAGTAATGCTGTATTCAGATGAAATTGAAATCAGGCTAATTGAACTTTTTTTTAGTATAGTAGCGTTCAAGCACATTTTAAACTCTGAAAAGAAAAAGTATTTTAATTTATACAAAAAGCCAAAGTTGGAGAATCAATTACAATATTATCTTGGTTTGAGACAGATCGAGAGGAACTATCCTGAAATGAATGTCTCCTCTAATAGAAGGCAGATTTCAAGAACCCCTCCCCTACCCAGATTTGTAAAAGAATGTCTGGAGGAAAGTGAAAAAACCCTGTTTATTTAACAAGCAGGGTGCTCACAGGCATGAGAAAGAATTAATAATGTTAAATAATAAAATCTCTTGCTGCAGAGAAGACCTTGCAGATTCAAGAGTCCTTTCTGTAGGTGTGGCTCAGGATGTGGAGCTAGCCTCTGGGCCAGCATAGGGGAGCCCTCAGCATGGAAAAGCTGAACAGTTCCAGAAGAAGAAGCCACAGTCCCAAGAAAAACTTCTTGTCTCAGCTAACCAGAACACTATCTAAAAAAGCAAAGAAAAACTCTTTGTGTCTCTCTCCAGAAGAAAAAGAGATGGGAGAGCTGGAAAAGACGAGCGAGTTATCTATGTTTTGAATACAGCCACCAAAATAATTCCACCACATCCCCCTCTTTCAAACTTAAAGCTATAGGACTCATGGCTGTGCACAAAGCACATGACAAGGATACAGGACCATACAGTCACTCGAGGACAAGTATGTATGATTCCCTTTCTGATCCTAAAGGGATTTGTTGATAGATACTCAATGGGATGTGGTTGCCATTAAGAATCCACTCTTACAGCTAGAACCTTATAAATGGCTGTCTTTAAATGTTCAGGAAATGTAAAGAAAAATTATCTTTTCCTTGGCTGAAGTGTATAGGGGTCTTTTGTATGATCTTGAAAATATCAGTGTATCTTTCTTCTGCTCAGTCTGCATTTTTACAAGCTGCTTTGTTGGCAAACATCCTTTAGAATGGCCTCAGGAAATATTTTCAAGCAAAGTTCACCCAAGGCCATGATTCAAAATGCTGTTTTGGTGTTTGTGCAGGACACCAAGGTAAGATTTATCAACCCACAAAGACTTTGTGAAATAAAGTTACAGAAATGGAAAAGTATTACTCTTTCTCTGGTAGGCAGTATGGATTTCTGATGGTCTAAAGGTACTTATTCTTCTTGATGTTCTGAGTCATCAGATTTAGTCTGCTGTCTTTTTATAGTTTTACCTTCTGATACTCTCCCTATAAGCTTTGTCTTGCTAAAGCTGGGGGCTTTTTCCTAATATTTTGTCTGTAAGGCTATGAAAATTTTACAGCAAATTTTAAAAGGTTTTTGTATGGCAAAAATAATTCTAGTATTTTTGAGATATATCAAATAAATGCATCAAAAGTTTTTACCTCAGCCATCTTTTTCAATAATGACAGTAAGAAAGGAATCAAAACCATTACTGTAGCCTTCTTTCTCAAATGTGGGTTTTTAAAAATTACAGGCTTGTTTCAGGACACCGGAGTTAACACTGAAAACTTAAAATGTTTTGTTACTTTGACTCATACCCACCTCCCAAGTGAGGCAGACATTTGTTTGATACAGGTGTTGACAGTGTCAAGCACTAGTGAAAATACACTATTCTGGTAGATCAGCTGTTAATCTAAAATAACATTATTTCTAATTGGAAATTTTTATAATCTTGGAATTCCATGAAGTGAAGGAATTTCTTTGTCAAACTCTCTACCTTTATGTAAGCTCTCTGTGAAGCTCTTTGACCTGGTTTAGGGCAAATTTGGGAGGAAACCTCCAAAGGGGTCCCTCCAGAAAGCAAACTCAAGTGACCTCTCCCCTACCAGTTCAAGAGGCATAAATCTCCTTCAAGAAAAGTGGAAAAAACTGATTATTTAAAAAGCAAAGTATTCAAAAACATGAGAAAATGAATATTATTAAACAGTGGAATGTCTCATTGTTCTGAAGAGATGGTAAATTCAGACAAAGTCGTTTTTGTGGGGTGTAGCTTGGTTTGCTCAGTCTCTTATCAGTCCCTCCTGTGCTGGGAAGTGCAGTGTCCCGGGCCCTGCTGGGGCCACATGTGTGAGCTCCTGCTGTTCTTGCGGGTGTTCTGTCCAGAGCAGGGCTGAGCAGTTCCAAGAAAAAGAAAAGCCACAGTCCAGAGAAGTTCTCTGCCTCAGCTAGCTAGAGAAAACTAACTAAAAGCAAAGGAGAGCTTTCTTCTGCTGTCCATGCTGCAGACAACACACATGAAGAGAAGAGGAATTTTGGGGGAGTGAGAATGAAGCTTCTGCACACAAACTGTGTGCCATCACTTCCCCCTTCCTTTACTCTTAGATCTAGTTTTAAAGGTGCAGAACTTATTTCTGGGCTAAACAGACGAATGGGGATACAATTCAGCATCATAAACTCACTCCAGGACACTCTTTCATTCAGGAATGCATTGGCAGCATTAAAAAAAAAAATTAGGTAATAGAACATAGCTAGCCCTCTAAAAGAGGTGTCTAAACTCTCACTCCAAGTTTACCAAGTGTTTAAGCATCATTCTAAAGAGCAGGTAGTGGTTACATGTCCTCAGTTGACCTTAACTATTGCTTGCCTTTTCCATCTTGTTTTTAGCTCTAGTGATCTGCTGAATAAGAGCAAACAGTAGAAAAAGACAAAGCAAAACTTAAAATCATGTTCCAGTAGAAACTAACAGTGCATGTCTAAATGACATAGCAAATGTCAGTTGTCTTAAGGCTTGTGTAGTAGAAATGTTAAAGTGAAAAAGGCTGGAATACAATATTCTTGTCAGGACTCTTAAGTAGGCTTGTGTTCTCTGGCTTGGAAGAGAGCTGGTGGTGGAGGTAGCCTTTTGTATGGCCATGAATACTGGTGAAGGAGCATGTCAGAAATGACTGCTTTGAAGTACCAATGGGAGCAGCAGGTTCACAACAAGCAAAAGGAAGTACTTTATCAGCAAAGGGAATGATAGTTATTGCCAGGGTGCCCTTGCTGCTGAATGCTGTGTTACAGTGGTAAAAACTGTTCAGGGATCTGGTAAGTGGTTATGGTGACTCAGGGAGGGCATGATGAAATAGGATGCAGACTCCAGCTCAGGAAGTCAGTCCATAAACCGCTGTTTGCTAGGAGCTGCTGCATCGTTTTGGATGACCCTTTCTGGTTTCAAGGAGGGGAAGAGTGTGTTTGTGGGAATTGCTGGGACCAGATAGTGACCTTGTGTGACCTAGTGTCACTGCTCATAGTCTTGTGAGAGAAGAGATGGGAATAACATTTTGTTTGCTATGATAAACCACTTGAACAAGATTTTGTCAGCTTCTTTGGGAAATATTTCTTTTTTTCCCTTTTAGGTTTTTGATTTCTTTCTCCTTTTAACATCCTTTGATGTGGTCTAGTGAGCTGTGTGTGGGGTCAGAGGGGGAATTAGGCTGTTCGATTTTGATATACCTTTTCTAAGTCTCTTTCTGTCCTCTTGGAGGTTTCTCTTTATGTCCTCTTGTGCTTCTGCATTAAAGTGAACAGCCCTCTGCAGTGATTTCACTGTCAGTGAAGACATGACATATGACAATAACAGCACGAATTAGTGAAGCTGTAAAGTAAAATTTAT
>PYHW01010253.1:867504-931754 GCA_013186435.1 Turdus rufiventris | reverse complement strand
TAGTGGAGTTTCCAGATGAAGGAGGTACCAGCCAACCTTATCACCACAGCAGCTGCAACTAAGCCTTAACAAAAAGAAGGTTTGAAAAGGGAGAATTAGTGTAAGAAAGCAATGTTTGCTTTTGCAAAAAATGCAAAATTAAGGGTAATACATGGTACTGCTGCAATACTTTTGTAAGCTGTTTTTAAGGAATGGTAGCCCATGGTTTCTCCATCTACACTTGGCAGTTTCTTTCAGTCTCAGGTGGGTACAAGGTACAAATCCAGAGATGTTTATATGGAGCTCTTGAAGTGAGCCCCAAGCTGTCTCCTGTGCCAGAAGCTGGGCTGTAGAATTCCTGTGTGGATCTGCAGGCTGCCGCAGTGTGTGCACTGGGATCAGCACTGGATAAACTACACCTACAATTTCACATGTAAAATAAGTAAGCATCCACCTGGCATGCTTTGTGATTTCCAGTAGTAGTGTGGATGCTACGATAGCAACTTTGCATGTTGAGACCTGTGATTAAATGCTGCTTTTTGTCAGCCCCACCTGGTTTGCTTTTGTCAGTTGGAGCAGTTGTCTTGTGTGAGGTTTCTCAGCTGGGGTGATTATCTTCGTGTGAGTGGAGGAGGTTACTCTGAATCTGGAGAAATGTGAAGAAGGGCTGATGCAGTTAGTGCTTTGGCCTGCTACCTCACGCCTGCAGTTTTGAGGAAGACAGAATTTTTTTTTTTCCCTTTAATAATTCTGGAAACAAAACCAGAAACCTCATGTTTGGAAATGAAGTCCTGAAATGTAGTGTGAACGTAATAAATACGAGGACATCTGCTTGCTGCTTCTGAGAAGCTATAAGAGGAACCATATACTACCTTAAAAGAGTAAATGACCAAACATGTGACTTCTTATGGAGACTTGCCAGCACCAGTCCAATGTGATACTTCTTATAGGGAAAAGAAGGGTGCAGTTGCTTAGCAGTCTAACCCTTCTGCCTTTGTCATAAGGTCAAGATTTCCTCACATCAAAAGTGTGCTAGTAAAAAGGCTGTGAATTTTTGTTTTAGTTTTGTTGCTGCTGTGTTTAACATAAGTACCCCATGATGCCATCTCTGCTTCTGTAGGAGAGGAACACACTTGCTAAGACAGTTTTAGGAACCTGGAGCAGCTTGTGAGCCTGCGGGGATAGGGCAGCAGCATCAGGGACCAGCTGTTAGACAGGCAGTGCCCACTAGAGCAGGTGATGGAGCAGCACAGAGATGTCCTCAAGGCATGCTCTGAACATTTTCTCTGGGCTGCTGTTGTCTCATCTTCCAGACAGGAGCTCCCAGTGCAGTGGGAACTCCTCAGGAGCTTGGTGTGGATATTCTGTGGGTGCGTGGCTTGTGTGCTCCGGGTAAAGTGTGGGGTTTTGTTCCTGACTATGCTCTGTCACCAAACTGGCAAGGTCTCACAGACCTGACTTGCAGACAAGGGGATTGTAAATATGTTGGCTACACGAGCCAGCTGCTGCTGCTACCTTTGCATCATGAGCAACTCTGATGCAAAGAGATTAATTTTATTGAGAGACTCTTGCCAATACATCACAATTGGTTTAAATCACTTTTGAGTAAGAAAGTAAGTACTACTACAGGTAAAGAAAATCTGACAGAGAAGTTAATTTCCAATTGATTCTCATACAAATATATTTACATGGTAAACTTTGTTGTGTAGGGTATGCGGAAAAAAAAATGTGGTTGCTTCTTTCCAGACCCATGTTAGCCCAGCTTTTAGTATAGGAGTATATAATTTTCTGAAAAGCATTTAATCATGCTTAATATTCTTCAATGTGACCTATCTTTTTTTTCTTTATCTGTTATGGGGAGGGGGTGGAGAGAAGAGCCACTCATGCACATTCATGAGCTTTAGCTAGCTAAATTGACACTATAACACAGTAGGCTGTTTATTAAAATAGAAAAGCATTCTAAAATGCATTAATCTCCAACATAGTTTTTTCTTACTTTAAGCACTGAAAAGTTAGCATTTACTATAACTTGGTGTAACCTAGAAGAAAACATATTCTGGAATAATTTTTAAAATAAATTTAATTATTAGTTTAGTAAGTTCTGATTGGTCCCACTTAACTCCTTTTCTTTGTAAATATGAGAATTTGAACATTCAGTTAACAAACATGAATGCTTCTGAAACTGATGGTCATCCAGGCTCCACTTTTAGAGTGGGAAAAACTATGCTCATTTTACATGTCCCAGTGTTGTAACTATTGTTAAAACAGACTGCCCATGGGAAATCCTTTTGCAAAACTTGGTATAAATATCTGTTTTCTCTGTATTGCATGCTGCTCTCCACTGAAGACTGTTCAGACTTCAGGGCTGATGGCTGATACCCTCTAAAATTCAGTATGTTGTGCTGTAAAAAATAATACTTAATGTCGTAATGCAATAATTATATTCAGTTGTAATAACATGGCAGAGATCAAAGTGGCTTTAACTACCAGTTGACAAGTTGATTTAAATTAGTAAAGCAGAACAGATTCCAATGTATTTATTTGAGCTGCATCCTTTAGGAAGCATTCATAAGCATCAACCTCTTGCATACAGCATTCTCCTCTTGAATGAGTTTGGTTTCAAAAATGTTCCTGAGGAACAAAAAAAACTTAATTTATTGCACTTTGACAACTGCAGTGGAGGTAGCCTGTGAGTATCCTGTGAGTGTTCAGGAAGGCATGCTTCAGTAAGGAGCACTGGTGAAAGGAATGCTGACACTCCATGATTACTGTGGTCTGACTGGCTTCTGCTTTCCACCACACTGCCACACTGCTACAAAGAAGCACGTGGAAGATTGCGTGTGCCTCTGTCCTCTGCTTCCTGCCACAAGTCAGGTTATGGTCTTCCTTCTGTGGTACAATACCTACACCAGCAAAATTTGCATGGGGAAAGAAAACCCACTAAATATATACACATGTTTTTCTCCATATATTTTTCTCATCCTTATCAAGCTACAGTGATCCTTAAAATGTAGTTTTTAGCCCAGTGCTAAGGGTTCTCTGATTGGAGAAGTAAGATTGTGCAGCAGAATTTCAATTCAAATAAAGTCTATATTTCATATTATAAAGACCATTACAATCTAGAGTTCAGTAGGGTGTGTCAGTGCATCACAGAGAAAATACTTCTGAAAACAAATCATAAGACCATACAAAAAAAAAGAGGGCTTTCCCTTTTTCTTGAAAGTGATCAAAAATTTCTCTTGGAGAGGTCAGAAATAAAAAGTTGATAATGGAATGAATAGCTTTGTCCTTTTAATTCCTTTAAAGATCTACAATTGAGCTAGTTAAACTTCGCTTTCCAATTTCATACGCCTCCCATCTTCTACAAATTAGTTTTAATGTTGATGTTACAATTACATTTCATACACATCATCATTACATACAAAATTTCTTTGACTGTACTCTTTTTCCACTCACTCATGTTCAGGAGCTTCTGCACCAACTTCCTATGAGTTCTTTTGCCCTTCAACTCAAGCACATTACTATCCTCAAAAGAAAGGTGGTACTTCTAAATATAGAAACCTGATTTAGACTCTGCTGTGACAACCGCTTCTTTTTCATTACAATTATGAGGTATTGCTGAAGTTCATTGATAATTTTACTTAGGTCCTTATTTAGCTTGAAGGCAGACAAAAAGTTGCCAGTGTGGGGGTTTCTTCTATTATTAAAACTGGTATTAGAGCCACTTAGTGTAAAGCATCTTTACTTCTGCTGAAATAGACTCAAATCTGTGGATGTATTTTTTCCTTATCCCCTTTCTTTTCAGGACTAGTAATCTTACAGAGAAAGTCAGGTATAACTCAGCTGTAGAGAAACCTAGAGAGTTTCAGAGGCTGAATAACGACCAAGAGAGAATCGAAGCATTTTTCTGCAGGTATACCAGAATGATTTTGTCATATGGGAAGGCAGTCTAGAAGTAAAGTATCTTTGTTTCTTTCTCAAAATGTTCTCAGCTTTTATATTCGTTAGAAAAAAATCACATTTATTTCTTTTTTCTGTATCAGAACAGGTTGGGGGGTGAGGATGTGGGGTGGCAGGGCACCAGAAAGGTTACGTTTCTTGCTTTTTATAGGCCAAATGGCTGTGTGATTCACAGCTGGGATTTTTGACCAGAAATGTTACAGATTTTCCTGAAGTAATTAATAAAGCCAGAAAAGCAGAGAGGCTCAAGATGCAATTGGCAATGAGGCTGGAACTTAAACCAGATCCAACAATTAAGGGAAGGCTGAGGAACTACAGATTTCTTGGTGGGACTTCTAATGATGCTGAATGAGAAGATAAGGAGGAAGGAGAAAGATCCTGAAGGGATTGGAGTGGGAGTGGGAAGAAAAGACTCCATCATTAACCTTCATGATAGTGTAAACAGCAGTAAATTTTCTCCTGTGGTGGGTTACAGATGTGCATACCATCCTGGAGAAGGCAGAATAGATGCTCTGACAGTCCTAAGTGGAAGTATGGTACCTGGTGGAGAGAGCACTGAAGAGAGAGTTCATAGAGAAGCTCTGATCCCAAGTACCTGGAAAAACTGCCTTTGGAGAAGGTGGCTAGGGCAATGGCTGGGAGCTTCAGTGTAAGGAAAAGCTCTGACCAGCAATGCAATCTCCAGTCAGACCTCAGTTTTTAGGAGAGAGCTGTTGGGTAAACGCTTCTTTCTTGGCATAAGGAAAAGTGCCAGTGGGTAGAAGACTAGTACCAGCTGAGAAGGAAAAGGGTTCCAAGATTAAGGAAAATTATAGTCAGGCATTGCAGCTAGGGAAATATTTCCACTGGATAATGGTATGTGATTACTACGAAATAACTGAAATGTTGACAGCCTGAACAACAAAATGGGGAAATCTGAGTTTCTCATAGAGGTCAGGATATAAAACATCCAAGTATCAGAAGGTTGGCAGGATGCTCTTACTAACTGGACTAGATGTGTTTAAAAGGCTTTGTGCTGTTCAGAAATAACTGAACAAAAGCAAAAGTTGTGTAGTAGTAATTATACGATGGACTAGAAATAAGGCTTTGTGTAAAAAGGTCAGACTGGAATCAGTTTGGCTGAAAATCACTTCAGAAAAAGATGACAAAAGGAGCAAAGAATCTGTGTTAGCTCCAGGGTTAGACTCGAATAGTGGTAAGGATATTTTTTGTGTAGTGTTGTTAGATAAATAATGCCTTATTATCAGGTGGTTTACTTTCCCAAGTGGAGATAAGAGAAGAAGTGATAAGGGCAAGGTACTTCTGGATTTAATCGCTGGCAAGTTTCTTCCTCAAACTAGTCACTGAACCAACAGAGGAAACAAGTGTTACTTTAGCCTTCACTTTGAAAAGCAATGAGGATATTCTAGAAAATAACTTTGGATTGAGTATTCAGTTTCCCTTTTTGCTTTATCATCTGCTGAAAGAGCTGACTTCCCTCTCTTTGCCTATCCAGCTCATCTGAGCAGTCACACAGCCAAGACACGAGTTACATCAGCAAGGTGACTCCAGTGGCAATGAGTCAGTCAAAGGGGGGTGAGTTCTGATGGATCAGTCCTCCAGAGAGCTGGAGCCACTGCTTGGGGCTGGTGAAGCAGTCAGGCAGTCCCAGTCAGTGGCAGCTTACAGTTCATCAGATGAAGTGGAATGTAAAATTGCACTCTTAGTAATCATGGGTTGCTTCAGTTTGAAATACGTGAGAAAAATACGGAGAAGTTGGTTTGGAAATCTAGGTTTTGAATCTTAGGGGCAAATTTAAATAAGCAAAACTGGTCACAGGTGTAAGGAGCCACAGGACTCTCAGTTCTTCTGGAACTTACAGATATGTAAAGCATGCCTGGAAACGCAATCCCCAGTAAAAAATTATCCTGGTCTGTAGTTCAAAATGGATGAATACGAACCTGAGAATATATAGTACAACTAATGCAGGAATCCTGCAAGCAATGGAGGGGAGAGGGGGAAGTGGACAGGACAACTTAATTCAGGTTTGTTTCTGAAAATTACACTTGATCTTGCAAATTATGTGAAAGCAAATAAAAATATGGTTTTGTATGGTGAGAAGGCTAGAGAATAACCATAATACAGAAATAAAACATTAAATAGTTTTGGCTTAATTTTTGGTAAGGATAATGACAAATAGAGAAAAATACTAGAAGTACGAGAATAAGAGAATGGAAATTGCTACAAGCAATACAAATATTCAGAGACCAAGGGAAATTTTCATCTCTCAATTTGGAAAAAAATTGTGTTGATTGTAACTATTTTAGCCAATTGTAACTAAGCATTGGAGAAATCAGTGCCAACATGAAGAGGGACAAAGGAAGAATTAGGCAAGCAATTAAAAGCCTGTCGGTCTATCCTCACAATATGTAAAACTTTGGAAGGCATTGCAGCATGTAGGTGAGGGACAGTCAAGAATTTGGGAATTAAACAAAATGAAGTAAACTCTAATATATATACTTCAGAAAGTGAATTTTATTGACCCTATACTTATTTCTGGGGGGAATTAATCTTCAAGACAAGGAGGGCCATTCTATGGCATTCAGATCAGGCATGATCTGCCACAACCTTTCCCAAGGTCTGCAGGTGAATCTTCCTGTTCAGCTCCCCTGGTGGGAATATGGAGGCTGAGAACAGTGCAGCCAGGGAAAGCTGGTACCTCCCAGCTCTCAAGAGTGTCAGAATACAGCTGCCAAGGAGTGAGGTCTTGAGACTCTTTTTGCATGACAGGAACAATCGTTTGTTGCTGTTGAGAGAAGCCGTGAAGTAGGTGATGTCGGGCAGAGAGGTAAACAGCATATTAAAAGCAGACTTACATATATTATTAATTTGGCTATGTGTTTCTAATACTGTTTGATTTGGGAGAGTTAAGTAACTTGGCAGATACTCTGGAATTGTACGACTGAAAAAGACCTTGAGATCATCTAATCTGAATTAAGGCAGTTAAAATTTGTTGTGTCTGCTGTAGAGATTAAGAAATTATTTCTTGCAGCATCCTGTTTTCATAACTGGAGACACACCCAGCTGTTTTCCCCTCCCAGTCTCTTCAGTCTGTATCCATCTATGGTATTTTCCAAAATTATGTTCATTTTATTGCACATACCTATCTTGAAGAGCAGTATCCAGAGCACTGCTCACTTTATAGTACTATAACTGAGGCTTTATGAATGCTGAACACAGGTTGTACAAACATTCATATATCCCAGTATTGTTTTTACAGCATGATACTGTTAACTCAGTCCATAAATTGAACCTAACCTCTCTTTCTCTATGGAATTCTTCCTTATCCACTCAGAGTTTTTGCTGTTGAGTTCTGCCTTCATGCAGTGTTTTGCATGTCATCTTTTTTCTCAGACCACTTGTCCAGTTTTTGTTTTTGTCCTCTAATGTAATCTGCAGTCCCATCAAGCTGGTTGGTTGTCAGTTTAGTGTCAATGTAGTCTCTGTTCCATGATCTGGGTCACTAATAAATACAATAAGACCAGACCCAGTGTTGGTGATTTTGGGAACTGCATTCTACATATATATTTTGCATATTTTGACAGATAGTAGTGATTTCTGAATGTTTAGAGGTGGTTTTGTTGTTGTTTTGTTTTGTTTTGAATTATTTTGTTGTGTTTATTCCTTCTTTTTTCTTGATACGCATCTCCATTAGTTTCATTCGGGTCTAATGTGTTTATCTTGCCCACGTAAGTATCATAGAAGGCAAAGTGTCAGGATATAGTTCTGCTTCTCAAGCCTGATCTTCTATTTGGCAAGGAAATTTGCTTTGACATTTTTGATTTAATTCTGCTTTTTACTCATGGTCTTGTGTTCTTTAAAATCTTCACAAATAGACTGATTATAACAACTGTGTGTTTCCTCCCTCTGCCCTTAATCCCGGACTACTCTTACCATCAGCACCTTGAAATGCTATATCATGGACCCACCTGAATAAAAACTTAGATTGCTTTGTTGTGAGGCAAGAAAATATAATTAATATAATTAATCTAGACTTTGTAATGCATTCCACACATGTCAAGCAATGAACAATCAGAGGAAGACTGGGATTAGTAGGATGAACAGTAAATTAGGTAGGAATGAGTTTATAGGATGTTGGCTATGTGGTATTGAAACAGGTGGAGTGTTGTGGTGAAATAGTTTTGTCTGCCAATAGCTGTTAGCACATTTTGGGAATGACTTGCTTCGTGTTTTTACTAAAATGTTTGGACTAATTGATTCAATTTGATTAAAACACTACACTTTGCAAAATAGGAGAAGCCCTTAACACAGAGGATGAGAGTTTTTTATGCAACTGAAATTGAATATCCTTGAGAAACAAAGTAATAAAAGTGGAACAAAATGTCACTGCATAAAACAGAAAGTGGTGGATTTAGGAGCAGATGGCAAATATAGAGGAGAGCTTATCCAGCAGAAGCACTGGCAAGGAGAAGGTTTGAGCCTTCTGGCCAGTCAGAGGAGGACTGTGAGCTGGCTGTGTGATCTCAAGCTGATCACAGGTGTGACTTTGGGATGTGTGAGCCTGTGTCTCCCTGGAGCCCCTGAGAGCCCTTTTGTACTAGCAGACATAATTCTGCTCATCCATGCTGGAGAAAGAGAATTTGAAGCCAAACGGGATACAGGGGAGGACGATGAGGATAACCAGAGAGTAGAATACAATCTAACATGGAGCCTACATGGAAGTAGAAAAATGTAGATCAGTAACACTGCCTTGTATGCTAGGATGGGAGGAATGAGGGAATGTAATCACTGCTATAAATAGATCTTGGAGGTAACTACTCTCTGATATACTATACAAATGGATCCAGAAGATCCCAAATTCACAATACAGACCTGAGACATAAATTGGAAAAAATGCAGAAAAAATGTAGGCTTCTTTCTAAAGTTATCAGTAAGTTTGAACTCAGAAAAACATTTCACATTCAGTAGAAAAATTCTGAGTGAGACATGCTTGTGTAACCTTTCAGAGACCTTAGAGAAAGGAGATGAACAAGATCTGGATCATTTTGATTTTATCTTTAAACTCACAGCTGTCACAGTTTGAAGCTAAGTGAATTTATAAAAAGCAGAAAACTTGTTATCTCTGAGAGAAATACTTTGAACACCATCTGTCCTGTGTTTTCCTCAATGGAAAAAAAAGTATTTGCCCATCAAGGTTGCTACTGGACAAGCATGTAGGGCAGATGTGAGAATCTAAAAATAGCGTTGGGCAGGAAGGAGAATCCATTATGATATCTAGGTTATTTTCTAATTTGTTTACTAGATAGACTGATGGAGTTTCAACATTATTTCAGCATTATCCTGATGTTGGGATATATTGACTAAAACTCTGTCTGTTCCATCAGACTTTTTATTATCAAATGTAAACTTTTAACCTCATCTTCTTAGTGGCTTATGCCTGGAAGGTTTTTTATTTGAGAATTTCTCCCAGGCCTTTAATGCTGTAGATTCAGGAATCAAACCAGTGTATTAGCAAGTGTATCTGTGTAGGAGGTCTGACAGAGTTACAGTATGATTATAAAATAATCATAGCAGGAGAAAATACTGCTCAAGAAGGTTAAAATTCGTATTTGTATAGTGTGACATTTGATTGTTTCTGTCCCTCCCTCACACAGGTGAGGTGAACAGTCTGGTGTTTTAATTTGAGGAGTATATATTAGCATGTTGTCTCAGTAAGATGGAGCTTTTTATAAAGATAATTAAAACACAATGCATCACTGTTGCTTAATACTTAAGTCTTGGTATTTGGAAATTTGAAAATACTACTTTTAAGATACCCTTATGGGTAAAATGTACAATGTTTCGAATACAAAAAAGATATATAGCAAAACACAGATCAATGTTCCAGTATGACCTTACTCCCACCAAGCTGGGACTAAGAGCAAAGAGGCACTGAGTCCAGAATGAGTAATCCTCTCATGCCATGGAAGGCCTTTTCCTATTATATATCCATAGATAGCCAGATAGAAAGCCTGAAGAACTGGCAAAGGGGGTTCCTGCTTTTCTGGAGACAGTGGAAATAGAAAAGGAGGAAGGAGTAGAAGTTGCAGCCTTTTAACTATTCACCAACACCCCCGGACCACTCTGTTCCTCCCCTTTTCAGAGTATGTTGCAGATTGAATGTGTTTATTCTACAGCTCTTATTGTGTCTGACAAATATTGAAATGCACTGCTGGCAGTAAAAGGGAGTAAATGTAAAACTGGAGGAGTGGCCCTGGTCTTTTGCTTCTCAGAAACTGAGTCCAAATTTATGTACAACTTTATTCACATGATAACATGATAACATGAAGTAGGTATTTCTCTCTTTCAGCTTCTACGATATGTGTTCTTTTAAAACACTGCCCTCTGTTCTTGATATTTTTTCAGTATTTTTCTTCACCTTCTGTATGTTTTTGAGGCCTTTATTATTGCAAATAGCTCCAAACAGGAGCTCCTCTTTAACATATCTAGCTCTGTTTCAAGAGCCAGTTCCACTCCCCGTAGAGACTTAACTGAGTTGTCCCAGCCTACTCCTCCAATAACTGTTTTATAGCATGGTATCAAGAATACATTGCATGCCCTGGGTGTGGTGTCAGGCATACAGGGAACATTTGATATTGCAAGAGTCCTATGGGGCTGTAGGAAAATGGGAAATGCCAGGATGGGTGCATGCTCAGCACTGCTGTAAGAGAGGAAGTGATGCCTGGAGTGAGGCTCTCCCTCAGAACCGCGCCCTGCTTCACCTCCAGTGGAGGCAGTGCCTTGTTTCCAGGGGACATACCTGGACCAGAGGGCCTGCCAGCAGCCTGAGCAATCAAGGAGCCTCAGCTTCACTGGGAAGCTGAGCTTTCTGTGGTAAGGATGCTCCCGAGTTGTTTTGGTGAAGAGCAAGTAGAAAAATGCAAGATAAAATGCAGTCCATTTAAAAGACAGGAAGATGACTAAGCTGGTGAATAAGACGCACTAGACAAAGGACAGGGAGTGGCAGGGCAGAGGAGCTGAAAAAACAGCAGAATTGGAAAAAAAACCGGTTTTCTGGAAATCCAAGTTAACAAATATATAGGGGTAAGATGGAAAAAGGTGAGGCAGGTATTTAAATTCTGGGGAATAAGAACAGAAAGGGACCTTATGAAGGCTAGATCTGGGTGACTCAGGAAGCAAGATGAGTTTCTGAGAGGCAGTTGGGAATGTAGTCTGAAAGGAACAGGAAATAGTAGGAGGGTGAAAGGTGAACTCTTGTTCTGTAATGGACTTCAGTTAGTGGCAAGAATGAGAGGGACACAACAGTGCCGCTGAATCAGAAGAGCAGAAATTCAATGGATGTTTAGAAGCCTGAAGCTAATTTTCTCAGTAAGGTTGTTTTTCTGGAGGTGAGGCTGGAAGGAAGCCAGGTAAATGAATGTTACATCCAGTAAATTGTAGGGGAAAAGGATGCAAGAACATTGTGAATGTTGCTGATAGGGTTGGAAGAAGAAAGCAAAGCCAAGAAATGAGTTAGATGGAGTTTAGCATCACCATGATGGAAGCAAGAAGGCTGAAAAAGCATGAATACTGCAAAACATGGATGGCACTCAAGTAAAAAAGGATTGATGAATATTGCATACAGAATGTGGGTAGGAACATTATGAACTTGAAGCTGTTGTGCTTGCTTTGGACAAGACAGAATATGTCCCAAGGTTAATGATGCTTATGGCACCTTACTGTGACACTTGAAAACTCACATGAAATCCAGAATTCCCTTGTTTAATGAGTTGTACAAAAAGTACAGAATGAAAAGGTTTCCTTTCTGCACAGAGTCCAAATCTGAGTGTGAGTCAAGGGCAAATGACACACAGAGACTGGAGGTGGCAAATAGAAGGCAGTGCTTATGAGGGAAGATGAGGCTTCCATCAAGCAGTGCCCAAACTATTGTCAAGGTTTCAGAAGTCAATAGGGCAGACAGAGTTTTAAGGAGAAAATGGAAAGATGTCAGTGAATTTGCTTTGCTAGTGTTGCCAGTAAATTGTTCCTGAAATTGGTAAATGAGTGATACCAGGATTGGAAGATGCTGTGTCGGTAAGTGCAGTGTGATGTGATGGGGCTGCTGCAAAGAGTGGGCTGGGAGTGTTTGTAACAGCATTTGGCATGGTCTGAACATGTGTGCATTTGTTAAGGCCAGAATGAAATGCAGAATGAATATAGGCTGGTGCTCTGAACTGTAGGGATGGGTAGAAAAATTTTCAAGCTTTGGTAGAAAGACCTGCACCCAGAAGTGAGAGGGCAGGTCACACATAAGGTGATATTGATGTTACTCAATTTGAGTGAGTCGCAAGGGTCCCAGCATTTTTGCTTAATTAATGAGGGAAGGGGCTTAGGAAAACACAAGTCTGTTACAGTGATGTTGGGCTTAAAATGAGACATCCACAAAGTGATGCCTGAGAGACTACTCAGTATTTTGTATTTGAACATAAATCTGGAGTTAGAGCACTGTTCAGCAAATAAGAAAACTTATACAATGCTATTGACTAAAATGATGATGATTTTTTTTAAGGCCATGCATCTGGTTTTTCTTTTACCATAATTATTGGTCTCCTGTTGCAGCAGGGACACTGATTTAGCCACAGATACAGCACCAGATCACTAACAGGGCTTACTCCCAGTTGTGTTTACAGTTCTGTTATGATGAAGTAGATGGGGATGAAGTTATGGGGAAAATTGCACAGTCATCTTGATGCATGCAGCATTTAAACCCCATGATGCCTGCCCAGGAAAGGACAAAATTGGTTTCAAACATTGATTGAAAACATTAAAAAGATAGAAGCCATATTTTAAATTGGACTAATTTGAAATATACTGTAAAATCAGTGAGCACTGATCTGGTATGTATTAACTGTTCTGTCGCATGTGTTCCTTCATGTACATTCTTGTTCTCAGCTTCTCAGTTTTGAAAAATTACTAAAGATAGCCTGGTTAAGTTTTTGCATGTCTGATTTTCCCACCTCAATAACCAAAAAAGGAGAGTTAGATGAAGAATTTGCCAGATAAACTGGCACCTGAATGCCAGTTACTGAATATCACGTGTTGCAGTTTGAGTAGTAATGACTATTTCACACACATTAATTTCTCCTTTGGACTTTGGTTTCTGCACTGAAGTACAGGATCTGAACTCGATGGGTTGCACAAATGCGTAATGAGAAAATTAATTTCTCCACTAACATGAGGCTGACCGTATCTCTGCCCTTACACTGTATTACTTCTGCAGGAAATATCTGCAGGACTATCATTATGAAACGGTTCTGCTTGCTAAGCAAGTGTGCAGCAGCACAGACAAGAAGATGATAAATAGAAAAAAAGCTAATTTAAATGCTGAAGACTGATTTAACTAACCTTCATTTGTTTTAAAATTTAAATATTTACTCATTTGCAATATTTGCGTGTGCTCTTTCCTGGCCCGCAGCACTGCGCACGTGGGTTTCTCTGGCACGGTGTGAAGAAGGAGTTTGCAGTTCTAGGGGTTCGCAGCCTGCAGGAAACGAATGGGGGTCACACCAGAATGCCTGATCCATGTGTGCTGTCTCTTCCCTAGTGCCGGTATGGCATTCCCGGTGGCAGCAGCTCCCACCACGGCGGTGCCATAAGGCCGGGCGCTGGCTGCCGGCCAGCTCACAAGTGCAAGGGCTGCAGCTGCCACCGCTCCCTGCCTGCTTGGCCAGCGCCACTCTACTGAAAACCTGACAGGCTCCTAAAGGGGAAAAATAGCAGGCGAAAAAAAAAGAGCAGCTCTTGCACAACTGTGCCAGCACAACCCAGCGTGCCTTCCGCCTCAAAGCAAACAAAAAACCAAACTGAAAACCTCCAGCGGAGGATGGTAAGGCCATCCACCACCTGGAATTTTTCATGCAGTCACTAAAAATACAAAACCTGCAGTATTGCTATCCTCACATGCGTGTCCTGAGCCTGGGCTGTGCTGCAGCACACTGGGGAAGTTACAACTGCAATTTTAGGAAGGGAATGTTTGCATTTTTCTGTTGATTTTCATGATTATCTGTAGCTCTAGCGATTATCTGCAAAATAGGGCATGCTGTGTTACCAGTAATACATGTATCCTGTGGCAGAGAGCCAAGCCAGTAATTGAAGGTCAGGGATTGTTTGTCGAGTGCAGTTCAGTGTGCTGCCTGATTCCATAGGGGACTGGCAGTGCCAAAGAACAAAGGCAGCTCTGTTCTGCAAGCTTATAGTATGGCTTGTTTGACAGAGTTCAGGCCCAATTGTGAGAAGAAGCAAACAGTAGTAGAAAACAGTGCTAAAATAATGTGACTATTAAATAAGCCTTTTTAAAGTGTAGTATTTTGCAAATGTCGAAACCAGTCTTGGATAGACACTAATTTTTAAAATTCTTATTTAAAAATTGGTTAGTACCTTTACATGGAAAACCTCTGTTTTGTTAACAACATAGACATATATATTATAGTAAATTTTGTAAGTAGTAATGATGCAAATGTAATTTTATATTGCCTTAGTCTACTTAACTTTGACAATTGTACCAGTAGCAACTTCCTTGTTTTTTGGGTTTTTTTTACTTCCAAAAGGTGTTTTACCTCTTAGTGGATTTTTCCTGAGGATGTCTTTAAGTGAAGCTCCTGGAAATAAGAGTTGCTGATTTAATATTGCATGCATAGCTGGTGCAACTTGAGAATTATTAGCAAAATCCCTCTGTAGTAATAAATTGGTGGTGCTGGGCTGGGGATTAATATTCTTTGTTACTAAGTTGCAGTCTATTAATAAAGCTTTGTCCAAATGGGCAAACTTGCTTGTCCTCCAGACCATCTTGTGATTTGTATATTAATAGTGTCTGTCTTGGATATTATTAAGGATTGCTTGCTTTAACAGTTGCACTACATACCACACAGCTATCACAGCACCATTAGTTCAAGAGTACCATAAAGTATGTTCTGCTCTGTAATAGGCATTTTTCATTTGTTTGCTCTTCCTGAAAGAGCTATTAAGTGTCTGGGCTCCTAAGAGTGATGGTAAAACAAAACCTAAAACTGTATGAGAAAGGTGGGAATCTATTGGTGGAAGTCGTATGTTTTTGGATGTTCAGTACTTCTTGGAGGTAATCTAAAATGTGCTTTAAAAGTGAAATTGAAGATCATACAAGTACAAAATTCATTTTGGAAAAAATACTTTGTTTATTGATTGCTTGGCAAAGTCTGAGTTCCGAGATACTTTCTTGTGTCAGCTATTACTCATAGGTCAATTTTATTTTTTCGAGGTGATGAGGCCTCTGAAAGACCAAGTCTGTGAGACTGTCCTACTCACTTAACAAGTGACCTTGTTGCTGTTGGGTGGCAGATAACAAAGCACACTTCCACTATAAAGGGGGAACAGCAGTGCAAATTACAGCCTCAAACCTGGCATCAGGTTGCATTTTTAGTCTTTGCTGCTGCATGACCTCTCTCAGTATTGGTGGAAGTGACTGAGGTGTTTTTCCCCCCAACTAGTGAGAGGTGGTCTGGAGAAAAAGGAAGTGAAAGGAAATCAGGTCAGAATGGTGTCACTAAATTTTTTCTCTGGAGATCAGGCAGTGCAGCTCTCCCACAGCATGGCTGGGGCAGGAGGTGTGTTTTGAGGGAAACAAGAAGGTTAGTGAGCCATGTTCTGCTGGTGGCGAGCCCTGAGTGGATCTTGTGGGGGGCTGTGCCAGGGGTGCCAGAAACCAGAGGAGCAACTGTCCAGTCTGGGTGGTCAGGAATAGATGGAGGCTGCTCAAGGCACTGCTGCCTCCCCGCAGCCTTGCTGCCATATAAGGCTGCTCAGCTGCCTTGAGCCAGCCAGCATGGAAGACCACTTAAAAAGGAAAATCAATACAATAAACTGTCTCTGCTAGTGTCCTTTCCAAGCAAAATCCAGGAGTCTTGCAGTTAGACGGTTTGAGCATAGGCCAGGTAGTGTACGAACATCATGTGCAGGTAGCTTGGTTCCTGCCCTTGCTTGTGTGCGTGCAGTGCCACAAACTGTTATGGAAGAAAACCAGTTTGCTGGAGAAAAGCCTGTGGTGGGTAGACAGCCTTCCAGTTCAACTTTAATGTTTAGCTGTACTTAAGTATTTTGTTTCAGAGCTTAGTATGTTATAGCATTCTAGTACGCCGTTAAGCTTACATCATTTGGAATAATTCAAGATGAGAACAGAGATGTAGTCATGCATTGATTTCCCATTATTCTTATACTTTCCTGGCAAATGACACATTTTGTATTTTTACAATGAAGTGAAAAATGTACAGTGGCTTATGTTTAAAGAGTTTGGGGAAAACAAATGTCTCTATCACAACCTCCCTTGTGATTTTCTTTTTTTTTCTTACTATCCACGTTTGTGTATGTGAGCTAAGGTCAGGGAGTATATTACAGGTGTTTTTGCTAAATTTCTCTCTGGAAATTATTTTCTCGTTACAAAGTGTCCTCTGAACTTTTTTCCCCTGGACTATTCAGTTGAAGATTCCACGTGAATTGTAAACAACTAGTTAGTGACATTAATTAGTGTTGGAAAGGGAAAACACGTATTTGGGTGTTTTTGTTTTTTTGTTTTTTTTTTTTTTTTTNGGGGTGGGTGGTGCGTCGTCGGGGAGAAGACAGGTTGTGTACTAAAAATGAGAAAATTGTGCTTGGAAAGTTTTCCGTGAGTTCCCGGCCAGTGGGTCCCCGCTGAGCACTGTGTGCTGTTGGGAGCCGCCCACCATCCTCTGCTGCGGCTGCTCCTGGACCCAAGACAGCCATTGAGCTCATGCCTGACTCGCCCTTCCTTTTTTTATTTTTTTTTTTTCCTCCCTCCGGTTGAACGTGGACGAGCTGCAGCCCTCACTTGCTCACTTCCCAAAGCCCACCCGCGGGAAGAATAGGGAACAGCTTTCCACGGCCGGGCTCAGCTTCGCGGTGGGAAGCAGCTATAAACGAAGTTGGAGGCTGTAGAGGGGATCAGCAGTATCAGGACGCTCTGCGGGTGCCTCCCGAGTCACCGCCACTTGTGTCCCGGGACTCCGCCCCCGCGGGACGTGGCCGTGAGCCGCGCCTGCCGAGCGCCGCCTCTTCCCGCGGCGTGCTCTGCTCGCCTGACGCTCAACTCGGTGTTTCCCCGCCCGGCTCCTCCCGCCCCAGCACCGCGCACGGCGAGCCCGCACTTATGTAAGCGGCGGCATCGGCAGCGCGCCATGACCCAGCAGCGGGGACGCGCCGGGGCCTTCGCGGAGCGCACAGCTGCGCCCTAGTCCGCGCCGGCCCCACAAAGGGCGGGCGGTGAGTTGTCGTCGTCGTGCTCTTCTCCCTCCCCGCCGCCTCCTCCTCCGGCCCCGCAGTCTCCGCCCCCGGCGCGGCCGCCCGGCCCGACCCGGAAGCGGCGCGGCGAGAACCATTTTCCTTGTGAGTTCAAAGGCGGAGGCGGGTGCGGAGGGCCCGCGGGCTGGGCCGCCGGGCGAGGTGCGTATCGGCCGACGGGGTGGGGGGCGGGCGACAATCCGCCGCTGGGGTTCCGGGGGGTGGGGGACGCCCCCGCGGCCGCTGCCGCGGGATCCGTGCCCGCGCGGACACTTCAACTTTGCGGCGGGCGCCTTTGTTTGCCGTCCGAGGCTGTTGAGGCGGAACGGGCCGCGCCCCCGGCCCGCGGGGCTGTCGCGGCCCCGAGGCGCTCTCTGTCCTATCCCCGCGGAGTGGCGCACGTGACGAACGGGCCCCCGCGGCGGCGCGCGCGGCGGGGCACGCGGCCGGCGGCGGCGGCTTTGTGCGCGGCCCGGTGGGAACGGGAACGCGGCGAGCCCGGGACAGCGTGAGTACCGGGCCTCTCCTGCACCCGCGGAGGCGCGCAGGGCGGCCAGCGCCCCTGGGGAAAGAGGAGAAAGGGAGCTCAGAAAAAAAAATGAGGTTTTGTGGTGGTGTTTTTTTTCCTTTCTTCGGTTAAGTTTGTGCCGTTAAGGCGGGGTGGGGAGCGGCGGCACTCGGTGCCGGCCGTTAACGGCAGGGCCCCGCCGTTGGGGGAGCCGTGGGCGCCGTTGGTGCGCCCTGTCATGCGGCAGCGCTGGCGGGCAGCGGGCTGGGCTGGCGCTGCCTTCTGCCCGTGTCCCCACGGGTACTTCCTCCTGCCCTCCCCCCGGAGGGCTGCGGGAGTTCCGCCCGGAATAACGCCTTGGCTGGAAACGGGCGCTTCCGTAGGGATTGCAGGCAGGGCAGTCCGCGAATGAGGAAACCCCGTGCGCTGTTCTAACGTCAGATCTGCTTTCCTGCTTGTCCAGCTCTTTTCCACTTGGTAATTCTGCCTGTGAGTACAAACCATGGCAACAAACAGGCGTTGGAAGAGAAATGCAGCTGTTTTGAATGATGAGGTGCTATAGTGAAAAGGTGCCGGTGTTTGTGCTATTGCAGACTAAACAGCAAGGCTTAGAGAACGATATGTGGAAAAGTTTACTGAATAGTACGTTAAAATTAGGTTTAAATGTTATTTTCAATTTTTGTGCCTTAAAGAGGAAGAAGGATAGAATGTGGATGTTTTAGTGTAAGAATAGCTTTCTAAATTGCATTATTAACTCTTTAAAGGTCTGTTGTGCTTACAGCATAAATTCCTCTAGGAAGATTTTTTAAAAAGGGTCACTGCAGTGCCTGTGCATAGTAGGATGTGCTTTTGTGGTACGGGGAGCAGGCTTGAGGCCGAGAGTGCCCAGCTAAGCAGGCTGTGAGCTCCAGTGAGGCAGCTGAGGCAATGGTACGTGCGGGATGAGCTGGGGCAGCAGCTGCGAGCTCAGCTGTAACCCGAGCATTTGCTGCATTGAGCCTTCTGGGTGTCACAGCCTGGCAGCGCTTGGGCTGCAGCAGCCGAGGTGCGGCGGCTCCTCAAGCCCAGTGCCAGGGAGCTGCTTGCTCGCATGCTGAAGGCAGGTTACCACCACTCCAGCTGCCTGATTGCACTAGGCAGAGGTAAAATTGCACTATGTGCTTGCTTGCTACTGCTTCCTTGGGAAAGTGAGCTATTGCTGTGGGGGTTTTGGAAAGATAAATAAAGGGATGATTTGCATTATTGAGCGTTAGAAACAGCAGTCACTGAGTAATCTGATGTATTGGTATTTGGTGAATGCTGTTAAATAGTTTTGTGATTATTTGCTGCGTAGTAAGGGTAATTTATGTATTCTAAAAAATTATTTTGATTTCCAGAAGGTCCAGAATCCAATTCTCAGACTTAGTGCTGTGCCAGCTGCTTCTTGTAGGCAGGTTATTTCTGGCATGAGCTGGGGTAAAATCATGGTGAGAGTAAGAAACACACTTTATTCAGCATCAGGGAATTTATTAGCAAAACAGCCAGAGAGAATGTATTAGAGTGTGTGTGTGTGTGTGTTCATGGATCTCCCTTTGGCTAAGCAGGGAAATCTGGTGGGGGAAAAAAGTGTTGTGTTTTTGTTTTGTTTTGTTTTTTTAAGCAGCCAGTTAGAATAGTGGGAAAGCCAGATGTCACTTAAAATTGAGTGCTTAAGTCCTTTGCTTAGGACTTAGGAGAGTAATTGTGGGAACTGGGTTAACACATAAAGCTTGCTTTTACAAGCTACAGGTTTGAAAGGGAGATTTTAATTTAGAGCTTTAGTTTTTTTCTGGTTGTTGCCAGTGCGTTTGGTCGTCCTTAAAGTTGTCCTCCACTTTGGGAATGAAAAGAGGGAGTATCTGCAAGGAGCTTTTCCTCTGAAAATCTGCGAGGAGCTTGTTGGACCTTCTTATATCTATTTTCATGTCAGTACATGCCTCACATGCTTACCTCTAATAGCTGACTCTTGCCTGCTGTGCTCTCAGTCTGTTTTTCTTTGTGCCTGTGTGATACGTAGTGTGAAATTCAGTTATGTCTTCCATTTAAAATTTTTCAAATCCCTAACCTATCCCAGCTTGGGTATGTCCTTGATGGCCTGCCTGTCTGGTGGAACTGATGGAGTCTGGACTTTGCTTTTCCAAGAAGGCGTTTATTTAAGGGGCATTTTGTTGTTCTTAGATGGTGGGAATGTTTTTTAATAGTGTCTGAAAAATCTCAAGTTGTGTGCAGCTATCCACACGGGAAGAGGTGTGTTACATGGCATGGTTTTGCTTTATTTATTTACATATTTTTCCTCTGTGCTTGTGGGATAGCCTGCATCCTCCACATGAGTATTTTGGGGGCATTGACCTGTCTAGAGGCATAGATCTATCAAAGTAAGGGAGAAGGCGTGTTTCTCTTCTCAGAGTAATCACACTCACAGATCTATATTTGGAACTAGTTCTTTTAATACCAGTAGGAAGATAAACCAGTGATTCACGTGTACCTTAATCTGTAGTGTTGTCTGAATCCTGAAAGATAACTGCAAGCTGCATTCCGTGCAGTTTCGTTTCAGCTGATAATGTGGTACGTCCTCTTGTTTGTAGTTGGAAACTAATTTCTTGACCTGAATAATAGCTCAGAAAGTCAGAAAGAAGGCAGTGTGGAAAAAGTAGAGCAGTGTGAGGAAAGTCATGGGGGCAGATGAAGAGCTGAAAGACCACAACGTTGCTTTTTCAAAGAAACGTTTGTCTGCTTTTGTGAGTTTATACACTCAACACTTTGCAATTTTGTGATGTGAACTCTACCCTCTCTTAACCATTAGCAATACAAGATAGATCCATTATAGGAAAGTGATGCAAGAGCAAAGGCCCTTTCTTAGCTATTAGAGGTTAAATAATTATTTACTATTTGGACTCTGTAGTTGGAATATTATCATATACTTTTGCTTCTGCAGCCCTTTCATCTAGTTACCTATTATAGAGATGGCTGGTGGAGAGGTTTGGCTTTTTTTCCTTCCTTGTCTGAGAAAGTAACAGCTGAAGTGAAACATTAAATAAAATGGAAACAAGAATGCTGTGCATTCACTTGGAGTATTTGTGGAGTTTGATAGGTTTATTAGAATGTATAATATATCTCCCATGAAGTATTCTCTCATTTGTTTAGTAAGTGCCAAAGCCAAAGCTCCAGAGACACTTGGGTTATATTTAGCTTAATCTCGAGGCACCACCTTTGAAAGTAGGTAATGAAGCCTGATAAAACCTTGAGTGCTCTCTTATGAGCTGCCTGCAGACTGGCTGAGGGCAGGTCACTGGCTTTTGCTGCTGCCCTGCTTAGTAGCTTTTGTCAAGTTAAGGGGTTGCTTTGTGCCTCAGTTTCCCCATCTGTAAATAGGTCGTGGTGATCCTGCCCTCCCATTGTAAGTACTTGGGGTCTGTTGCTGCAGGATGGTTGCATGTGAGCTGTGGTAGCAGTATTGTACAGATGTTGGTGTAGCGTTTGCCCAGTGCTCCATGTGGTTTGACCTGTCCTTGTTTCTTCTCTTTGTCTTTTTCTCCTGCATTTTAAATTTAGAATCGGTCTCAGAGGGCTTTTTTCTTTTCCTTTTTTCTCTCATTACTATTTTTTTGTCCAGTAAAATAACTTTCCTCTGATTTTTTTTCTGTCCCTCCGTGTTTTTTCCCCTTGCATCCTGCATGTTCTTTCTGTCAGTCATTTCTTTTGTTCTCTGATGTCTTCCTCTTGCTGTCCCAGTCTGTCCTCAGAGGAACATGTCTCTCCCCTCCATCTGCTGGGATTTCGTTTTCACCTGACTCATCCCCAGTAGATACATCCCTGCTCAGCTAAGCTCTCCTTGTGCTTCTGTTTCGGGAAACCCAGCCAGCAGGGGAGGGGAAAGCCTGCTTGTCCCCTCTCAGGGGAGATCCACTGGAGTCACGGCACCCTCCCCGCTGCCCTGCTGCATCCTGCGGTGCCTGGATGAGGGCAGGGCTTTGGGAAAGACTGTCCTAGAAGCCTCTGATTCCCTGCTCCCCTTTCTCTGTGCCTGGCTTTTACAGCAGAGCTGGGAGATTTCTTGCTTCCTCCATCAGCGCCGTGCTGCTTTGCCAGCACGCGGGGTGCATCAGGAGCCCTGCCGGCCCTGCTGCGGAACGCCCCTGGCCGTGCTGTGCGCTCGGAAGGGAAGCGCTGTAATGGAGCAGCCGGTTGCTGCAGGGAGGAGTGGCTGCGGAGGCGGCAGGAGCAGAGTCAGAGCAGTTCAGAGATGGGCAGGGAAATGAGATGGTTGACTTGAGGCAAGGTGAATGATTTCAGAGCAGGAAGCGGGGGGGAGGGGTTTCTCTGCCGTCTGCTTCCACTTGAGCTGTCCTTAGTATAATCACTGCTGTGCTAGCTGGTCCTGCAGGCAGGGAGAGAGGGGCTGTGGGTTGAGCTGTGTGTTTAGAGTGGAATGGTGCTCCTGTACTTTGAGCTTCTGTGGTAAACAATATTGCTCAAGCATGGTGAAGGAAAGGAAGTATGTATGGTGTAGTTCTCTTTTCTAGCTGGTTTTCCACCAACGACCAAAGGAAAAAAGCAACAGAATACAAAATCCTCCTTTCTTGTATAATTAGTAACTGTTACTCTGTTTTAGCTTGTTTTGATGGAAGAATACATCAGTATACAGCTTTGGTGGTTTGATGTGCTGAGAGGTTTTTTCAGTTGCCTAATTTTCTCTTTTTTCCTTGATAGACGTTCAAGCCCTTGGTTGGAAAAAGTGTATACAGTTCAATTATTGCAGTAGAATTCCTTGTGGACAAACAGTTGGATTTCATAACTGAAGATAGTGCCTTTCAGCCCTATCAGGTAAGAAATTTGACTAGTGTATAGGTACTATCCATTAAACTTACTTAAAAGCCATGATTTTACTATTGTTGAAATGCATTTTATGTTCAAGTTCTGTGTTACAGGAATTATTTCCTATTGATTATTGGCATGGATTGTTCCTTGTTTTGTGAAAAGTTATATTGGTGCTATATATGGTTCTAGTTAATCTGATTGAGGAGTACTGTGCCACGAATATTACTGTAGCACCTTCAGTTAAAATACCTGACCCCTTTAAAGGTTAACTAGTACCATTAATTGTAGGGCAGATAGAAGATAGTATCCGTCCTTCTAAAGCTTTCATTTTCAGGTCTCTGCATGATTACAGTGATACTCCTCTTACTGATTTTTGGTTCTCTTGGTAAATAGCAGAAAATGCTGATTTCTTAAAAAAGAAACACTTTTCTTACTGTTGTTTTTAAGCCTGCTAAAATTTCCAGTATCTTTGATTTTAATGCCTTTCCATTAATTAGAAACACATTAATATATCTGTATTTAAAGAGCAAGGGAATTAGTGATTCCTCCACCCCCCTTACTGTTTTGGAAGGTCTAAAAATCTCTTCTATGACAAATAGAAAAATACTTGATACTTTAGCTTGTGCTGAACTGATTGCAATTACAATAGCCATAAATTTTTCCTTATGACTTGGATGGTACACTGTGGCGATACAGAAATAGTACTTAGAGGTTTGGAATAACAGATGGCCCTGAATAAATGCTATGTAATTTTGTCCTGACACCCCTTCTTCCCTCCTGCTTCACCAAGATGGTTTTTATTCCCGATGCCAAACAAAGAGCTAGAAAAAGAGAGTGGCTGAGAGAGAATCCTAGGGAAAGGAGAGGGAGGTTCAGTTCATGGAAGGGCTGGGGCTTTTGTGTGTCTGTGGTAGGGAAGCCAAACGAGTTGAACATTTCTCATCAGGGTGAGGTTACATGTTATGACTCGAGCTGCTAGAACAGCTTGGCTCTGCTGCAGACAACAGTTCCCACTATCAGACCCCATGCTAGCACTTTCAGTCCTCTAAACTAGCACAGCCTTGATTTTTGAACATTGTGGGGGGGGACGGACATGGCGTGGGGGAAAAGCCTGTGATGTTGTTGAGCTGAGCTGGATTAGCCCAGGGTGCATCCAGTGCTGTGGCTTCCTCCACCGAGGGGGTCAGGATGACGCAACACAGAGTGGGATATCCTCGTTTGGCAGCAGCAGCCTCTTAAATCAGCTGGGCCATGAAGTGTAAATTTGCCCTCAGAGTCCGGCCGCAATCTTCAGATTCATTTTACAAAGCAAATACTGGTGCTAGTGTCTGTCCTTTGCCTGAAATCTGCCAAGATCATGTGTCTGATAATGCTCATTCCAGTAAGAGTAATCAATCTCTTTTTGGCAGTGGATCATTTCTGATCTGAGCAAAGCAAAGCGAACATAGGAGGATTGCCTTTCGTTAAACAATGCTACTGCCAGGCAGTGACATAACAATGTTCTATGCATTTTAGCCCTTGAATGAATATTAACTGATACAGCATTAGACTTGGAAGCACCTTAATTTGGGAAGGTGCATTCAGGTTGAAGGTGTCATCTTTTAAAATGTCATTTGAACAGCTGGCTTCGTACTATCCTGATTGGTAATACTGAAATTAGCAGTGTTGGCGACTTCACTTCTCAAAGAGATATTCACCTCTACAAACTGCTACAAAGCAGTAGCTTGTCAAAAACAGTTCCAGAGATAAGCTTGCTCTCCCAAACTGTTGGCCTCTATTTTTGACACATAGAGGGCAATTCTGTATCAGAACAGGCAGTTTCCTCCTCTCATGGAGCAAATAGTTACCTATTGAAACTTGAGATGGAGGCTTTTGGTCTGTATCCATCATGAGTAGTTTGATGACAAGATACTTAAATTGTTTATTTTAACATTATAAGAAGTTTGCTGACAGAGATTCATCTTAGTACTAAGGCACCCAGAATTTGCGTTTAGCTGGATATTGCTTGGATATTGAGTGCAGTAGCATAAAACAGCCCTGTACTCACTGATGAATAGTGCAAAGATTTCTTTATTTGAATGATTATAAAAAGCTTGAGAAGTGTTTTTCATAGAATGTCTCTTTGTAGGGCTAGCAATATCTTGGTGCCAAGTTTTACAAGTTAATTGTACAGAAAAGAGCTTTACTGAATGATAATGTCTTCGAGAGAACAGAAACTATATGTACTAACAGTATGTAGGACAGAAATATTACCTTTATTACTGATACTTTTCTGCTCAAAGATACCTGGAGTGGGAGGATCATTTCTATTCCTTTTGCATGCAGTTTTTTGTTAATGCTGGAAATCGTATGCCTTGCCATTAGTCACTTAATGTAAGGTAGTTTGTACTTGTATGTTTTTTCTGAAAGACCTCCATTTTCTTTGGCCTTCCTTTTCTTTTCTCTAATTCCAGGTCCTAGATAAATCTTAGGCAAACTTCTGTTACTATCTACTTTGCATAAAAAAGATGGTTTTGCTCCCTTGTTTAGTCTGGAATAGCGTTGAGCTGCTTGCGAGCAGAAGAGAGAACTTTCAGAGAAATCATTGAAAGAATCATTCTTTGCAGGGATGAGTTAACTTTGAGTCTTCTGAAATGTGTTTAGTTTTTTGTTTAAACTCTCATTGCTGTGCATTTTCAATATGAATTCCTTAGAGACCATGGTGACCTAAACACTTGTCTATCGCATTTTGCTGTTATTGCCTGAAATTCCAGTATCCTCCTGCCAAAACAAACAAAGTTCGAATTTGTGTGGGAAGATTCCATTTCACTTCAGATACAATTCTTAACTACTGACTAATTTTTCCCATCGTTACATAGACTCATAATACTGGTAATGGGCAGGGAACAAGTATTTGGTATGAATTCTGCTCGCATCAGTTCTGATCAAGAAGCAGTGGTGTTTCACATAACTATTGGGCCAAAAGGCTTCATGAATAAGGTGCTACTGTCCAGTTTAAAGGTGACAACTGCTCAAAGCAAAGAAAACAGCACACTTGGCATCCTTTCAGACTTGGCAGGAAAAACAAAGTTTGAGTAGGCAAAGAACTAAATTACTGTCATTACCAGAAGTGGTTCTTCCAGAACAAGATTAAAGAGACTTAGACAGGACTTCTGGGGAACTGTGACCCATGCATTCCCATGCAGTGTCTGCTCTTTGCATAAATAAATGCGTTTCAATTGTTAACAGGTTCAATGGCCTTGATAAGGGCTAGATTAATATAGTTATTAAAAATAGGGCATGCATTTACATTATATGAGCCCATTTCCATGTCTTCACAAGGTTTGCTATACCAACTATAACATTTGCCAGTGAATTTGTTCTTCACTGCTAAATGTGCGTGTGATTCTTCTTTTGTCTTATGTGCTTAGAATCCTGCCCTTCTCTTTAGAAGTTGCTTGGATTCTGTATGTGTGGTGCCTTGAACACCAACCTACTACTTGTTTCCGGTGGCTTTTATCTCTGTTGCTTCATGGAGGATGTAAACTGTATTATTCTCTGTGTGAAACTTGTGTGTGACTGAGTGACTCATTCATTATTCTGGGATGGTCAGACCATTTAGTTATGTAGTTCTTTTTATGGTGATGACGAGGGGATCTTGAGGATAAAGCAGAGATGAGCGTTTGCTGTGGTATTTCGCTTAGCAATGGAATGAAAATTCTCTCATTTGTAGGAAATAATAGACATAAAGTTTACAACATGCATTTTTTATGTCAAATTAGTATCTGTAGTAAGTGTAGTCTTGAAACGGACATGTAGGTTAGGTCCTTAATGTGAATTTCACTTTGCATTTATAATATGTATGTACTGTGTTTAAAAATTCCCAAGCATTAGTGGGTTACTAATGGCTCTTGCTATGGTCTGAAAATAAAACAGCTTTTTGGAAGGAACAAATTCAAGGAAAAGTTGCAGTTAAGTCTACATATCCAAGTGTAACCTAAATCACATATTTTGAACTGATTTTCTGTAATAAGTTATTTGTACTGTTTTGTGATATGTATATGTGTTTGTTTTGTGATACACATAGTAAGTTATGCAGCAGCAAAGCTAATCATGCCTTAATTTGTTTAAGCACTGTCGTTTACTTGAAGAACTATAGATGGGGATGTGAAGCATTAAAGCCCAGCATATGGTATGCATGACCTCATCAGAGTGGTGTTTTTGTATGGGTGGTGTTTGGCAGTGCCTGTCATGGACACTGTTGGGCTGAAGTGTGTGATTCTGCTGTTGCTGGCTGAAGCAGCTGGAGTCAACTGCATTATACTTTGGACAAGCAAATGAAGAAGAACAAAAAGTGTTTTATATTGTGTTTTTTCATAGTGAAATACACTTGTGGAAAGATCTGGAAAATCTGCTTTGTCTGAAGCAGGGAGTGCATTTCAGCTGTGTATCTGGGTCGGGATGATTGATTATATGCTTCCAAATATGTACATACTGTGTGTGATAATGTATTTCCAAAGGATTTCTGAGCACACAGCACTGGACCAAATGTTCACAGTGGAGACAGGACAGAATTCAAATTCAAGTTCCTTCACAATCTTTAAACTTCTGGCAAAGGGTATTTTACCTCTCAGGGAGCAATGTGGAAGTGTGCACAGTCTTTAAAAAGTCCTCTTGCTTATTTGGTTTAAAAAAAAAATCATGTAAGAAGGTGAACTTCCTTCAGGCCTTACACTCTCCTTCAGAACTTTTTTTTTTCCTTTTTCTGGAAGACAAGCCTAAGTTGCTTTAGTTTTCAAAATGGTACAGTCTGCCCGTCTACCTCTGTGCTGAAGGTTGTAGATGTAAAGATAGGGCAATGAGAAATCCCCCGTGGGAGGTGTTACATGAACAGCGATAGGCACTTGTACTTTGCTCTTTTTCTAAATGTGTGTGGCACGTCTGAATGCTGGCAGGTCAAATGTCTAACACGCCTTAAAGATTGTTGAAATAATAAACTTTCTCACTAATCATGAAGTAGGTACATCAGATACAGGACCTAATATACACTTATCTTGATCTATTATAAATTCAAGTCATATTGCCATTAAAAAAACTCGAGTGAAGGGTGATGGGCGTCTCCACTGCTCTGCTTTTCTGTTCGTTATGGGCAGACATTGGGTATTTCAGACCTGGATCCTTTTGGGTTCCGTGACTTGTTTGTTTGTAAGAGCAAGTAAGCTGGGCTTGTGTAGTGAGGACATGTGCACATTAAAAATTCTTAAAACATCTTGAAAGAGGGATAAAATAGTATTTTTCTGTCTGTATTTTAAGCACTCCATAATTACATGTGGACTCATCTTTCAGACTTCTCTTACTTTAAGGTTCAGGCTTAAAAATAACTACTGCAGCTGAAAATTGCTTTTCCCATAAACTTTTACCTCCACTGACGAGGCAGGCAGGAGCTTTTGGGGTTGGTCCCACCCTTTGAGGTTACCAGAAGCAGCTCGGGAACTCTGGCTGCTGACCACAGAACCTGTGTGCTCCCCCTCCTGCTTTCAGTTCCTCCACGGGCAACCCAGGCACACACAGCTTTCTGCATTTTTAACTCCTTTCAGTATTATGCTGAAGAACTGTCTTGATTATTTCCCATGGCTCTGGACCACCCATAAGGAGTCCAGCTGGCTTCCATGGCAGCCTTGTAAAGAGCAATGGTCTAAACAGCTTGTTAGCAACACATCTAAGTTTAAGTGTACGGCTCCAACATGTGGGGAAGCAAAAAGCTGCATCCAGCTAGAAGTGGGTCAGATGACTCATAGCAGTCCTCACTCCCAGTAACATGTGCAAGGACAGAGGAGTTTCATCAGAGTGCTTGCAAAAGGAGAGGAATAAGGGAGGAGGGATTGGCACTCTCCATCTGTAGTCAGAGGCATGTGTAGATCATCTGCCCTAAGCCTGTATTTGTGCTTCTCTTTGAAAAAGAGCTTCTTGTTTCAGAACGTCCTCTATTTTCTCAAAAGAAGTGGAATAAAATGTCACTTTTCTGTTTTACCTTGATCTGTTAAGAAGTAAGGGCTTCAGTCACTTTTTTTTGTGTCTCTCAGCAAGGTTTGATGCAGGAGTGGAGTTCTTCAGATCTGACAAGCCTTAGGGGAAGTGAGCAATGTGGAGGGGAGGCCGTCAGTCAGCAGGAAGGTGATGTAGCTGCCACAAATAGTGTGGCAGATGGGAGTTCAGGAGTTCAGGAGCTGCTGAAGCTGTGGGAAGGTACGCAAGAAGGAAGGGGGAAAGAGTTGTGAGGTCCTTGGGATAAGCTGGGGTTACTACAATGCAGATGACAAATCCACAGAAAAACATTTTCCTTCCTCAGTCATATTCTTCCTACAATTTCTGAGAAACCAGTCAGTTCAATGATTTGATTTCATTAATCCTACTCTAGGAGGTAGTATTTAAATAAGTAATTAAAAATTTAGATTTCAGAATGGAAGAGATGGAACAAAACCTGCTTCTTCTTTGAAGGTGAATATCCAATCCTTTTACTGAAGTATTTTGGTACATCTGAAAAGCCATGCTTGGGATTACTGAGTTTAAAAATCTATCCAGTATTTCTGGGTAAAAATTTCCTGTGTTTGATCACAAGTGATTACTTTTTCTCCAGTAAAAATCCATGGAAAATATCACTCAGTAGTAAGTGAAGGAAGCCTTATTCTTGGTTCAGTGTCCTTAAAATTTCCAGTTCATCTATTAAAAATGAAAGTTTAAAGTATTTTTCTTATGTGGTTATCCTGTCTAACCCTGCTTCTGTAATCCAGACTCAAAGTGTGCTCCTAGAGAAGTCTGTTTCATGTTATACCTAGTTGCTGCTTTTCCCCTGTGCTCTTGGTTTCTCAAGTTGCTCTCCATTGGAATTGGGAATCCTTGATGCTTTAGGGATCCGAGAAGTGTGAGTGCAAGTAAACTCTGCAGTGTTGGTACCTAGAGCAGGAAGAGAGTAGCCATTCCTGCATTTCAGGTAGGGGGAAACTTGAGTTTCATGAAAATGTGTTCTTATCCAAATGAAGCCTTATCTTGACATGATAAGCACAGTAGCTCATTTGGTGAAGCACTCATGAGTTTGTTTGCTTTCCTTCCTCCCTTAGATACAATGTCCCTTTGTTCTGGCTGCTGCTCTAGACCTTTGTCTTACAGAATGTATTTTTGAAATTACACTAATAGAAGTAATAATTTTGTAGTCTGAGTTTACTGCTTCACAGGAGCTACTCCACAGCTTTCAGCGAGCTACAGTTAGTAGAGGTTAAGAGCTATAGCAGTTCCAGGTCTGTGTATCTAATTCTTTTTCCAGGCCAGACATCTGGGGAGAAACTGAAGTAATTTTACACCAACTTGGAGTTTTAAAATTAAAACTAAGTATGAATCTTGTTATTTTCTTAGACACTGGAATAACTTTACTAAGGGCTTGTAGAGGGCTTGATGTACAGAGTATTATTTATTTTTAAGAGTATAATAGTAATTACAGTTATAAAGTCTTTTTACTCCTATTGTTTGTAAATACTGACACCCTCCTTAAATCTAGCAAACATCTCCTGTCTTTTGAATGGAATTTAAACTAGCTATTCTCATTCTTCCTCTGCAACCTCCTCTACTTGAGTGTATCTGCTAGTATTATTGAGGGTAGTATTACTGTTTTTGCTGAGCAAATGAGTTTGAATCACAGTCATTTCTCTGTATCTCACTAATGGTTATATTTTTTGGGGATTTTTAGTTGTGAATTTTAAGCAATTTAGAAATTATATTTCAAGCATAGAGGCAGGCTTTTTACCCTCTTGTAATGTTTTTTTTTCCCTTTTGTTGTCTTATCACTACGTCACACCATTTTGGTATACAGTAGATAAAATCAGGTTAAAACAGGTTTCAGAATGCATAAGACGTAATGGCTAAATTATGGTGCTTGACAGGCTTGAGCTTTCTTTTTCTTTTTTCTTCCCCAAGTGATGTAGCTCAGTTTTGAATTATGTCTTCAATAGGAATTTTTTGTTTCTGCATGCTAGGAGATTTATCTATGAAAAAATATTGTGAAATAGAAGATCATTGTATCAATTTTAAACTCTGAATGACTTTCTTAAGTTTACCCCAGGGAATTTATTGCAGCAATAACTGAAACATCCCTGTTTTCTGATTAGCAATTCAATCTTTCCTCATTGCAAGACTGTTATTCATCAGTTCTATAAAAGGCATATCCACTGCTTTCTCCATAGTTGCAGAGAGCTGTAGTGTTAAACCAGCTATGTGTCCCAACTGGTCTGATCTGTTATTTATAGGGAAAATTCCTAAAATGGCTCCAGCAGGTCAGAACTCTCTACAGGAAAAAAACACAGTGCTACCTAAAATCCTATTAGAAATTAACTTTGAAAAGTTCTCTGCAAATACAGTGATACTTCTAAAATGTGAAAAAAATAAGTTCTATTCATAATACCGGCATGTGGGCCATATGTATATATTCGTATTCTAAGAAACACATTATCAAATAAATCTCTGAAAGCCACTTGAAAATAAAAAACTAATGTAATTCAGTGGACTAAAACACACTGAGTTTCAAGAACACTTCGATGGTATCTGATGTATTCTTTCTGTGTTTAAAAAAAAATTAAAATATTTTTATTGTTTGTAGGGATTTGTTTTCTGCCCATAATCCTCATGAGTTATAGAGGAAGGAGCTGGAAAGTTGTGTGTTTCCAGAGGTCCTATTTGGTGATTAGGATTGAGGATATCTGCAGAAGAGACTAGGTAGCTGTGTGATTGCTGGTGGTAGTTCAAATTCCGGAGCAGGGAGTCATTCACAAGAGTGATATGTTGATGACTACCTCTCTAGGAGATAGTGTTGGTTCTAGGATCTGTCATCACACTGACATGTACTGGACAGTTTTCTGCAGTTTTCTTCTGTAGAACTGAATTGAGAGGCCTTTGCTCTTCACTTCAGTAAGCTCAGTTACCAGTAGTCTTGTCAAAGAGTAGGGTATTGCTGATTAATGCAACTGCTAAAAGATTCATTGGAGGTGGCTCCTGTGAGCTAAGACATGGGTTGTTCGGTCAGTCATTTTCTGTGGTGATGGTACAGCCTTTCACCTGCCACTACCAGCTGCCACAGATAACCTCTGCTGTCCCTCGTGCAAGGAAGACACGTCTGCTCAGTGTCTGAGCAGCCCTCATGTCTTGGCTTGATTTTTGGTTGCATTAGACTGCCTTTCTAGGAGCCCACTAGTCCAGACAACTAGCGATCAACAGAATGGGCTCTTTTTTGCTTAAAGATGCCTTCATCCATGCTGCTTGTCCTTCAGCTGGTGTGATTTGGGTCTTGTTGAATACTTTATGAAAGCTGTTCACAGGGTGTCTGGTTCTCAGTTTAAATTTTAATATCAACTTACAAAAAGGATTTCTTCAATCTACTTAGTAGTCTCCTTGCTAGCATCAACTTCACTCTGCTAATTGCTTGCTTCTGCACTTTGAGGTTTCTTTTCCCATAGTGGCAACGAGTTGCTTAGTGACTCAAAGACTTGTTCCAGTATTGCCACATGACTGAGTGGCTTAGGACCAGTACTCCTTCTGTGTTTCTCTTACAATTAAAAAAACAAAATGCCAAATTAGTACAAGTTATATATTGCTGAGATGGTGGTGATAAGTATGTGGAGCCTGCTGTGAGGAAGCGGAAGGAAATGTGATTCAGTGGAAGATGAAAGAAAAGCATATGTGCAGCTGTATCATCAAAATGAGAGAGAAGGTGGACATGGGGTAGTGTGGTTCATTTGACCTTTATTTGTCTGTATGTGGAGAATGTAAGTAGTACAAACAGTCACCACAGTGTTCTAGATGGAAGCTGAAAGCCCCTCTGTTCTGTGGATAGGAGCCGCTTTTTTGGGGAAGTCCTAGATGCTAAAAGATATCTGACTTTGGGGGAAGAGGTTTTCTGACCCAGGTTGTCCTAGTTGCTCAGAGAGAGAGTAATACAATTTGTGAGCTTAAGAGTCATCTATTTTCAGGTGCAAGGCTATTGTAGATGTTGCTAGAGCAGTTTTTATGCTGGTTGTTGACAATATTTGTCTGGACCAGGTTTGGTTTTGCTTATCTGTTGGTTGTTGCTTACTTTCCTGATGGATGTTCATCCTGTCCATGTTCATGCTGTTCTGATTTCACCTCTGCCTTACCATACCAGATTGTCATCTACAGAGAGAAGAATAATAAACTGACTTGTAAAATATAAGCTTTACACCATGCCCATTTCACCTGATGTATTGATAGTTTTGCAGGAAGGCAAATACCTCTGTTGATTTTTGTGTTAGTAAGTTAAAATCATGCAGATTATTAGGCTATAAGTCATTTTTTTTTCACCCTGTATATTTATGTTGCTAATGTTCGTATATCAGTTACACTTCCAGAACAGAACAAATCAGTGTAATAATGCATCTTCAAGCCTGAAATCAGGATTTGGAGGAGTGTTTGTAGCCCTGATCCCCTGATTTTCAAACCTCATTTTTATAATTTTAAAATCAGTTTTAACTCCTGAGGTAAAATAAGTAAAGGGAGTAGGAGTGTGTGGGGAGAAGTATTATGCATAGGGAAGAGTGGGGAGCAGCAGAAGAATCGTTGATAGCTTTTCCTGAGAAATGTTAACTGTACTGACAGTTGGAAAATCACTAAATTTGTATTCCTCATCTTTTTTTCCTCTTGTAATTTTAACTTCCTACTTATAGAAATGTAGTCATTCGTGTTGCACACTGAAAAAAACCCCTAATCTTCAAATATTTGTGTTCAGAAATATCTGTAAACATTTGTCCTTGAGCAGTGCATTCAGAACCCCTTGCTGGGTGGGGATTAGTTATCCCAGTTGTGTCCTGGCCCCTGCATGCAGGGCGAACATCACTGCCCATCCCTGCTTTCCCCATGCAGTTACGCCTCTGTGCACGTGTAAGCAGGGCTGACCTCGGTTCGACTTTGTTTCTGGTTTAGGGGTCAGGGTTGTGCCTTCAAGCTTGACTTAACTGGTTCAGATGTAGCCCAGGAGCTGCCGGGTTTGAATGAGGTAAATTGTGACTGCACTCAGAACAGCAGAAAATAGGTCAAGTGTGGGTTGGGTTTACATAGAAAGCGCTAGCGTCGCCTGGTAAGCCTAAGCCTCTTCTCTCAGCTCAGACAAAGCCGTTTAAGGTAAACTAGGAAGTTACAATCTCCCCAGAAAACTTTCTAGCCTTTCTAGCTTTCCAGCCTTGGCGTTAGTGGGTGGCGTGGCCCTTGGTGAGAAGCATGGAGCGGGAGGGAGGTTGCCCTGGTCAGGTTGATGTGTTCCCCAGAGCAGTCCCCCCTGGTGCGGCTGTGCCCTGGTGCGGCTGTGCCCTGGTGCGGCTGTGCGGCGCAGCACAGCCCTGCGGTGCCTCTCTGACCTGCTGCCCACCAGCTGCAGCGGCGTGGCAGCTGGGGTAGCCTTTCACTTCCCAGAGAGAAATCAGGAATATACTGTTTACCAGTGGTTTATGTATCTAGAAAGAAGCTGCAGGAGATCTGTATTTAGTATTTATTCATCTGAATTTGGTTATTTCCGTGTTAAGTTCTGGTGTGGTCTATGTGGCAGCCAGAGTGCCTGCCTGGTAATGCCCTCAGAGGTGTCAGTTACTGCCAGTTTTTCTGTGTTTTAGTTAGATTCTTATCTTTTGCCGCTGGCAAAAATGTCTGGTAGCAGGGCAGAGGGATACTACATGTTCATAGTTTATGTTCTTGTTATGATATTTGGTATTCTGCCTGTCTGCATGTTGTGTGTTTTTTCTCACTGTGATGTCAAGCAGGACAATGTTAAGATTGAAGGCTTGTTAAAAATTACAGTAAGTGAAAGAGATTACAGATCAGTGATGTAATCACATATGTCTGGTGACATGGTCAGTGAAAGATGAAAGAAAAATAAAAGAATTTTGCTGGTTATCAAGAAATGAAAATGAGAGTGTGGTACAGGCCTGCTTTCAAATGAGGGGCAAAAATTGGCATGAATGTGTTTGAGGCTGGGTGCAGGTACAATATGTAATTTTTGATATGGGAGAAAATAATCAAAAATTTGCATTAGAGAACTAGTATAAATTCTCAGCAGTTTAGATTTTTAAAAGTGCTTTTGCTTCTACTCTTCTGCTCTAAAGACTTGCAGCAATCAATGGGGACGTGTTGTCTTGTTTTCACACTGCAGTTCGCATACCTAATTTCTATGCAGCTGAAGTTCACTGCAGTTGTACAAATGACGTACTGCAAAAGGAGAGAAAAGGGTTGGGGGCTCATTTATAGAAGCTAATATTCATTTATGAAACAAGAACAAAACTGAAGGTTCAGGACACTGTGATCTTCTCAGGTTTTCTTTTGCACTGTTTGCATTTAAATGAGGTCCCTCTACCATTAAAGTTCTGACTAAATGCATATTTCAGTGTGCAGTGCACACTGTGTAAACATTGTAAACGTGACTGTCAAGTTGGTTATGTACTAGTTTTCATCTAATTCGTGTCCTAAATTATCAGAAAACCTCTAAGCAGCCAGAGGAAGCTGTAGTTAATTAAGCCACAGATGGTGAGGACTAATGTGGCGTTGACCTTTGCGAGGACTGCAAAATCTACTTAGTCTTTCTCTGGAAAACACTAGCTGAAATGAGTTCCTACTGATATTAGAAGGATGTCCTTGATACATGAAGCCAAATGCAGAGACAGCATGATGAAGGAGCTTTCCCAAATGAAGGTTCCTAATGTGTGATGTGTGTTGAGATTTAGTCTTCAGGGCTCTGATTTAAGCATTTTAATGCCAAAAGCCACTGTTTTTGTAGGACTGGCTTACCTGGAATGCATATTATCAGTTCTCCTTCTCTACTGACAGTGGAGAGTTGATGGCTGGCCAGAATGTGTGTACCCTTCCATAAGCAAGCATGCATGCTGTGTGGCTGGGGGTAGGAGCAGCTACCAGAATCCACTTTTTTGTTCCTCTTTGCTCCAGGGTTTTATGTCTCAATGAACTCATTTCTGCCCCTCAAGTTTCTGAATGATGACTTGGAAGGGTATTTTAAAATGCTGAGGAGATGTGTTGCAGTGGTTCAAGTCTTGTGGAGGAGGTAGCTGTGTAAATATATAGGCCTTACTAGCACAGTCATACCTGGCTGCCCAAAATGCAAAGGAACTTCTGGTGATTTGAGCCTTTCAGAGCACTTCGTATAGTCTTTGGACAGTGGGTAGATTCAGCACATCTAGGGATAGCTCTCAGTGTCTTGGAAAATATTTTTTTGTGGATGGAGAATGAATAGGAGAATTCTCATTGGGATTTTGACTTGTTTCTCTGTGGGTACTATCTGGAAATTCCTGTTTGATCTCAAAGGAACTTTGATGAAAGTGACTCTGAATGAATAAATATTTTTGTCTGAATAAATTTTCTGAAAATGTTTCTCTGAACAAAATTTTCTCCTTCCTGGTTAGACCAGTGTGATATCTTAACCTGATGGTGTGGTCTGTAGTTTCAACCTGCTTGTATTGCTTTGCACAAGGATAAAGAACAGATGTACTCAGAAAAGCACAGTATCTTTTTGATACCTGGGGGTAAAATTTCATACTCTATTCTTCTCAGGACTTCTTGGAGTTGAGCACATCCCCAGCAGGTGAGAGAGATCACTTAGAAAGACATGCAGCTGACCCAGTTCTTTGGATAATTAAGGATAAAGTCCAGTCCACCAGAAGTAAATTCCTCTTTTGGTCTAGAAAGAAGGAAGAGTATCAGCAAAGATGTACAAGACTTGTCATAGATTAGGAAGCTTCTGGTAGTCCCATTGCCTGATGTGACTGTTTTCCAGAGGGGTGGGAGGGATGATCTCAACAGCATTTTTCTAGCCCATAGGCCCTTTGTCTTCTAGAGTTGCATATATGTCATTTGTGGAGCAAGGGGTGCTGCCACTTGAAGTACATAAAGAGCTTCCTGCAGTAGATTTGAGAAGAATATAACAGTTCCCTTTATTTGATTTGCATCCTGTTTTGCATAAGGATATCAAACCAGTATTAACATCCTTCTGGAGGAGGCATTCCAGGACTTATGGAAAAACTAGTCTAGGAGAGGGTACCATACTTTTTTTTCTAAAACTACTTTCAAATGAGGGAAAGTTTGGGGGAAAATCCTGCAGGGCATGTAAATTTTCTGGAGGTTAATCTGTCAATCATGCTGCATCAACCAAGAAAAGGAATACTGAGGGTTACAATTGCCAAGGTTCAAATCTGTAGACAGTAGTTGTTCGTTGAGCTATATAAAACACAAGGTAAGGAAAAGAACTGGGAACTGCAGTCATCTGCTTGTCTTCAGTGCTAAACTAGGGAAGAGATCACAAGTCATCAGCCTTGCCTGTTGTCCTCTCCGTGCTTTTGCCAGAGTTTGTGATGTGTGCTTAAACAGTGTGGTTAAGGACGCTGCTTTATAGTTTAACACATTATGCAATTAATTTCCTGGGTTTTAGATATTCAGGTTTAAAACTAAAGAGGGAAAAAGGTAAGTCATGGCACATGCATTTTTCATAGATACATGTACACAAAATAACAGAATTTTTGAGATTACAGAAACTTGTTCTGTTAGTGTCTTTCCCCCTATCCTGTGAAATGTGTATTGTGTGTATATTTAGAAACTCTGGGTTCTCATTGATATCATCTGCATAATCCCAGTCACACCTGCATGCAGTTTGTGTAATGGGTCTTTGGCCTAACTTGTGCCTTCTGTAGCTCATCTTTGAGCTTGTCTTTTTCCAAGGGTGAGGACATAAATACAAAATGGACTTTACAGTCTCTTTTTTTGTGTTCATGTGGAGTACTCTCAGCCAAAGATGCTGATGTCATACATCTGATTAGGAGGTAGAGGTTCAAATGTACTATATGTAGGATGGACAGTATCTTCAGTGTCTAGTTCAAAGAAGACCAAGATACTTAGGAAGGATGTGAAATCTGAAAAAATAAATAAAGCACTAGTGCATGTTGCCTTCAGGAAACAAAAGCAGTTTAAGATGACATGGACTCAAAAACTTTATTTAAAGAGCTCATGAAAACAGTATAACGTTAAGAGTAACAGTTTTGATTTCATAGTACTTATCAGTGTGTATAATTGCATAATTAAGATGCAAATTCTCTTAGATATGACTGAAGAGATGTACAAAATGTACAAGATCTGCACGTCAACTGCATTTATAAGTCAGCCGAACTCAGTATTGCAGTCGGTCTGTTGCTTAGATCCAGTGCATGTGGATCTGAGCGGGGAAATTTTTGGTGCAGGAGTCTTGCAAGTGAGAAAGAGTGCTTGGGAAGGAGGACAGATGATTGATCATCGCACAGCTCCAGTTCGAGGACCTGTTGTGTTCCCCTGGCAAATAATTCCCTCCTTCTGGTGGTGGTGGTGTTTCTGTGCTTAGATTCATTGCCCAAATGGATTTGCACATGATGCACAAAATAGCTAATACTCCTTTTTTAACTGCTTTTGAAGAGGTCATCCTTGAATAAACTTTAGTTATGACCCTCTTGTGCCTCTGGTAAGGCCAGCAGCATACTTACCTGGTTGGTATTTTGAACCTTGTGGTAGAGGTCCTGTTGTTCCAATCTACATGTGCTAAAATGGTCATTTTGACCATTTCTTCAATCCAAGGCTATATCCTTTGTAAAAGAATAATGATAGAGCGAGTAATTTTCTCTAATAACCGAAGGATTGATGCATTCTCCGTAGTGGAGCACAGCAGATCTCAAAGTGTCAGGAAGTGAATTTTGAATTTGAAATAGATATCCTGTGATCAGTGGGTTAGCAGGAATAATCTCATCCAGATGAACATAGAGAAATTGCTCGTGTCACTGGAGGGCCTGGCAGCAGTTCGCTATTCACTGGGTGGTGCTTGTATCTTTGTGTTCTGTGGGTGGAGCTCTTCAGAATAAATTGTGAAACATCAAGGAACTTGTTGAAGATCAAAGAAAGAAATTGCTTTCTCTTTACTGCAGTACTGATAAAGCATTATTGCACTCATTATTTTAGCTATCTGAAGTTCTCTTGGTATAAATGAACGTTGGCTGCTGCTCACAGATTTCCAAGTCCATCTTCTGTGTGAGGAGCCACCAGGCTTTTTTTCTCTGCCACAGCCTCAGACAGAAATAGCAAGTTTGCTCTGAAATACAGAAATAGGTGCTCTAGGAGTCCAGAGACAAATGGTGATTCTTAAACCATGCTTGCAAGGATATGCACAAATTCTGTGCCTAATTTTTTTTCTTGATAGAAGGACAGAGCCACTGAATGTGTCTTATTTTGCTAGATGATATCCTACCAAATACTGGAAAATAATCTTTTCCAGGAAAGCTGGTTGTAGTAGAAACTAAAACATGTCTTATTTGAAACAACTTAATTGACAAAGGCCAACATATTTGAAAATCAGCAATGGTGTTTATCTCAGAATGCTTGTTTCTATTAAAATACTGCTTATATGTTACATTTGTAGGTTTGATATCTGTTTATGCTCAACAAGTCCATGTTACATTTTACAGATACGGGGAAAAAAACAGATTTTTTTTTTTAATTTGGCAATTATTTAAACAATTCTTTGTGCACACCTGTGAACATCTAAGTCTTTAGAGGGCATTTTTAGCTTGTAGTAAGCCAGTATGAAAGTGTGATCCTATTAATAGCTTACAAGTCTGGCTACATGTGGGATCTGATATACTGTGTTCCCATGAAATAACTTCTAGCACTATGTTACACTTTTAAGTTTTTTCTAAAAATAGTACAGGGATTTGTAGGGAATCAGTAAAATTAGCATCTAACTACTTAATATTGTATTTTAAACTACATCTAGGAAAATAAACAAAAATGTTACAAGTAAACATAACATATGGTTCTTTTTTTAATCTCTACTTTAGGACGACGTAGACAGTCTAAACCCAGTTCTCAGGGATAACCCGCAGTTACATGAGGAGGTAAAAGCCTGGGTAAAGGAACAAAAGGTTCAGGAGATTTTTATGCAAGGTAATTATGTGGGAAAATGTGTTATTTTTATTCTGTGTTAGCTAGTTTAAGGCCATTGCTTGTGTGGGACTCATCCCATAGCATTTGTGATATAATGGAGAATATATTTTTTTTATTTGGAAGGTTGTTTTTTTTTTAAAGTATTTGTTAATACAAGAAAACAAGACTGTAAGAAGCTGTTGGTGTTTGCTTCAGACTGTTCTTAACTTATTTGATGTTTTAGTGATTACAGCAAAAGCTGGATATCATTAGTCTGAATATAGATATTTTATAAAGTTTATTGTGAAAATAAATGTGTATGAATGGCATCCACACACATTTTGGCATGTTTAAAACTGTTCTGTGCTCTGTTAGTGTTACTGTTACATGTGATAACTTCTGAGATACCTGTCTGTGCTTCTAGTTCTTCACAGTTCTGTCACAAATGAAGAATACTTTCAGATCCCCATCCCACACTCTCACCCCCTGACTGAAAAGTTCCTTTCAAATCAGTTACAATTTGAAACTCGATTCTAATGCTAGGAGGTTGCAGGAAAAAATTGTGTACAATATTTACACTGTAGATACAAGTTACAAGAAAAATAGTATGAATTTGAAGAAATTATTTCAATGCCATCTTGCTTATGGTAGAAATACTGTATGCATTTGCAGTATATTCAGTAAATTGCAGGAAGCTCTGCAGAGGAGTTACTAGGCGGAAGAAACCAACCTCTGTGGGTCTGGGCTGAAATCCCCAGGAAAGCAGTTTCAGAACAAAAATGCTTAAGCAGTCATCTTGTGAATGAAGATTAGGAGGGAAGCTGTAAATAATCAGATGTTTTAAAGATGGCTATGAGGCTTCCTTGCTGTCTAGTCTCTTTGATAAAACCAAGATCAGAAGACGAAAGGAATATGGTAAGTATAATACTGAACTTAGAGTAAAAAACTTCTGTCTTTCCTTCTGTGGAGGGTCTCATTTGACTAGACAAGATTGTTATGGGCCACAAAAAAAGGATGCTGAAAAAACGAACATGTGGAATTGTATTGATAGTAAGTTGGTATGTTGATGTTAGTAATTTTAGATTTTACTTTTGATATCATTAGATGCAATACAAGTTAATAGTCTGTTGATAAAATTTGCAGACAAAACTGGATTTAGAGGTGATGCAAAATCAAATGAGGGCTGTATGAAAAGGAAACTGAAGTTGAGCTTGTTTATTGTATTTCATTAGAGTAACAATAATAAGACTATTGTAAAAGCCTCTGTGTACACTGGTACAGAATCAATAGTTGAGCAAAACTCCAGCAGTATTGAAATAGTCATCTAAATGAGACTGCCAGCCCATCACCCACACAAACTCCCATCATTCCAGGAACTGTATTTTTGTCTTTGTAGATCTGAATTCTCAGACAGAGGTTTCTGTGCTTAGAAGTGCACAAATGAAGAGTAATATAGATAATCTTATGCCAGTATCCTTGAAGGTTAGCTGTCCTCATCTAAGGAGAAGCTTTAGATCACTTGCTTCCCTGATGTGTCTGAGGAGACACATGCTTCCTCATGGGGGGCCTTGGCAATGCCCCCATCTCCACCCCATGGAATGGTGGTCAGCCACCAGAGACTGCTGTCACATTCTCTGGGTACAGTCTGCTCCTGGTCACACTCAATGTTGGCATGAACCCTCCAGTGCTTACAGACAGCCCTCTGACAGTGCTAGCTGCTGTAATCTAGTCACGTTCGCTTCCTTTTCTCCTCTCTTCTCTGGTTTGCTTCACCTTCTCCATTACCATTTTCTTGTTCCCTGCAGTTGAAGCTATGTTTTTGGTTCTGCCTTGTCTAGATGCATCTGTTAAGGTTGTTACCACATTTTCATACTTCATCCTCTAGAACATTTTTTAGAATCCAGCCTTTTCCCTGTTTTCTGTGATGCTGAAACCTTCATATCATAACTTAGTGTTTTCTACTTTGACTCTTGCAGTTAAAACACAGTTTATCTGAAGAACGAGGAAAGTCAGAAGCATTAAAGTCTGATTCTCAATATTTGGAAAAAAGCATGCCAATTTGAGGAGAGAGAATTTTAGTCAAAACCAGTCCAATTATTTACAATAATGAGACTAAAGAAAAAAATTGGCCTGTTTAACTTTTCCTTTGGGCGGCAGTCACAGCAGCATGCTTTGCAGTAGAGCTTGTAGCTTTGGCAGGGAAGTAGTTTGTTCCTTGTTTAATAAAATATGAGACTCCTCCCAAACTTGGCCAAGTTGAAAGCTTTTGGGACAAAAATGGTTCAGGGAACATAGTGAAGTGTCTTCGGTTTTTAACAATTAAAATATTTGATTTCTTTCTTCCAGTTAGATTTTTTTTTAATCATTGCAATTTCAGGCTGCATATATAATAATCCTCTTGAAACACTGAGTGTGCTTCAGCTCTGAACATATTTTTTCATAGTACTGCACAGGCTGTTCAGCAGTGTGTAACTGGCGTGATTCAGCCAGGGACTGGAGACAAAGCCAGGCTTTTCCTGTAATGGCTGCTTGTGGCTGGGCTGGGCTGGAGCTGAGCTGAGCTGGTCTGTGTCATGTGACTGCAGTTTAATCTTGCTCCCTTGTCCCTCACCTCATCATGTAAGGAAAAAACCCAACCCACTGTTTTTAAAGGTAGATAAATGATCTTTTAAAAATAAGGTAACAGCTGGGATGAAGGACAGACACCAATTAGAACAAGGAGTGAAAGAAATGGGCACTGGGTCAATGTAGTGGGGGGAGTATGGGAGAAGCTGGAAGCTGTTGGAGAAAGAAGGATGGAACTTACAGGCTGAGAAAACTGGAGGAAAGGACTTAAAAGCTAGTGGTCTGGAGTCATAGTAGTGCTAAAATGAGACAGGAAGCTGGGTAGATGCTGGTTATGCTTATGCAAGAGACTGAAAATCATTGTGGAGTTAGTGGGATGCAAGAGAGGAGGAGCATGGATAGTTAAGTAGGAATGGCAAATCTGCACAAAGAGACACAGGCAGAATTTTACTGAGACTGTCTGAATAAGGCAGAGCTTTGGGACAGCCATTAAAAAAACAAGTTCAAGATGTGGAGAATGTCGATGTGTCAGGCAGTTAGAAGTGTGGGAGCTGAGCTGGAGGCGTTCTGCAGGTCATGTGGAGTAAGGGTTGGAGAGAAGCCATCTGGAAATGTGTCCGCATGGGAACTCTGTCTGGTCCAAGACCAGAAATACGAGACACAAGCTTGTAGATTCTTCCTCTTTTTCTGCTCATACGTACCTGCTATTGGCAGTGCCTGTGCTGGCACATTTCTGGCCCTTGTCTATGCTGCTGGAGTACTCCAGGCATGAATTAAGGCTGGTGGCTCAGGGGGTTCAGAAGGTCTCAGGGTTTCAGTTGTGCCATGATGTGGATGAGGGTGAGAAGGCTCTGATGGTGTGGTGTTCCTCTTCCCAGCTGGTTTTAAAAATTAGATAGTCATATGCAAAAAGTATTACAAGAGACCATTTGGAAATTACTGCTTTTGCACTTCTCTTGAGCTCTCAAATGTTGATGTTAAAAATAGTGCTTGCAGTAGCACACTGTAATGTGCAGAGGGTATAATAGACCCAGTTGTGTGATCCTGGGTATTTCTTACTAGAGAAAGCTGTCACCTGTGAGGTCCCTGGCCTGTTTGCTGAAGCTGTTTGAGCTTGCTTAATGTACTGGGCAGGGCTTGGAAAAACTGATCTTTAGGAAAGACGGGGGAATTCTGGCCCTGCCTGTGTGGTTGAGCAACTGAGCAGTCTTAAATCACTTAAGTTAGGCTGTTTATAGTTTGTCACTGGCTGGTTTTTCCTCCCTTCCTATTTGCCTTACTAGGACCTGGGGTTTGATTGTGGAAGTAGTGAAACGCACACAGGTGGAACTGAACTTGGTAGCAGTGTTGCTTGGTCATACAAAATGCTATATAAACACCAAGTGCAATGAAACTTAAGAGTTCCAGTGATCAAGTGAGACACTGAATATGAATGAGACTGTTAAGTCTTGATTTCTGTGTCTTGAAACGAACTGTAAAATAGGTACTGTATCATAATAGCTCCCCATCCTCATGGGTTTTTGGAGGTGAATTAAATTGAGCTTTGCAAAACATGTGAAGTTTATTTGGATTTGGTATGTCTGAAAACAGAAGCTGAAATCTTCATAGTGTGTGTGCTTGAATGTTCTGTGTGGCCATAGCAGTCATGGGATCATTCCACTGCCTTTCTGCTTGTTGTAATGGAGAGAAACTCTGTGGTCACTTATGGGAAAGACTTGGCAGATGCGGAGCCTAACCACCAAGACATAAATCTTTTAGCCAGCAAAGCAGCTGGGCATGTGACTAGCCTATTAAATGGCTTTTGTATAACCTACTGCTGCCACTTTCTAGCCTTTCAGATTACTTTTCTGTGGTTGCTGTTTGTAGGCAGGAATTTTCCCATCATATGTCGTCATGGTTGCAGAAAGATTTAGTTAGATAGGAAAATGGTATGTTGAGAATATTAGCAGAATTAACCTTAAAGCATACCTATATGGACTATTTGCATTTCAGAATGTCTTCCTGAATCTGTGGTTAGCTGGCCATGCCACGTGCACTATAAATTTGCTGTGAAGTCTGAAAAAAGAGTAGGAAAACGCATGTATGCCTTTTTTTTTTTCTTTCCCTGCATTCCTCAATGGCTTTTTTATTTCTTCCCCTTCCAAAGGTCCGTACTCCTTAAATGGTTATAGGGTGAGAGTGTACAGACAGGATTCTGCCACCCAGTGGTTCACTGGCATCATCACTCACCATGATCTCTTCACCCGCACTATGGTGGTTATGAATGACCAGGTGAGTTGATGGATGATACTCAGAAAACAAGCTGTAGGTAAACTATGCCTTGGGAGGTTCTAATTTTTGTTGGTAGCACTCAGAAATGCACAAAGTTGGTGCAATTCCAGCAAGCTGAGGGTATCACTGCACTGAAACTACAGCACAACTGTGTTGGACTATCAGTTAAATCCTCCTGGAGCTAAGCGTTTGTGCAGTGATATGATTAATGCCAGTCCTGCAGTTTGTTCTGCTGTCGCTATTTACTAGTGAAGTCTTTGAAGTGAAGCAATCCAGTTTGAAGAACTGGTCTTCCCTGTCTGCTCTGTTGAAAATTTCTTTTCACAAGAATGAAATCTTTCAGCACTGCAGTAATGGTTACTTTTCCCAAGCAATTGAAATAGTCACTTTCTGCAATTTATTGAATTAAGCATCTACTGCAGCCCTAATTTGTATTTGCTGTGGTGGGTTTTAGTTCTATTTCGGAATTGGATGTTACAAAAATATTTAATACTGGTATTTTTAATGGCAGAAATGAATTCTATTTCAGGAGAGTAATGACTCAACAGTAATACAGTGAATGAACCATCTGCCTTGAAATGACTGACAAAACTATGTGTGGCAATAGAAATTTAAGACTAGTCTATTACTCAGATAAATTCTTTCCCTTAATTTGCTGAAATTAATATTCCCCAAATGTTATTTTTTCACTGTGCCATATCCTTTGAAGATTTGATTAACATTTCCTACTTTATGAAGTATTTCTCACTTAGTAATGCTCAACAGTTCTAGAGTTCTTCTTTCCAGTCATTTAGGTTCTCCTAACAGTTTTGCTTCTGTTGAAAGCAGGACTTTAATGTGCTTCTGCAGTATAATTTATAGTGTATTAAATTAATTTTGTACAATATTTGTGTATTATAATTACTATTTAGGGGTTGTTCTAATAGCTTGTTAAATCTCAAATTTTCAGATCAGTGAAGGGGAAAGGAATAGGTGGTGGGGTACTCTTTGCTTTTAAAATAAAATTATTTTTACAATGACATGTAAAGACACATTTGCTTTGGTGTGACATTGTTCCCAGCATTTGTTGTGTCATATGTCAGTTCTGCTTGTCAGGATTAAGCAAGCTTTTCTTTGATTAGTCTTTGGCACACAAAATAGACTGATGAACACTGGTACAGAAAATACAGATTAGGCATTGTCTGAACATCTGTGGATTGTTATTTTTTCTCTTTTTTTTTTTTTGTTTTTTTATATTAACCAGGTGTTAGAACCTCAGAATGTTGACCCTTCTATGGTTCAGATGACCTTTCTAGATGATGTTGTTCACTCTTTGTTGAAAGGTGAAAATATTGGCATCACTTCACGCCGACGGTCTCGTTCCAACCAGAGCAGCAACACAGTTCATGTAGATACATTTATCTTTTTACCTCAGTATTTTTGTCTATTGCAAATGTGAAAAATGCATGTTTAAAGACACTAATTAGCATTGCATTGAAGTCCATTAATAACAAATTATTTTTAGGGTCATTATACACGTGCACAAGCAAATAGTCCCAGACCAGCAATGAATTCCCAAACTGCAGCACCAAGACAGAATTCTCACCAGCAACAGAGGAATACTCGGCCAAATAAGAGGAAAGGCTCTGATAGCAGCATGCCTGATGAGGAGAAGATGAAAGATGAAAGATACGATTATATAGGTCGAGGAGGTAAAAGTGGTTGAGGAAGAGGGAGGGAGAGCTTCCTAAAACTGTATTGGACTGAAAAATCTGATAGATGTGTTTCTATCTTTTGCAGAAAGTCCTAAAACTAAAAATAAACACTTTCTTAATAAAAGAAGAAAACCTGAAGAGGATGAAAAAAAAATAAATATGAAGAAACTGCGAACAGACAATATCTCAGATTATTCTGAGAGCAGTGACTCGGAGATTTCAAATAAAAGATTAACAGATTCATCCTCAGAGCAAAATTCAGAAAACGAGTTAAAAAGCAAGAACTCTTCAAAGATAAATGGAGAAGGAAAATCCCAAACTACTGAGGGAGCAGAACAGACACTAACAGATAGACAGTCTCCGTGGGATGAACTACAGCAGGATAAAAACCATGAAGAGACAGAAAGACTGAAGTTATCAGTCTTGGATCATCAAGAAAAATCTTCCCTCCATGCAGCAGAGCAGCCAACACTTTATGAGCAGAATGTCAAGGATCCACCTGTTCAAGAGTGTAATGCAGAAAAGCATCATACTGTGGAGTTAAAAAATGAGCAGTTTTTACCCAGACCTCCTACTCCTAAGTGTGTTGTTGATGTAACTAATAAAAACAGTTCTGAAAAGGAGAATCAAGATAATGCTGCAAGTACCTTTGGTTTGCAAGCAGTTCAGAAAATAGAATCTCACAGCAGTGATTTAAAGCAGCAATTTGCAAATGCAAATTTCCTTGAAGCAAGAAAACAGGAACCTGATGAAAGTTGGATTAGCAGTGTTGGTAAAACGGATTTGATGCAACCTGGGGTTGTAAAAACATTACCAGTAAATGAACACTTAAACTCTGAAAAAGTGCAGTATGGCTCATTTATGTCTTCGTTAAATGTAGCTTCTCTAGCAGAAGAAAGTAAACTGCGTAAACAAAGTCCAGTCCCCGATTCTGTGAAGTCAAAATCTAGTGCTTCAGTTGATCATCCTAAAACAAAGTCACCTGATGTTAAGCCTAAATTCTCCCAGTCTTCTGATACTGTGAAGTCAAAGGTTAGTTCCCAAAGCAGCCATGCTACTGGATTAACAAGGTCAGCCAATAAAACTGATCATGATTTGCCTAGGTCTAGTTTTCATCCAGTTCCAGCTAGAGTTAGTGCTCTAGAAGCCACTAAGAGTCCTCTTATCATTGACAAGAATGAACATTTCACAGTATACAGGGACCCCACTCTGATTGGACAAGAAACAGGAACTAATCACATTACACCTTACTTGCATCAGCATAATTATCCTCTGCATTCCTCATCCCACCGAACCTGTTTAAATCCAAATGCACATCATCCTGCATTAACTGGTTCATCCCATCTGCTCGCTGGGTCTTCAGCTCAGGCTCCCTTGTCCGCTATTAACACTCACCCCCTTAGTAGTGCATCTCACCATTCTGTTCATCACCCTCATCTACTTCCCACAGTGTTGCCCGGAGTGCCTGCTGCCTCCTTGCTGGGTGCCCACCCGCGACTAGAGACTGCTCATGCTAGCAGCTTAAGCCATTTGGCATTAGCACACCAGCAGCAGCAACAGATGTTACAACACCAGTCTCCACATCTTCTCGGACAAGCTCATCCTTCTGCTTCCTATAATCAGCTAGGGCTTTATCCAATTATTTGGCAGTATCCAAATGGAACACATGCTTACTCAGGACTCGGTCTGCCCTCCTCCAAATGGGTCCACCCAGAAACTCCTGTTAATGCGGAGGCTTCCTTGAGAAGGGTAAGTTAAGATCTGTTCTTAATGGTGTATTTATCTGGGTCTGGTGTCTCCCAGCAGTGATTTCCTAGGTACAGATGTGATAGTTTGTGTCACTCTGAGCATATTGTGATGGTGGGGTTTTTGAGTACAACACAGAACCTAGGAATGGAACCAAAGTAGTTACCACTGTCTCATGGTGGATGTGTGTAGGGAGTTTTTCCAGACCTTGATTTCTAAGAATACAAAAGAAAGATGAAGTGTTTGATTTTAATTTAAGACTAAAAGTGAGGTCAGCCAGCTTGTTTGGGAACTCAAGTTCACAGGGTAGATATTTGCTATTTCGAGCTGTGTAAAGTGAAATATTAGGAGAGGTGGGACAGTCATCTTCATAGTGAAATTTTGTGCGTGCTCACTCAATAATGGTGAAAGAGAAGGAAGGAATATTAAATCCAGTGGGAAGTTCTGAAGAGAAATGTTCTTGTATTTTTAAATGTTTCATGCACACACTACACCCATTTCTCTTGTCTTTATACCTATTTGTCTACCCTTTCTTGGCGTGTCATTTCCTTCTGTTCTGTTTCTGTTGATAGTCATCTCTGCCTTCCCATCTGCTTTCTACTCCTCTGTATTCAAGTCATGGTGATTCTTCTGTCTGTTTGCTGAGTGTAACCACTGAAGTCTCAGAAGAAATGGCTTGTGTTTTTTCAGCCTAGTGCCCAGTGCAGTGGTGGGGTTTGACAGGCAGATGTGACAATTACAGAAAAGTTTTCTTAGCTCCTGAAGGCTTGGGATGTGGCATGCTCATTGCAGTCACCTCAGAGGAATAGTGTAAGATGAAGTCTATGTAGTGCAGACAGAAACTTTGGAGAGCTTTAGTGCCAACTTCAGTTAAACCACCACTGAGCACATGTGCATAATGATCTTTAGAGGTTTTCAACTTGGCCTAATTTGGGCAGATTTTCACAGGGCCTACAAAAGGCATGTCACTTACAGTGGTCCTTCTGCCAAATTGTAAGCCTTTGTGTCAAAGCTTGGCATTCTGAATGGTAAGAAGGATTTTTCTCTCTTTTTTTTTTTTTCACCATAGGGAAGGCTGTCCTTCCCCAAATTGATTCTTAGAAAAAGCCAAACCATTGTGGCTAAGTCTTTCCCAAAACAGTTGGTTTGAGTTGGCCTTGTAATATGAAATGAGTTTGATCTGAAATGTGATAAAATCAAAGTGTAGCAGTGAAGAAAAACCTAAGAGAAAAAGATAGGTGGATTTTTCTTTTCGTGTTGCTGCCTGCTCCACCCCATACAGAAATCCATTTTAAAAAAACTCGTAATAGACGTTTTCACTTTGTCTGAAGAATGCAACCTTGCATACTGAGGCACGTAACGTTTTAATTATGTTGATATGTGGCAATTGTCTTGTGGTGACTTGTCTTCTGTGTCTTGCACTGGAGGCCTTTTTTAAATAGATCTTAGAAACCCGGAATGGGCGTTTCCAAGGTCGGTTTGCATGGATGCCACAATCACAGAAAAGGATCTGTGTTTCAGCTGTAAGAGCAGCAGCAGCATCCACCCTTGGCTCAGGGCTGAGCCATGTCTCTGAGCTGAAAGAAGTATAGCCCAAGTCCACTTTTTCCTTGGGTGGCTGTAGCAGCTCCTGTATTTGGGCTTGACAGTAGGTGATTGCAGGTGGAGTCATGAAGCTGTTTGAGTAATGCTTGGTGCTCAGGCAGATGTTCCCCAGGTCGTCTCTGGAGAAGGTGACGAGCCTTCTTTGCATAATACTTTAATACAGCTTACAGGCTGTTCGTGGGAACTCACCACAGCGTGGGAACTCCTGGCCCAGGAAACGTATGCACTAAAACTGTGAGCGCAAACCCAAGTAGCTGCTTTAAATATTCAAAGACACAGAAATCATAATTTCAAAGTAGTAGCACCTGCAGATCTGTTCTGTGCTGTGTGCATGTGTCATGAGAGCTCTTGGCTCCCCTTCTGCTGCAGCAGTTCCCAGCTGGGGTTGCCAAGTGTGGGGAGAAGCATAGGTATGGACTGGTGAGGAGTGTAGGGAGGGGAAGAAGGTAGGGATGGAGAAGCATCACGAGGCTTTGGGGTGCGCACAAAAGCTCAGTGTTGTCCCCAGTCCCTTCCTGGTTTGTTCTCAGCACGTGATCCCCACTTGAACACGTGTCCTGCTTTTCCATTCTGCTGCGTGCACTTCTTGTAAGCAGGTCTCCTAAGTAGAGGCAAGAGATCGGGCAAGAGAGAGCAAGCTGCTCGTGGGCTTTTCTGCAGGCTGTTAGACAAGTTTCAGTAAAGATAAGAAAATAGAAATTTAACAAACAGTAGATTAAACAGTAGTTTCATAGATTTAGATTTACCAGTGTGTCTAAATGAGGACGCTCACCTTTGGAGTGTTTAGGTACACAGCATAAAACTGGGCTATGTGTTTGTCATGCTGAACAGTATGGCAAGTTTGTACATTTAAGGTTTTAATAGTGTGGTGATGATGATGATCAAGCCAAATAAAAATGCCTGACTAAATAAAGCAGATTAATTAGGATTATCATATTTAATCATTTGGTTGGGGCTGGAGAGGAGCAATCCAGGAAAGAGATACTTACATCCCTTTTATTGAGCGTTGTCATAAGGCTGGAGATATATCTGCTTCCAGAAATACAAAACCATATTTGTAGTTTTAAAGAAATACTTCTTGCAATTCTTTGAAGAGGTAATGGTCTTTTTACTAACAACTGAATTTGAGTGTTGTCAGGTAGTCATTGGTTTGTGAATTTTGATGAACTTGAGGTGCTGTTCTAGAATGAACTGCGCATGCTGATTAAACTATTCTAAGTATTCTTCTGAAATACGTAAACTGTTTTGTATGCTGGAAGTCCAGGGGAAGTACAGTTGTGTTTTAGTTAGCCAAAAAGAAGTGACTTAATGTTGAATTTTATTTGCTGTCTATGATTTGATACTGAAATACATCACTTCACTTTGATCATTGGTAGGATATGGTAGAGTTACCCTTGTGGTCCCATGATTATTTTGAAGTCTGATTTTATTTGTTTTGGTTGGTGTCAACAGAATACTCCCAGTCCCTGGTTACACCAGCCCACCCCAGTGACCTCGGCAGACAGCCTTGGTTTACGGAGTCACATTCCTGTGCGACCATCCAGCGCGGATCCTCTTCGGCCTCTCAAACTGACAACGCATTCCAGCCCACCTTTGTCCAAAAGCATTGTAGAGCATCGCAAAGAGTAAGTTTGCTGTTGAGCTTTGTGTGTGAGGGTAGATTTCAGCAAGTGATGTTGCTTTTTAGCTTCCTTTTAGTTTTTGTAGACATGGATGCCTGTGGGGAACACAGGCTTGTCTTTGTGTTGCCTTGTTGACTTGGTATGGTACTTGAGTTCAAGAGTCATTTGAAGACTTCTAGAAATTGTGCCTAATATAGAGGAAAGTTTAGTTTGTGTTAATAGATAACTTTGTTCAGGGCATGGGAAGAAAGGTCTTCCATCTGGCACATTGTACTACATTGAGCCTAACCTGTGTTTGCTTAACCTTTCTTCAAACAGAGATCTGGAGAGGAAAGCTTTCATTGAACCTCTGCGTTCTGTTACCACTGCGCCAGTGAAGAGTGAGCTGGAGCAGAGCAGAACACAGACAGCAAAGGAGGGCCATATGCACAGACATTATGCAGATCCAATGTTGAACCAGCTGCCAAGGCCACCACAGGAGACTGGGGAGCGACTGAGCAAATACAAAGAAGAACACAGACGGATACTCCAAGAAAGTATTGAAGTTGCTCCGTTTACAGCTAAAATAAAGGCACTGGATGGAGAGAGAGAGAACTACTCCAGGGTAACATCTTTGTCTTCAAGTCCCAAAAGCCATTCAGTGAAATACGACAAAGATGCTGAACGCTCTGTGTCAGAACTGTATAAAATTAAGCATTCAGTTCCACAGAGTTTGCCACAGAGTAATTATTTCACTACCTTGTCTAACAGTGTAGTAAATGAACCACCAAGATCATACCCATCAAAGGAAGCTTCTGGTGTGTATGTTGATAAGCAAACTAATTGTCCTTCAACAGCAGCTAGTCCCCAGGCTATCCCATCCTACATTTCCTCGCTTTCAAAACCGCCACCTTTAATTAAGCACCAGCCAGAGAACGAAGGCTCTACAAGCAAGATTCCTGAGCAGCTTTCACAGTCAGTGCAGTCTCACTCTGTGAATTCTTTCAGAAGTGACAGCAGGAGCCCTACTCAGTTGTCAGTCTCATCTTCAAATACACTTCGGAGTATGCCTGCCTTGCATAGGGCCCCTGTGTTTCACCCTCCTGTGCACCAGAATGTGGAGAAGAAGGAGAGCAGCTATAGCAGCCTTTCACCTCCAACTCTAACCCCTGTTCAACCCGTTAATGCTGGTGGTGGCAAAATACAGGAGTTGCAGAAACCGCCAACTTTAGTACCTGAGCCCAAGGAAGCCCAACCTGGTTACAAGGGCACTTCTGAACAGAATTTATCAGAAATGTGGAAGTCTAATAATGCCCCAAATAACGAAAAAGTGGATTGGCACAGCGAAAGAATGGGTGGAAAGTCACAGTCTGCTACAGCATCTGTTATTGTGCGTCCTCCCTCTAGCACAAAGTACGAGAATGTACCAGTAATGCAGTCTGCTTCAAAAGATCGAGTTAGTGAGACATCTTCAGCTGTGACAAATCTAGCAGATTGCCTGAAAATGGTGGAAGCCAGGGAGACTGGAAGAGTCATACTGCCAAATACGAACTCAGACAGTTCTCGCACACAGTACGAAAAGAGATTTGCAGCTGTTTCGCAAGGCAGCATTTCTCGTGCTGTCACGCCTACCACAACTATCATCTGTAACACCAAAACGGATGTCACTGCATCAGCAGCAATGATGACCAGCATGTCGAGCCAGGGGGGCTCTGAAGTGACTTGCTCTGTTTCAAGTGCGACGTCGTGCCCAGTGCTGGAGTGCACGGCCCCAAGAGCAGCCAGCCAGGCAGTGGCGCAGCCCCAGGAGTGCAAGGTCAGCACTCCAGCTCCAGTCACATCCGCTGCTGGCAGCACTGCTCAGCCCAGCTTGGGATTCTCCACCTCTACTGATTTTGTCCATTTGAAAAAGCACAAGGCAGCGCTGGCTGCAGCTCAGTTTAAAAGTAGTAACACCACTGAGACAGAGTCCAACTCTGTAAAAAATCAGACATTTTCAACCTCTCTCTCCCTAGACAGTGCTATCGTCTGTAATACAATAAACAAAGCGAACTCTGTAGGCAGTGGGCAAACCTCCCAGACAAGTCAGCCAAACTACCACACTAAACTGAAAAAGGCTTGGCTAACAAGGCATTCAGAGGAAGATAAAAACACTAATAAAAAAGAGAATTCAGGGAACAATGTTTCAGAAATTATTAAGCCGTGTACTGTCAATTTAATAGCTTCTACGTCAAATGATTTGCAAAATAACATAGATAGCAAAATCTTGGCAGATAAGTTTGTGAAGGAAGATAAGCAACCAAGGAGAAAAGGAAAACGAACTTATGACTCTGGCTCTGAAAGTGGTGACTCTGATGAAAGCGAGAGCAAGTCAGAGCAAAGGACTAAACGGCAGCCCAAGCCAACTTACAAAAAGAAACAAAATGATTTGCAGAAAAAAAAGGGTGATGCTGAGGAAGATGTGAGACCAAACGGTGTTCTTAGCAGAAGCGCCAAAGAAAAAAGCAAGCTGAAGTTGCAGAGCGGCAGTAACAGCAGTGAGTATATTAATCTGATTTGGAAGACACAGAAGTGTGTGAAGTCCAACACTGTTAATCCTGGAGGGTTTGTCGTTGCACAGTAGCTGGGAAAAGAGCTAAAAAGCATGCCTGTGTAAATGAGTAGCTCCAGATTTACCTGTCTTGAGGTCTTTTGAAATGTCCTGGTGTAAGAAGTAGAGCATTCTGTATATGTGTTAACAGACTGGTTCTTAGCCTAAAAATAAGCCATAAACCATCTTGTTTATGCTGTCCATCAGAATTGAGCAGGCTGGTGCATATAGTTGGGCCACTTGTATTGAGATACATATACGCACACACACATACTTGTTGGGTTTTTTTTTATTTTAAGATCTAATGCATTTAATTTTAGAGCACTGCTGGAGGGGAAGATTCTCTGTTGTTGAAATCTAATTCATCCTTTGATCAGAAAGCCAGAGGCAGTTCCTTGAGACCCTGATTCCACTCAGTTATGATTTGGTTAATTGAACCAAATTTGGCTAATGAAAGGTTTAAGGGAGAATAATTTCACACTCCTAACTAGCATGTGTAGTACATGGTGTTAACATCCCTCTTGTTTAAGGAATAAAAAAACTTAGGGAAATACAAATCTCCATTTAAATGTAATACTGTAATGTGTAGCAGACTGTAACTACATTAATCTGAAAAGAGAAACTGGTTTGCCAACATAAGAGATTTTATTTAAAAACTTGCCTTATTTTTTTATGCCAATTTATTATTCTTTGTCTTTGAGCTGGTTAAGTATTAGAGAATCTACCAGTAAATTACTTCTTGTAAGAGATTTTAAGTACAGGTAGTAAGAAAATGAGCAATAATTCCTGTAATTGCTTTTGTGGCCTTTCACTGCCTGGTGTATCAAGTTATTCTTCTGTTATCTGACAGTGATCCCCGAATTATACTGGGTGCTGAAAGTGTCCTAGTCTGTCTGAAGTATTCTGAATGTTTGGTCCAGTGGTAATAGTATTACTTTTTCTTTCTGCTCCCAAATAAAGGGAGAATCAAGGCTAACATGCCTGTAAAATCTTCTTCAGCTTCCCTTCTTAAAGTAAGCTGTAAATACATACATTTAATATGTTAAGTGTTTATGACCTTTCTGTTGTTGCAAAAGATTTTTTTCATGGTCAATTCCTGCAAGAGAGCTAGTCAGAGATTTTTCTTTCAAAAAGAACTTTCCACAGAGTTTTAGACAAAATCATAGTCAACCTTGAGGAACTTTCAGGGAAGATGGTGTTCCCTTGGAAGAGCTGCTTAGGTTCTCTGTAGGTGGCTGAAGGTAACTAACTCTGCTTCAGGGTCTGGGGCTCAGTGCCAGTTTTGTGGCATAGGTGGTATGTGGATTCTGCCAGGGTTATAAAGTGCTTTGTCTTGATGCTGTTTTGGAAAGCCCCCTGGAACTTGTGTGCTACCCAGAGCCCTCAGAGCTCCAGACTGGGAAGCTCCCTCCTGCAAAGCAAAGCATTTCACAGCTCTGCCAGTGCTGGGGGTCTTCCAAGTGCTTACTACCCACAGACCTTGAAATCTATCAGCTCCCAGATGATACCCAGAATCTCTCCTTCCAAGCCAGAAAACATTGGTTTGAACTAGTAAACCTATACTTGGGCCTTTTAAAGTTTTAATACAGCTACTGTCGTGCCTTGGGTGAGTATGGAGTGTGATTTCTAGGCCAAGAACTGAGGCATAGGTAGTTTGTCACTTGCAAAGTTTGTACAAGTCATCTCTGGGAAAAAATACCAATCTGAACCCAGGTACCAAGTCCAAAGTTAGCACCCTGACCCTTTTATCATCCTACGTCAGATCCCTGTTTACAGGGCATGAACTTTCAAGAGTAGGGGTAGATGAAGTGACAGATAATTCTCTCTGTCTGCAGATAAGAGTGGTGCTGCTTTCAAGACTCCTTAAAATGAAAGCTTGTTTAAGTAACAGCAGTGTTCAGTTTCAAAACCTGTATGTGAAAATTGCACTTATTACTCAATAGACTTGCTCCTCATGTTACTTGGTGTCAGATCTGCTGAGCTCATTACCAAAAATAGAATTCACTCCTTGGCCTTGCAGAGCCAACAAACCAGACAGAGTGTAAATGGATTCTGTGAATATAACTGCTATTCTGTACTTGCAACGTTTTTTAAGTTACAGCTTTGAAGGAGTTGGAATTTGGTTTTAGGTTGGTTTTTAAAAGCTCTGCTTTTATTCATTAAACTGTGGACTTTTTTACCTGCACCTTCACTCGAAACAGAGTTCAAGCCTAACTTTCTTGCAGTATTGTATGTCTTTGCTTTTTTTGTCAGAATGAGATTCTGATAATGGTTTTAGTAGAATATCTGATGAATGATACACTTAATGTAAGGGAAAATGTAGTATTTTGGCATTTTAGCAGTTACTTAACTGTGCTCCTGCCTGTGTAAGTTTAATTGGTCCCTTTACTTTTTTAACTTTGGTGCTGACAGGCAGGCAAGTGGAAATAAAAAATGTTATGCAGGTAACAAATGTACCAGAAAAAAAAATGTTGACTGCTGACTATCTTGACTGTATTCTGTGAGAAAGGAGTGCTAGTACCTCACCTGAAACTTAACTTATTTTTGCAGCTGGTATACCTCGCTCAGTGTTAAAAGATTGGCGCAAAGTAAAGAAGCTGAAGCAAACGGGAGAGTCCTTTTTGCAGGATGATTCTTGTTCTGAAATAGGACCAAATTTGCAGAAATGCAGAGAATGTAGGTTAATAAGAAGTAAGAAAGGAGAAGAACCAGCTCATTCACCAGTATTTTGTAGATTTTACTACTTTAGGCGGTAAGTATGCCGAGTTTCCTGGTAATGTGGTGCTTCAGCTTTTAAAAATTGTATTGCCAAAGGACTGGCATGCTTGAAAGCATGTCTGATTTTTCTGGCTCAGTCCACCCAGTAAAAGACAGCATCTATTTTAACAGTATTTACATTTGCATTTCTTTTGTGGATTGACTTCATTGCTGTTTAAAGCTTTATAGCAAAAAAACATCAGAACATCTGCCTGGTGTACCCTAGGCAAGTAGAAAATACTATTCATCACCATTACACAGGTGTCTGACATTTGAAGTGGGATTTTCAAAAGGCAAGCTTCCATTTTTCAGGACAAGTCACACAACTGCAGAGTTGCACTTCTGCCAGTATATGGTGGGAATGTTGCTCAGGGTTTTCTGGGAGTTTTCTGAGGACAAGAGAGGAGTTGTGACCTCCTTTTTTGCAATTAATGGCCCATCAAGGAAAACTCAAAAGGAAAAAATTTCCTGGGGTGCAGGAAGCACCAAGAAAGGGTAAAATAGCTTCAGTTTATGTATGGATCATGCTGACAGTATTAATCAAACTTGTTATCGACAAGAAACTGTTTCCTAAATGGGGATTAATTTTTTATAATGAATCTTCAGTTACAGGACTTGGTAGATCTATAGGAATCATTTTAAGGCTGGGCTCTGAATACCTTCTCTGTGAGAATATTTGCTTCCACATTTGGCAGAGTTGGAATTTTAGTTGATTTCCTTCCCCCTGTATAAAGGAGAAAACTTAAAAGGTTTGCCAACATTTAAAAAAAACCCCAGCATGGTATTAAAAAACTTGAATATTTTTATTATATTGTGGTAAATTTTCCAGCAGTTTAATTATTTTCATTGTGTATAGATAGTAGGGCTTGAATTGCAAAAGTTTATTTGCACTTTTTTGGAAATTGTTATTGTTTTGAAAGCTGGAAGTTGGTAATTTCATCTTGTTCATTTGAATATGTATCTCAGTGTTATTTTTGGTACTTCAGGACTGTTTCGCTGGCATAAAGTCCTTAACTGTTAGATCTGTATAATGACTTATCCTGTTTTGGATAAGATGGAATGGAATGATTAATTGTTACCACTAAAAAATAGGCTAAGTGTAGCTAGGGTTAGTGGATTGGCCCTGGGTAGGGTAACAGGAAAGCATTTTACAGGTCAGAGTTTAGTGGATACAAAAACGTTAGCTTCTACTGGTGATTTGTTTGGCCTAGAAAAGTTTTTAGTTTTCTCAGTATGAGAGCAGTAGGATACAGAAATCTATGAAATGTAAGTCAGGGTGAGTGACTGCTGTCACAGATATTCCAAAAATTGAAAACTCAGAAGTAGGTAGAACCAAACTTTGACCAAAATAAAAAAGGAAAAAAAAAATTAAAGGAGTAATAAAGGCTAGAGAGAGATAATGATGAGTGAATGGGATGCAAAAAAGTTCCTAAAAGGTTGATTTTAATTTTCATGCTTCCTTATTGATAATTTTAAAACTATTTTCGTCAGTAGGATTTATTTTAAAATTAAAAAAGGATGTAGGTTGATAAGGTGAAAAGAAAACCTCAGTGTTGTAAGATCTAAGCAGCATAGTAAAGTAGCGAGTAAATTGGAAGTCAGAGTATAATGGTATATGCAGTCAAACTATGTTTTCATTTTTAGGTTGTCTTTTAGTAAGAACGGAGTGGTTAGGATAGATGGTTTCTCTTCTCCTGATCAATATGATGATGAAGCACTGAGTTTATGGACACATGAAAACTATGAAGATGATGAACTGGACCTAGAAACTTCTAAATACATTCTGGATATCATTGGGGATAAATTTTGTCAGTTGGTAACGTCTGAGAAAACAGCCATGTCCTGGGTGAAAAAAGACGGTAAGGAATCCTCAGTGCTCTCAAATGTTCTACACTTTGTCTTGGATGACCATTGCTTCCTTTTGCATAGCTCTCTTCCCCTGGCTGTTGGATTTTTCTAGGCTGTTTGGTGTGAGGACCTGCTGGGAAGGGTTCCTTCCTCAGTGGGCCAGCCCGGTCCCCTTCCTGTGCTGGTGGCTGTGCTGGTCTGGGGCCAGGCTCCTGTTGGATTTGGAGTAGCCTCCATTCCCAGCTTGGCCTCCAGCTCTCCAGCCAGAGTAGCCAGCTCCCAGCCAAGGCCTGTAGCGAGCCAGGTACTGACTGCTGCCAACAAATGGTGTGTTTCTGATGTGTCTCGTTCCCAAAACGCAGGAGAATTGGAGCAGTGTTGGCCCCGCAGAGCGTGTGCTAACACTGTCGCCTCCTCCCCACCAAAGCCACCGTCCATCCTTCTGGCCCACAGCAGATGGGCACAGACTGGTGGCTCTGCTAGTTCCAGGCTGTATGAGGAGGAAGTGGAGCAGAAAACACAAACTGGCCAGGTCTCCTGAACAGTTACCTGCCCCCGTCCTTTCAGCTTCACATGTCCAGCTCACTGGTTTGGCTGCCCTTTAGATCAAACATGTTCTGTGGGCAGTCAGGTGAAAAACCCTCTTGAATGCATGGTGTAAGAAGTGTGTGTTAAAAAAGTTCTTCATTCTTGCAGCAGTATCTTTTCTGAATTACTTGAGTCTGTGTTTTCTGAATGCTTTATTTCTTTATGAAGTGTTGATTGTAGCTCTAAAGAGGATGGTGTGTAATGGAACTAAGGGGGTAGCTCTTGATGGCCGGTTCATGATGGATCACTTTCCTCCCCCAAACCCGGTTGTGTCTGAGGGGAAACTTACGAATGCTTCATCTATAAAGACTTAATTTTGTGCTTTGCATTTAAATTTCAGTCCTTTTATTCTGCTTATTTTGTATTTCAGCCAAAATTGCATGGAAGAGAGCAGTGAGAGGAGTCCGGGAGATGTGTGATGCATGTGAAGCCACATTATTTAACATTCATTGGGTCTGCCAAAAATGTGGATTTGTGGTCTGCCTAGATTGTTACAAAGCAAAGGAAAGGAAGAGTTCTAGAGGTCAGTTCTTTATGAACTAGAGTGTTCTATAGGCTGTTTATTCTCATTTGTTGCAGAGCTGCTGATCCATTAGAACTGTCTTTCTGTAAAATGTTAAATTACTTCTTGTGTGTATTGGTTACTCTTAGATCTTTTTTGCCTCCTTTTTTGTCAGTAGATGTAGAATCAGTCGTTCAGAAAGCAACTGCTGTGGGCTGTTTTAGCTCATTGTCTGTGTTTTAGTCTTTTTGTGTGGATTGTTGTAGATTGCTTGTGCCTTACTCCTCAAGGTTAAATCTTGTTCTTCAGTTGTGAGACTGGTGGTCAGTCACACCTCCCTGTTTAGGGTTACTCATTGCTGTTAAGACTTGCCTTGATTTGAATGCTCTCTGGGGCACTCCCTTTGGAAATGGCTCGTCATACTGAGGTAACATCCTGTTTTATAGTTTTATCATAAAAAAGAGATGGAGAAAAATACTTTACCTAGTATTTAAAATGAATATTAATGGAAGTTTCACAATCCATAAGCCCACACATATGTGTGGTTTATCCTGTGCTCTACTTTAGTCTGGAGAGAGGGAAGTATAACAGGACTGACTTGCAAACCTCTGATTTCTGGATGACCCAGCTGCAATTGAAAGGAGGAGTTACTTGGAGGATTGATTTGGGCTTGGAGCCTTTGGCTGTGACACTGGTGTGCAGACTGCTTGGTGGAATGCATTGCCTTCCCTGGGAGGCAGGCATTGTGCCCTGGCACAGTTCTGCAGTCAGATGCTGTGCCAGGAACTGATTCAAGGATAATGCTGTTTTGAAAAGCAGTTCCATGTTTGTCATAGTCACGTAATGTCACAGATGTGAAGTGTTAGTAAAATCAAGTTTAACTATTAGGTGGCGAAGCTTTGCCAAATGGAGAGTCTCACCCATTTTGTCCCTTGGCTTGTAGTTACAGGCCTCCTACACTGAAGTTTTTAGGGAGCTAATGTCAGCATTTTCCCGCACTGAGAACAGTTGTTAACGGGTTAATGCTGGAGGCTGCTTCAGCAGCCCTTCACTGGCTGCAGTCTGGGTGTGCGCATGTGTGTGCATCCATCTGACGTGGCTTGGGATATGCGCCAAACATTATTTACTCTGGTGGGAACACACAGTCAGAGGCTTTTTATAGTGTGTGCTAACCAGCCAGGAAAGTTTTAGTAAAATGTCTTAGAAGTTTGAACAAGCAGTATAGAGAAGGAGGCTTCTCTTCAGTTTTCTTACAAGGAGGACTTTCTCCTTTCTGTTGATTGTAGTTCTAGGTGTGAAAGCAGAAGTACGACAGCTTCCCTCGCTGTGGATTACTTTCTGATGCTGTAGCATTCATGTAAACGGTGTTGCTTCTTTAGCACTCTCTTAAAAAATATTCAGAACACTCAGCCATCTCTGTATAACAGGACTTTATACTACACCATTTTTTCTGGAACCAGTAGTTGTTTTTACAGTTGCTGAATGTAACAGAGAATCCCCTGGTTTTTCCCTGCTTCAGTAGGCATGTTAGATGTTTAAATATTCCAGATTCAGATACTTATCAATGACTTTGCTTATCACTTCATGATCACAGGAATGAATGAATATGCAACCATTGTTACATTCAGACAGTTCATGGCACCATCAAGTGGCATGCCACGTTAAGACAATTCCACGAGAAAATAGATTGAGTGGATGCATACTGTTTTGTTGTCTTGATATATTTGTTTGGGACCAGTTGGATAGTGAGATGTTTTAGGTGCTACTGAATAGCTTAGAAATTTAGTATTTATCTGAAGGAACATTTGAAAACACTGTGTACCTACTACAGTGTAAAAAAATTGCCTTAAATGTGTTAAATGCTTCCTATGGTGTGTTCCCTAGTTTAAATTGCTAGAGTGAGCAAACTGGCTTGAAAAAATGTCTCAAAATTAGCTATTTAATGGATAGAACACAAGACTGGGGATTGAGAGAGAAATTGCGTTCTTTCTGCCCCAAAATCACATAGCAGGTCTGTGACCAGTTGCTTGGTCAGACATTTTTTGCTCTTGTTCTTCTTGTGTGTTTTCTTTACACTGCACATTTTGGGAGAGTCTTCCTTAAAATTTTCAGAAAACTTCTCTCTCCTACCAGTTAGGTCCTCTCACTGGCACAAATGATTTTCAGCCAGTTTTAGGGTTTCATGTTTGCTTTAATGTGACGTAAATCCGTGATGCAACTTCCCTCTCCTTTGTGCCACCAGCACCACTGGTGTAGCTACATTGTAAGCTGAATCAGAGAGATGACTTGGTTAGATGATCATCTTTTTGGCTTGTCTGGCGAACTTTGGTTGAAAACAGATGCTTCCAATTGGAGTGTGGATTGTGTCAGATTAGATGAGCCATACAGTCACAGCCTAATTATGTCTCTTTTCTGTGGCAGGATTCATCAAGGAAGGCTCATGGCCTTAATAGCAGTTGTAGATTATTTCAGCCTATGATAGAGTGGCAACTCACGAAATGTGGTAAAGGGAATACACTTTGAAAGTTGGAGGTATTGGTGAGGGCCTGTGTTACAGATCCAGGTATTTCAGATTTCGGTATTGTTAAAACTCTTTTTGTTAATGTGAAAAGTAGCTGTTGAATGTAAGTCCTTGTCACACCAGATACCCAGACAGAAAGCTGTATATGCAGAGAAACGTTTCTAACCAAAGCCAGTCTGAAAGACCTTAGCTCTATCTGTATGCACCATAAGGGAAGTAAAACATTGGCAATACTATTTTACAGATAAGGAATTGTACGCCTGGATGAAGTGTGTGAAGGGACAGCCTCATGATCACAAGCACCTGATGCCAACACAGATTATTCCAGGCTCTGGTAAGACCATATGTGAACAAGCAGAAGCTGTTTTTTCCCAGGCCTTTCTGTGAAGAGGGGCCAGAGTTGTTTCTTGAAACTTCTAATTTTCCATTTAAAAACCTGGGAATTGGGTTAAATTGTTGCAAAAGGCAAGTGGTTCTGGCCAGTTGCCAGGACTGGGCACAAATGATGATGAGAGTAAGAGGAGTGTGCTGACGTGTGAAGGGGTTTTGGGGACAGTGAAGAAATGGAGGGCCTTTTTTGTGATGGCTTTTTTTCAGATCAGAATAAATAATCAGAATGTACTTAATAAATCCGACATTAGCTGTTAGAAGAGAATCTTTAAATAGTACTACTGAGGCAATGGATTTTTGTGGATTTGTTTTTTACTGCTGTCTATCCCATACCTAAAAAGAAAAGAAGGGTTTATATTCAGATGATTGAGCAAAATGCAGTGAATGAACTCATGATAATTGAAAAACTAAGCAGGAATCATAAACCCAGCTAGATTCAGAATTCTGCTTACAACCAAGCAAGTTCTCTGAAGTAGTGCCATTAGGTGTGGCGTAGTGGTTGTTAGCACAGAATTTCTGTCAGCATTGATACAGACCAGGAAATAGAAAACTGAAGTGTGGCCTTAAATGTACTGAGTAAATTCCCTGGTTATTTTAAACTGAAAATACAGAACCAATATTCTATAGGTTGTTGAATGTTAGTTCAGACAGAAATGAAGGTTGGGTAGATTTCATAACAAATTCAAATTCCAGAACAGGTTCTAGACTGAAACTGGTTTTAATTTTAAATTGTGAAAGTGAACCACTCATCTGGAAACAGCACAATGAAGACTGCCTGCTTAACCTCAGTTTTGTTCTTCTGTGTATACCCATTACCAAATAGACTTCATTTATATGCTCACATACTGATTTCTTTTTTTGTCAAGACATGGTTCACTTGTCTGTAGCTGATGGTTTTATTGAATGAAGCAAAGATATAACCATTGAACAATGAGAAGTAAATAACTAAAGGCTAGCCTGATGTGTTCCATGCAATGGGAATGCACAATAAAGCTTATATTATTTAGAAGAGTAGTGTGCAATTATTTAATTGAACATCTCTCTGCACAAGCTTAAAGATAAACTGAGCAGTCATTTTGGAGTAGTTTTGCGTGTGGTAAATTCAGCATTTTTAATAGTTTAAAACATCACTGTATGTGTGTTGTAAAGGGGGTCACAGAATGATTGACAGCTACTGATGTTTTTCTTCTTAACTGTCTTTAGTTTTGACAGATCTTTTAGATGCTATGCACAATATTAGAGAAAAATTTGAAATTAAATCCCATTGTCAGTGTACCACCAAGCAGAACACACAAGCTGGCAAACTCCCTGCAATGAATGGTGTGTCTCAGGTGAGTCTAAAATGTATGTATGTATTACATCTTGTTCAAGTGTTCTGATCATGGTGGATTTTTGTATTTAAATAGTACCAGTTGCATTTTAGTGTGCATATGTGGGGGTTAAATGCTGGCCATGTCTTTGAAATGCTTTAAAGTGAAGCTGTGTAGTTAAAAATAAATTTGTTCTTTGCAGGTTTTGCAGAATGTCCTTAACCACAGTAATAAAATTTCTCTGTGTATGCCTGAGTCTCAACAGCAGAATACACCTCAAAAATCTGAGACAAATGGTAACACAAGTCCAAGAAGTGATGTGAGCACAGACAGCAAGCTAACACCGCCTGAATCCCAGTCCCCACTGCATTGGTTGGCTGATCTTGCAGAGCAAAAAGCCAGAGAAGAAAAAAAAGGTATATGTTTGCAATTGTCATATCATGTCTGTGACTTCAGGAGTGCTATTGGTATGTTGCAGATGACACTAAGCTGGGGAGTGTGTGTTGATCTATTGGAAGGCAGGAGGGCTCTGCAGAGAGACCTGGAATGGTTGGATGGATGGGCAGAGTCCAATAAGATGAAGTTTAATAAATCCAAGTGCCAAGTCCTGCATTTTGGCCACAATAACCCCCTGCAATTCTATAGGCTGGGGACAGGGTGGCTGGACAGTGCCCAGGCAGAAAGGGACCTGGGGGTGCTGGTCAAC